>OX155893.1:80253953-80487953 GCA_944588485.1 Phosphuga atrata
AGACAAGACTAGACAGACAAGACTAGACAGACAAGACTAGACAAACAAGACTAGACAGACCAGACTAGACAGACAAGACTAGACAGACAAGACTAGACAGACAAGACTAGACAGACAAGACTAGACAGACAAGACTAGACAGACAAGACTAGGCAGACAAGACTAGACAGACAAGACTAGACAGACAAGACTAGACAGACAAGACTAGACAGACAAGACTAGACAGAGAAGACTAGACAGACAAGACTAGACAGACAAGACTAGACAGACAAGACTAGACAGACAAGACTAGACAGACAAGAATAGACAGACAAGACTAGACAGACAAGACTAGACAGACAAGACTAGACAGACAAGACTAGACAGACAAGACTAGACAGACAAGACTAGACAGACAAGACTAGACAGACAAGACTAGACAGACAAGACTAGACAGACAAGACTAGACAGACAAGACTAGACAGACAAGACTAGACAGACAAGACTAGACAGACAAGACTAGACAGACAAGACTAGACAGACAAGACTAGACAGACAAGACTAGACAGACAAGACTAGACAGACAAGACTAGACAGACAAGACTAGACAGACAAGACTAGACAGACAAGACTAGACAGACAAGACTAGACAGACAAGACTAGACAGACAAGACAAGACAGACAAGACTAGACAGACAAGACTAGACAGACAAGACTAGACAGACAAGACTAGACAGACAAGACTAGACAGACAAGACTAGACAGACAAGACTAGACAGACAAGACTAGACAGACAAGACTAGACAGACAAGACTAGACAGACAAGACTAGACAGACAAGACTAGACAGACAAGACTAGACAGACAAGACTAGACAGACAAGACTAGACAGACAAGACTAGACAGACAAGACTAGACAGACAAGACTAGACAGACAAGACTAGACAGACAAGACTAGACAGACAAGACTAGACAGACAAGACTAGACAGACAAGACTAGACAGACAAGACTAGACAGAAAAGACTAGACAGACAAGACTAGACAGACAAGACTAGACAGACAAGACTAGACAGACAAGACTAGACAGACAAGACTAGACAGACAAGACTAGACAGACAAGACTAGACAGACAAGACTAGACAGACAAGACTAGACAGACAAGACTAGACAGACAAGACTAGACAGACAAGACTAGACAGACAAGACTAGACAGACAAGACTAGACAGACAAGACTAGACAGACAAGACTAGACAGACAAGACTAGACAGACAAGACTAGACAGACAAGACTAGACAGACAAGACTAGACAGACAAGACTAGACAGACAAGACTAGACAGACAAGACTAGACAGACAAGGACTAGACAGACAAGACTAGACAGACAAGACTAGACAGACAAGACTAGACAGACAAGACTAGACAGACAAGACTAGACAGACAAGACTAGACAGACAAGACTAGACAGACAAGACTAGACAGACAAGACTAGACAGACAAGACTAGACAGACAAGACTAGACAGACAAGACTAGACAGACAAGACTAGACAGACAAGACTAGACAGACAAGACTAGACAGACAAGACTAGACAGACAAGACTAGACAGACAAGACTAGACAGACAAGACTAGACAGACAAGACAAGACAGACAAGACTAGACAGACAAGACTAGACAGACAAGACTAGACAGACAAGACTAGACAGACAAGACTAGACAGACAAGGCTAGACAGACAAGACTAGACAGACAAGACTAGACAGACAATACTAGACAGACAAGACTAGACAGACAAGACTAGACAGACAAGACTAGACAGACAAGACTAGACAGACAAGACTAGACAGACAAGACTAGACAGACAAGACTAGACAGACAAGACTAGACAGAGAAGACTAGACAGACAAGACTAGACAGACAAGACTAGGCAGACAAGACTAGACAGACGAGACAGACAAGACTAGACAGACAAGACTAGACAGACAAGCCCAGACAGACAAGACTAGACAAACAATGGGGCGTAGCTGGCAAAATATAATTGCAGAGACAAGTGGTCTCCATGAAAGATGGTATGTTCGGCGGTGTCGATCTCCAGACAGAACCAACAGATGGGGTTGTCTTTCTTTTTGATTTTAAAAAGGAATGATGCAAAGACCCCATGTCCAGTAAATGCCTGTGTGGCATAATAGTCAACCTCTCCCCACGTTTTGTCCTTCCACCGTCTTACGTCCTTAATAGAAATTTTCGTCCAACTATCGTATCCTTCCCATCTCTGCTGCCATTCATGCATGCATTTGTTTTTTGCATCAGACCTACTATTCTTCCAGTGTCGATATATGCTTTCCATCTCCCGAACCCTCAGCTCGATTGGCGGGAGTGAGGCTAAAGCTGTTGCTGTTGCCGTGGATCTGTATGCCGGTTAAGTATAATAGGCATTATATCATATATTGAATATAAATCTAATAGCCATTTTTCTGTTAAGGGCTTCTAGCTTATTTTTGTAAAAGGTACTTGATAGCCGACTTACTTGTAACAATAGTATACCCAATTTTTACCGACAGACTTTTAAGTTTACTTCTGCCTGAAAGAATTACCATTTCGGTCTTAGCATATGCTATCTTAATATTACCTATTTCTGTCAGCTGTTGCTGTATTATTTCTACAGCGTTTTGAGCGGCTTCTGCAAGTTTTGATGTATTCCTGCTGCGGACGATGACTGCCAGGTCGTCGCCATAGACCACCAATGTTACGTTTTTTCTTTGGTCCAGCTGTAGGATTTTGTTATAAAATATATTCCAGAAAGTTTGTCCTGATATGGAGGCCTGAGGAACGTTTAATAAACGTTTAGTAATAAACTAACGTTTGGTGAGGTACGACTGGATCATTTTACTTGGTATGGACTAATGTTAGCTGTGATTAACGCGTTTATTTTTTGATCCGACGGAGTCGAGTTAAATGCTTTCTCTACGTCTAGAGTTATTAGTACAAAGAAAACTCTTTGTACTTGTATGCTTTTTCTCTGATTAAGTTCCGGGTTTCCATGACTTTAGAAAGTGCATCTTTAGTCGACCTGCCAGCGCGAAACCCGTACTGTCTGTGGTGTAGTATTTCCTTAATAAGTATTTCTAAAACTTTACTTGGACTGTCAAGTTTACATATTGGACGATATGTTGTTTCGTCTTCCGGGTCTTTTTTAGGCCTTACAATATGAACGAGTCGTGCCACCTTCCAAATATCAGGGAATCACTCTTAATTGTAAGACATATTCGGGTTTGTTATTTACTAACACTTTAAGCACGTCTGGGGATATACAATTAGGACCTGCAGTTTTCCCTGTCTTAATACGTTGCGCAGTTGTTAAAATTTCTTCTGGTTCAAAGGGCTTTATTTCTATGTGTTGGGGGGCATCCTATTGATTCTTGGTGTAATTGGGAACAATTTTTTAACTTGGTTTATTATGTTTTCCTCGCTCAGCGTGATATTTGACCTTAGTTTTAGTCTGCCCGAAATGTTTTTAAAACCTTAGCCCCATATATCTTCCTCTAGTTGATTGCAGAGATCCTTCCAAATATCTTTCTTACGGGTATTTATAAGTCTTCAAATTTCTTTTTGAGTTGATATATTCATTTCTCGCCGCTAGCTTCTGCGCATCGGTTGAGTTTGTTTTATTTATCCTTGCCAGTATTCTTCGCTTTCTGATACATTCGGCTCTTTTTGCAGCTATTGTTGTTGTCCACCAGTATACAGGTTGGTGACAGTGATTTGGTCGACGTCGTTTTGGAAAACATTTATCGCACAGTTTTAGAATATACTGGGCGAGTTCTGTTGGGCTATTAGCTATTAGTTGGGGATGCACTTCCGGTGTTTCGTTGTTTTGATCAGGTTCTTTGTCTAGAATTGTTAGTAACTTCGACCAACCGCTGGCTGTCATCTTCCAGCCTTTATTAATGACTAACAGATCATTTGCTTCTATCCATTCTTTCAAAATCATCTTCTTCTTTGTCTTGGATTTTCGAACCGAAGATATTAGCATTTGGCGTTTAAGTCGCCCCTAAGTATTATTTCCTTGCACCTAGAACTTGCTTTTAGGTGTAATTCTAAGTTGTAAAGATATACTTCAAATTCCTCGGGAGTTTTCCTTGGAAACAGATAGCATGAGTAGACATAACAGCTTGGTAATTCGACGCATACAAATCCTTTACCGCTATTGTAAGAAATTACCGACGATGTTTTGTTGATACTAACAAAACAGTCGCGGTCTGAGTCAAGGAAGTAGTTGATGGGCTTACGTTTATTTGGTTCTTGACCTAAGATAATATCGATACCATTTTCGTATATTGTCAATTCTAATAGATTGTGAGCTGCCTTGCAATGGTTTAGGTTTAGTTGTTGTATCTTCAGTTTTGTTACTGTAGTAGATTTAGGTTAGTTTAGGTTTTTCGCAATATAAATATAAAATGTTATTGAATTGGTAAAACCATCCTACCTTGTAGATAATCATACAAATTTAAAACAATCGGCACACAGCCTGAATATATAAATATATTCAACCTTTCCGGAGCTCTATAACAACTACTGAGTCTTTTTAGGACTACCAAAAATATTAAATAACTGACAAATTTCACATGAGATTTGTTTTGGTTATACTAAAAAGACTCAGTAATTGTTATAGAGCTCCGGAAATGTTGAATATATTTATATATTCAGGCTGTGTTCCGATTGTTTTAAGTTTGTAAAATGTTATTGTTTTTTATTATTATTGTTGGCAGTTTGCAGACAGACAAGACTAGACAGACAAAACTACCGAATTTAAAACTTTTAAGGCAGAAATTGTGAAAAAAGAAGTAGAAGAAATCATTGTTAGAATCAGCGCGGATGTTGATAAAAAAATCAAGCAACTAACTGAAGTAATACTAGAATTAACCGAGAAAAACGAATTGTTATTACAACGTATTTCTAATGTCGAGAATGCTGTTTTTATCAAAAACCAGCCGTCCACGTCGATCGATAAACCAATTGCCGACAAGCGCGGCACATCTAGTGAGAATGCTAAAAGAAATATTCCGCTTAAGCAAAAGAAACAAAGTACCACAAATAAAGAAACTGATATGAATGCGCTAGTCGATAGTGAGACCGAAAAAGATACAAACGCGACTGAAGAGATATGGAATATTCAAAAAAACAGAAAAAAATAGAAAATCAAACATAATACAAACAACGTAACGGCTACTAAATATGCTCATATGCATGTTTTTAAGCTTGATCCTGCCATGACTGAAACGGTAATGCTGAATTATCTGAAAGAAAAAAATATTAATTTGGTAACATGCGAGCAGCTGAATTCAAAACGACCTGAAGAATATTCTTCGTTCAGAATATCAGCACCTTTTGAATATCTTGAGGTGCTAAATAAACCGGAAATGTAGTCTAAAAATACTTGCGTTAATCGGTTTTTCATAAGACGCGAAAAAATAAAAACCACAAATTAATAGATCTAACAACAAAGTCCTCTGTAAACACCAGATTAGCTTTTTTGAAGACGTGTTACTAAATGTATACCACGCTGAAATCCAAGCGATTCTAGCGTATGCGATAATACTTTGGGGATCATCACCACACATGAAATGAGTGTTTATTGCCCAGAAGAGAATTATTCGGACTCTTTCGGGAATTAAGAATTACAGTTCATGTAAACCGAAATTCATAAAGTTTTAACAGTGCTTATATATGTGGGAAGTAGCATGTTACATACACAAAAACAAACAGTTATTGCCTAAAAATGAAGATATCTACAAACTAAATACAAGAAATGCCTCTAATTTAAGGACGATAAGGAGCAACCTCACCTTGTCCAGTGGAGCTCCCATGCGTTTAGGAATTAAAATTTTCAACAAGTTACCGTCAGAAATAAAAGAAGAAAGAAATTATATATATTATTATTCTTTTAGAAAAAAAGTGAAAGACTTTCTCTTAAAGATCTGTTTTTATTCAATAGAAGATTTCCTGGAGGGTTAAATGTTTTTAATAGCTCTAAATTTAAATTAATTTTAGCTTGGCCAATTCCTGGTTGTTATTGTTGTTACTGTTTATTATACTTTGAATGGTTTAAAATTTTTAGTTACATGAAAACATTGAAAATTATGCTTTTGTTTATTAGATTTAGTATGATTTAAGAATAAGTTTCAGTTATGTAATATTCTCGTACCTGTACATCAAAAGATTCAATAAATATTTGATTGATTTGATTGATTGATTTGACTAGACAGATAAGACTAACTTTTGTACTAACGTTTCGTTTGAACTTACAATGGGCCCGCAGAAATTTAAAACGACCGTTCAAATGTTTTTTCCATTAGTTTTTTGGAAGAGAAGTATCAGCTCCTCATGCAACTTCATTGAAGGACATAAGCCTTGTAAGAAGTGATTTTAATAAATATTTGTAAAGTAATATAATAATAATTGTAATTAGAAAGTGTTATATGAATAGGATGGTTGCGACAGTTACTACATGGTAATTTGATGAGATTTTGTTTGGCTCGGGAGGAAAAATAAAATAGATTGACGTCTTCGTCGTTTAATTTTACATTAAACAATAGAATCTTAAAAGTAAAGTAACATTAAATGGAGAACAAAAGAAAAGTGAATATAAACCACGTGCTAAAACTGGTTTGTTAGTACATACTGGTAGTTTTCCAATTACAGCACCAGAGCGCACAATGCGACACTGTGCGCAGCATCGAGTGTTCCAACATCAGCAATGCCTCGCACCGACGAGCACAAGGAAAAGCTCTGCTCTCGGGTGTAATGCGCAAGTGGTACCAATAAGATAACAAGAAATTTGAAGTGTTTTTTTCATTGAGTTGGCGTAATTTAATTTAATTATTTTTGTCAAGAAGAGTATAAATACTGAATTGTTGTTAATAAATATTTATTTTGCAACCAATATATGAATCATTTATGAAGAATCAGGTATAACAGTTACTTTAAATGTATTTTCCTTTCTGTTGTTTAATTATTGTAAAACTTTAGCAAATAAAAACTCTTTTTATTATTTACTTATTAAGAGGTAAATTTATTTTTCAGATTTTTAATGCACTCTATTGTCGCATTTAAAAACTAATCTGTTCCAACAAAGCCTCTGCTAATGCGGCATTTTTCGGCACTGAGTCGCACTGTGCTCCCGTAATTGGAAAACAACCACTAACGACTGACTATTAGTACAGACTGAACATGACTCTGGTTCTAACGCGACTGCTTACTCTGTGCTTACTCGACTACAGTCGATGCAGTGAATTTTCATGTCGCAGTGTTGCCAACTAAAGAATACATATTATAATAACTCGTTGCCAACCTAAAACTAGCAAATTTATTTACTTCAACATAATTCAATGTAGAAAGAGTTTTATTTTTTCTTATTTTGTATAGAGAGGTCTGCGCGCCGCGATATGTGGTCACGATATATTCGGCATTAATATAACCTGATCTATCCACCACAATCACATTTCCACCACAATCGCGCGTTAAGGGTTCTGGGTTTTTCTCCTCTAATATAACCTAATCTAACCACCTTATTTTGAAAAGAGTAATTCCTTCTGTGCCAAACTGTGTACCCGCCACTGTGTATTTTCATTATGGCCGATTCTCATATACGCGACACTATCTACGCGACGTTGCTCAATGAACTGTCGCGAATTATCACGTCGCTGCTACGTATTCTCATGTATGCGACACTCTGCTAAGCGATTATTTGCTGCAAATGTCAAATCTGTAGTTTCTCTACATTTCAGATTAAGTTATATTTTCATAATGTCATGTTCGTCAAGTTCCGATGATGGTTTATGGAAATTAAAAGGAAAGAAAAGGAAAAGAAAACATTGGGTGCATCGGATCTTAAGAACAAAACTAGTAGAAGGAGAATTCCATACTCTCTTCAAACAATTACAAGAGTCTGTACTTACGAGTCTCATCTAATTTTAAAGAAATTTCTTTTCAAATTAGATCTACTAACCTGTGTTGATTAATGTAATTTTTGTTTTGTAAGTCATACAGTTCATACAGCTTTTTCGTCGTTCATTCCACTCATTTTCAAAAACACGCCGTTTTTGACACAATCCGTCATTCGAATCAGAAACAAACTTTCCAAACGTCATGCGATGTGCGACAAAACGTAAAAGAATGCTCAGGAAATAATCCCAACGACAGCGCGCTGAATTCCGACTTTTAGTAACTGAGTGATTAGTGCCATAGTGAGAACGTGCCCATTGAAAACACTGTAATCATTATTTGACAGTCGATTTCGTGAAACGTCGCGTAGCTGTTGTCGCGTATATGAGAATCGGCCTTGACAGTTTCATTAGTTCAATTTGTACCACGCAGGCGCCACTAGTTACGGGCTTTAGTTAGTACACACTATTTGTTACCCAACCACAAACCAATCGCGAAGAAGAGGCGGAGTCTGGTAATAGCGCGAAATTCAAAAACGTAGTTGAAGCAATAGGGTGCTAGGGGCGCTTGAATAGCTAAACGTGCATGCAGAGCAGAGACAAGTATCTAAAGAGAGATGCGACACTCACTAAGGAATTTCTGTGACAGAAGTTTGCGCTAACTGTGAATGATACTTGGAACTAACGATAGGCGGGTTATATGAATGTTTTATTAAATATATGCGATAATTTATTTAAAATTGGGTGAAAATTAAAAACAATTTGTTAATTATGTTTTTTACATATACTAATAAGATACTAAATATGTATTAACATTAAAAAATATATATAAAACTTTGTAGAGGGTCATTCTTCATATTACTTTCAAAACCAGGAACAACACATCGGAAATATATGGAATCTATTGTCTGAAAATAAGGGATATGATAGTAATAAACCAATCATGTTTAATATAGTAAAAACATGCACACTTACCTTTCAATCTAGATTATAACTATGTATAATGTACAGATAATTATTTTCAAGAGTCTTGCACTAATAATGTCCTGCAGAGAGGATATATTCTTCGATGTGGTGGCAGGAAAAGAGAGAGTCTATTTGTTTTGGGTGAAGAACATTGTTTCGGGTTTATTACCATCTTGTACCATATTTTTAACACATGTTCTAATCCCTCTCATATTGAGACACCCGCGCTTTTAGGGTCGGATCTCAAGGGTAGTTTATATTGCTACCCTGGCTGTAAAATTCCTTAACCGCATATATAACACTTCACACAATCGACAAAATATAACGAATGAATATTTGACAAATTGGCGACATCATCTTTAAACTGATTGACTCTAGATACTTGTCGCTGGTTGACATTTTGCTAATATAAATGTAAACAACACTAGTTATTTACTAGAGATTTTAGGTGCTCAGTGCCATCTATCAGTTAATTTAAGCGACCAAGCCATCTATAATAAGTACTTCGAATTAAAACTTCTATCACAAATTTTCCCATAAGAGTGCCATACCCCTGATGCAGAGTGTGCTCTCTGGTGTGCTCTCTGGTGTGCTCCAGAGACAAATATCTAAAGTGGTGTGTTGCAGAGTATGTTGTGCTCCACAGAATCTTGAGTGTGGTTAACCGGATAAATCAGCAGTTCTTATTTCTAAAATATATTTTCTATCATTTCGCTGAAATATCTTTTTAATTGTTTTAATAAAAATGATTACTATTTCTTTTTCAATTTTTAGTTAGGTTAGTGTTACATCCAGAATGGAAAGGTAGTTTATAATGTTTTAAGGTATACATGTTTGGATATTCAACTTTCATGTTTTAGTATCAATAAACTGACCTGTGATGTTTTTAGGTTCACTAAGTGCGAAATTTATAGAAACACATGTTGGACATGCAGATGTATTTAGAACAAAGAGGTTGATGAAACAGCAACAGACAATGATAGTTGATCAATTACAGGCAGGAGTTTCAACGGACAGAATACTAGTGAAGCGAATAAATTTAATTAGAAGAGGGGATCTAGACTATTTAATGAAGAAATTTAACATTGATAAGAAAAGACATGCAGATGACACAGTGGCTACAGCTAAAAATTGAAGAATGGAATAAAGAAGGGGAAAATCATGCATTTTTATTTAAAAAACAGGGTGAGTAAACAATTAACTCTTAACAGCAGATATTCAAATTAAGTAGATTATAATTTTCTTATCTATTGTAGATTTCGGTGGTGCCTTGTTGTGTACTGCGACCTTTATAGATCTATTGAACCTCTTCATCTAATCATTGGTGTACTTACACATTTTCTGTTCTTATCTACTACTACTCTAAGCTCTGTCTACTTTCCATTTTATATATTATTTTTTCCTCTTACATATATTAGAAGGTATAGAGGTATAGCTTATTTGGGGTTTTAAAAATGCAAACTTGAGGGGTATCATATGGTGCAGGTATGGTGGTGGAAATAATAATAATGTTGTAGGTGACACCTGACTTACATGATGACGATTTTGCAGTAGGGTATATGAATAAAATAATGGAAAAGAAGCTTAAGGATTACCAACATGTGATTTGTGTGGATGGTACACACGGAACAAATAGATCCAAATTCGAGTTGATGACGAGTTTTATGATGACGAGATAGTTTGCATAAAGTTTTGAAACACAACAAAATGAGAGGAAATCGAAATATCAGGTGAAATCATTTATATTTTACGTTATATTAAAATTGTTATTTATAATATTTTCAGAGTTGAAAAATTGTTGGACTTATTGGAAGAGCTTGTTGATGAAAAGTTGTGGAAAAATATTGTAAATGTAGAGTGACCAAATGCAAACAATTACAACCACAGAATGAATGTTAAAGCCCATATGAAAGCAGAAGAAATGACAAATTTGGTAGAATCTGTTGAATTTGGCAAGTTTAGAGTAAGGTCAACAACAGGGGACAAATTTTATATTATAAAATACAATGAATTGTGTGACGAAGATTGTCGGAAGGCATACTGTTATAAATGTAAAATTTGTTTGCATCGATATATTTGAGTGCCTAGAGTTTTCTGTAAAGACTACCTTGTGCAAACATATACATGCTGTAGTTCTATATGAAAGGAGAAGGAGTAAGTCTACTCCAGGTGTTAATAGTTTGGGAGAAGAAGATTCTGAAGGAATTTTGTACATCAACCCACAACGAGCAAAATTAGGTACCGAGAAGAACTATGCCAGTTTTTAGAAGAGAAGGATAATGAACTATTGATAGCAAAATTATTAAATATTTAATTTTAATTAATAATTATTAAATATTTTTTACAGATTCAAATAGAAAATATGACTTCTTTCATGAAAAGCTTAAATGGGGAATCATTTCAAAATTTTGCAGACCAATGTATGGCTTTAAAGAATAATTGGGAGAGAGAGAATAACAATAAGTATGCAAAAAGAGAAAAATAGAGAAGCAGACATACTTTCCTAATAAAATATGAAATGCTGGCTCTCTGATTTAATTTTGTAAATTATTCATTTAACCATTAGATGTGTTTATGCGTAAAAAAGGACGGTCAGTTGGGGTTGTGGCTGAGGTTGGTGGAAGAACATTCTGAACTGTACTCATTTCAACATTTGGAGCATATTGTAATTTATTAAAGTATTATGTATTTAACAATGTATTGTAATTCATTGAAGTATTATGTATTTAGCAATGTATTGTAATTAATTTAAGTATGTTTAAGGTTGGGTCAATCGTAATTACAATATTACATTACTTTCATTTTTAAGGTTGATAGCAGCATTCTCATTTACAATAAATTCATATGTATAATATTGTGCAAAACGATTTATCCAGGGGTAAAAATCGTATCAGCACCTCCACGTGGTTTACACCGGGTAATGCTAACGCTGAACGTAAAATATTTTGTAGAATTATAATTTTGTTCAAGAAATTTTTTTTATATTTATCAATTTAAGGAAAATGTATAATAAATTTCATATGATAATATAAAAATCATATAAATTTCTTTTTCTTTTCAGAATAGTTGATTCTTCTGAAACCAACTATTCGACCCAAATCAACAATTACTCACAACACTAAAAAATATTTCTTAAAAATCAACAAGTTGATATAAGGCAGACATTATTTCAAATATATTTTTGAATTTGGCGCTATTATCAGACTTCGCCTCTTCTTCGCGATTGGTGCGTTGTGTGTTACAAACAGGGTTTGCTGCTTTAGTTTAGATCAGAGTTTAGATATTTGTATCTGGGGAATAATCTGGGGATTCCCTGTACTACTAATCCGTCATCTTTTAAACCCTTTATTATTGTTTTTTAGAGTTTCTAATAGAATAAAATGCCTTTCAACTTTGGCATTGACAATATCATAAATGCGACAGCAACTGGGGAATCAGCGGTTTATTGGCTTAAGCAACTGGGCTTGTTTGCTAACTAATATATTTGTCCAGAGTGTGGGGCATGTATGAAGTTGTCAAAAAGACCAAAAAATGACGAATATCAGTGGAGATGCAAAAAAGAAGCTGGAGCATTGAAACATGATGTAATAAGAAGCATTCAGAAGGGAAGTTGGTTCCAGTCAAGCCATCTCTCCTTAAGACAAATTATGCTAGGTTAGGTTTCATTCACCTGGAAATATTGTTGCTAATGATGTTAAGGTTTGTCCTAAATATATAACAAACTGGAAACACTTCTGCAGAGAGGTGTGTTCAGAAATATGCACTAGGGACATTGAAATGCTTGGGGGACCAGGAACAACTGTTGAACTAGACGAGAACAAATTTGGAAAGACGAAGGCCCACAGAGGGAGACATGTGGAAGAAAAATGGGTTTTTGGAGGGATCGAGACTGGAACAGACAAATGTTTCATGCAAGTGGTCCCGGAACAAAGTAAGGCGGTATTGTTAAAAATTGTCAAACAATTTATTAAACCAGGGACAACAATTGTTGTCAGATTGTTGGAGAGCATATGATTGCTTGGAAGATAAGGGCTTCCAATCCCTGACCGTGAATAATTCAATTGAGTTTAAAAATTCAATTACTGATGCTCATACGAACACCTTAGAGAGTACCTGGAGTGCCATTAAACAGGGTCTGCCACGGGCCACTGTGTACAGTGACTTCGACTCCTACCTCTTTGAATACCGGGTGTCCCATTTTAATCCGCCAGTAGCGATAATTTTGAACCAGAGCATTGAAGCAAATAGTGTTCTAAATAAAAAGTTAACGGTTATGAGGGGGATATCTGATGCCGTCGACTTTGCCCCCACAGCCCCGCAGTGGGGGCGGGAACAGGAGGCAATTTTAAAATCTTAAATGGAATCCCCTATTTTTTATTGTAGATTTGGATAGAGCGTTAAAAAGTAGGTAACTCTTATCCGGGTTGTTTTCCAAAATTGTTGATAGATGGCGCAGAAAACGTGAAAATTGTACATTTTCAACGTCGAACTCGATTGATTGTTTTGTTTACATTCACAAACAGATTTCCTGGATTTTTTTTTTCGTTTGTTTTATAAATTTAGTTTTTTAAAATGAGTTCAGTCCAGAGACAAGTATCTAAAGAGAGATGCGACACTCACTAAGGAATTTCTGTGACAGAAGTTTGCGCTAACTGTGAATGATACTTGGAACTAACTATAGGCGGGTTATATGAATGTTTTATTAAATATATGCGATAATATAATATATTTAAAATTGGGTGAAAATTAAAAACAATTTGTTAATTATGTTTTTTTACATATACTAATAAGATACTAAATATGTATTAACATTAAAAAAAAAAAATATATATATATATATATATAAAACTTTTGTAGAGGGTCATCCTTCATATTACTTTCAAAACCAGGAACAACACATCAGAAATATATGGAATCTATTGTCTGAAAATAAGGGATATGATGGTAATAAACCAATCATGTTTAATATAGTAAAAACATGCACACTTACCTTTCAATCTAGATTATAACTTATGTACAGAGAATTATTTTTAAGAGTCTTGCAGTCTTGCACTAATAATGTCCTACAGAGAGGATATATTCTTCGATGTGGTGGCAGGAAAAGAGAGAGTATATTTGTTTTGGGTGAAGAACTTTGTTTTGGGTTTATTACATCTTATATTGTTAACACATGTTCCAATCCCTCTCATATTGAGACACCCGCGCTTTTAGGGTCGGATCTCAAGGGTAGTTTATATTGCTACTCTGGCTGTAAAATTCCTTAACCGCATATATAACACTTCACACAATCGACAAAATATAACGAATGAATATTTGACACATTGGCGACATCATCTTTAAACTGATTGACTTTAGATACTTGTCGCTGGTTGACATTTTGCTAATATTAATGTAAACAACACTAGTTATTTACAAGAGATTTTAGGTGCTCAGTGCCATCTACCAGTTAATTTAAGCGACCAAGCCATCTATAATAAGTACTTCGAATTAAAACTTCTATCACAAATTTTCCCATAAGAGTGCCATACCCCTGGTTCAGTCCGCAAAGTCAAGTCGTTGAGTACTCACCGACGGAAATTATGGACATCCTAAAAGTTATTGGAGAGTCGCTGAACAATTACTCCAGAGCCGTAGAACTGTATGGCCAAAGACATACAGTCGGTGCACGTCTCGCAGTACAATGACAGGTTTGGAAGAACGTTTGCGCCAAGGTGACCTACAACGACACCGACCTCGAGCGAATTTTGTGGATGACGACCACCGGACCATCGCCATACTTGGACCTGTACACCTCAATCCCTGCATCAGTCTCCGGGAAATCCAGGCAGATATCGGCATACCGAAATCGACGGCTCAACATCATGCGTATCATGGTATATCCGTACCACATCATGCGCGTTCAAGAACTGCATGGAAATGATTTCGCCAATCGCGTGGATTTTTGCAATTGGGCTTTGCAGAAGATCGACCGTGACCGTTTATTCTTCCACGGAGTCCTGTTCTCTGACGCGTGCACTTTCCAGAATACCTGGTTCGTCAACACCCACAATGTCCATTATTGGAGTGCTGAAAATCCCCACTGGGTTCGACAAGGGAACGCACAGCAGCGATGGAGTGTCAACGTGTGGTGTGGACTTCTCGGCTCGTGTTAAATGGCGCAAGGTACTTGGAATTTCTCCAGAACGATCTTCCCGTGCTATTAGAAGAATTCGATTTGCGTACCCGGAGGACGATGTGGTTCCAGCAGGACGGTGCTCTACCACACTACGCTCGTGTTGTTCGACAACATTTGGATGGGCTGTTTCCAGCACACTGGATTGGACGCGGGGGACTTATTGTTTGGCCACCCCGATCTCTGGACTTGACTTGAATTTTGGAAAACAACCCGAATAAAATATACCTACTTTTTAACGCTCTATCCGAATCTGAAATAAAAATAGGGGTTTCCATTTAAGATCTTAAAGTTGCCCCCTGTTCCCGCTCCCCCTGGGGAGCTGTTGGGGCAAAGTCGACGCCATCCGATGTCCCCCTCATAACTGTTAACTTTTTATTCAGAACACTTTTTGCTTCAATGTACTGGTTCAGAATTATCGCTACTGGCGGATTAAAATGAGACACCCGGTACATCTGGAGGAGAAAACAAAAGGCATCAAAAGACCTAATGGCTGACTTTGTTGAAGCCATCAAAGTAATTTATCCACCGCAAGAACATGATCCTATTTTATAAGTAATTCAAATTATTAATTTTCATTGCAAAATAAAAGATTAGAAGGAAAAATAGAAGAAAGAAAATAAACACAAAGTGTTTCATTTTTTGATTAACAATTCAATGTTTTAGATGTGTGGAATTGGTCTCACCTTATGAGAGGAGCACACAAGTAACAAATGTGTTTATATAATGTAAGTTTTATATGTTCGTTTCATTTTAAATTACTAAACAGTAATTTTTTCAGCTTCAAACTCAAGCTCAAAATAATTTTGTCCTCACAAGGAGAAGATTACAATGTAATACCATAAATAATAATAATAATATTTATTTGCTGCAGCATTGTTAGTTACACACAGATGATGAAACAGGACAAAACAGTAAAGTGTACAGATTAGTGAGTGATTACAAAAATACAAACATACATATGCCGCAAAGAGGGAGTGAAGTCAGCTGTACAGCTGTTTTTCATTCATACCCTTTAGTCTGCTGTCTATTAACTAAGTAAATCTTCAATTCTTTTTTGAAATCAAAAAAGTCAATGGTTTCTTTATTGTACATTTTGTTTTAAATTACTGTCTTAACATTTCAGTTTTTTACTCAAGCCCTCAATGATTTCATTCTCACCAGGAGAAAATTACAATTCAATATCATCAAACAATGGTTTGTAAATTTTACATTTTCTTCTCATTTTAAATTACTAATAGTCCCATTTTTTTAGTTTCACACTCAAGCCCACAATGATTTTGTTCTTTCAAGGAGAGGATGGTTGGTCAATTGTAAATGTTCTTTTTATTTTAAATTAACAGCCTCATTAATTATGTTTCAGACTCAAGCCCTCGATGATTTTGTTCTTATCAGGAAAGGATTTCAATGTTAAACCAGCAATTGTCAATGGTTTGTCATTTTTATTTTACATGTTCTTCTCATTTTAAATTACTGTCTCATTTTTTAAGTTTCACACTCAAGCCCACAATGATTTTGTCCTTGCCGTGACAAGATTCCAATGTTAAACCAGCAATCATTAATGTTTTGTTAATTTTACATGTCTTTTTTATTGTAAATTACTAAAAGTCTCATTTAGTAAGTTTCGCACTCAAGCCCACAATGATTTCGTTCTTGTGAAGAGAGGATTCCACTGTTAAACAAGCAATCATCAATGGTTTGTTAATTTTATATGTTCATTTCATTTTAAATTACTAACAGTATTATTGTTTTAAGTTCCAGACTACAGCCTACAATGATTTTGTTCTTGCCAGGAGAGGATTCCTACGTAAAGCCAGGGAATCGTCAATGGTTTGTCAATTTTACGTGTTTTATTTATTTTAAATTACTTACTGTCTCATTTATTAAGTTTCACACTCAAGCCAGCAATGATTTTGTTCTTGCGAGGAGGGCATTCTATTGCTAAAACAGCAATCGTCAATGGTTTGTTCATTTTACATGTTCTCATTTTAAATTACCAACAATCTCATTTTTTAAGTCTCACACTCAAGCCTACTATGATTTTGTTCCTGCAAGTAGAGAATTTCAATGTTGAACCAGCAATCAAATTAATGGTTTGTCAATTTTTCATTTTCTTCTGATTATAAATTACTAATACTCTCATTTTTTAAGTTTCACACTCAAGCCCATGCAGCCATTTCACTCAAGCCATTTCACAATGTAGATTGTAGATATGGTGGTGACGACTTGTACTGCGACCTTTATAGATCTATTGTACCCCACCCTCCTCCTCCAAGCGTTGGTGTACTTACCCATTTAGAGCGCCTCCTCTAATCCTGATTCCTTTAGGAATTCCAGGATCTGGGTGGGATTCAAGGCATGCAGCTCCTCTGTGTTCAAGCAGTGAGCGCCGAGGTACATCTGTCTCTTGCTGAGTCTTTAAGCAAATCTCCGCAGTCTTTAAGCAAATGTATGGGGGTTTCTTCTGCTGAGACAGAATCTGCATCAACTACCAGGCTCCACATTAGCGGTGATAGTACACCTCCCTGTGGGCACCCTCGAGTTGTGGAGATCTTAATGGTGTCTCTTCCCACTTGTGGCTCCACTGTTCTAGTTCTCAGCATTTCTCCCATCCACCTTGAGATAGTGCTGTCGATACTCCTTCTTTCGAAAGCCGCTTTGACAGCCTTGTGTGAGGTGTTGTCAAAAGCTCCCTCTATATCCAAGAAGGCACCTATCGCATCCTTCTACATCCTTTGTCTTTAGTACTGCTTCTATTTCATTTGTCAGCCGATACAGGGTGGTTTCTGTGGATTTCCCTGCTCTGTATGCATGCTGACATTTCTGTAGTGGTGCAGTTATGAGCACTATTGTTCTAAGGTAATTGTCAATTACCTATGCGATTGTCTTTAACTTAAAAGATGTTAGACTAATGGGTCTATATGACTTCGGTTGAGTGGTGTCTTTCTTCTCCACCTTCGGTATGAATACCACCTTAGCCCTTCTCCATAGCTCCGGTATATATCTGAGCGCTAAACTACTTCTAAAGATATTTAGAAGATACGGCATTAGTTATGGTTTTCTAGTAGGAGGAGGGCTCTTTGCTCTTCATCCTCCGTGAAGGTCCCATCCAGTCTCTTCCGGAGTGGTTGTCATTTCCACTCTATCCTTCGCTAGTGCTTTGTGCAGTCTAGCTGCCACCAGGGTGGATTCTATGTTTTGAGAGAAGGTCCTAAGGTTTTTGCTTTTTGCCCTTGATGTGATCACTACTTCGCAGTGGAGGCCCTCGGTCTTGATGAGGACCTGTATCGGAACTAAGTCCTGCATTAAGAATTCTGAAAGACATAAGTAATTAATGTTCTTCCTTACCATAATGCTATAAGTTCTATGGGAGGCCTCACGACTGTTCCATACCAACTTTCCCTGTTGCTGAGGCCTTTCATCTTACCTCTGTAGGTCCAGGGTTCTTGCAGCAGCACTAGCCCTAGTTGTTGTTTGGTGAACATCCTAGCCATCACAGCCGAGGCTGCCTTGGCATGGTGGATGTTCACCTGGGATATTTTGATGCGCCTGCTGTTCATTTTTGGTTTGTGCTAGGAGGCGGCAAGTCCTCCTCTGTCTCCACCAGAACAACATCTACCTCTGCCTCCATAGACATGGCTGGACTGCACCTGACACCCAAGGACCTTCCATTTGAAGATGTTAAGTCCTTTGTTTTGGGCCCTAAGGTAGTTGATGGAGGCCTCCGGGGTTTGGTCCCCGCTCCTAGGGAGGAACATGGTGATGACGTGTGGCTTGGGGATATCATCGCCCAATTTCGCCACCAGAGCCCCTCCTTCCCAATGTCTTAGGATAGGCGCTCTCATCATCAACCATTTTGCCGTCTGTTCGTTTGCACAGTCGACAATGACTAGTCCCGGTTTGAAGTGTATTCCATCAAACTGTATCTCGTGAGACCAGTCTACGACTGTCTCCTTCAAAATTGCTTGCTCAAAAGTCCACAATGATTTCATTCTTTCCAGGAGAGATTTCTAATGTTAAACCTGCAATTATCAATGGTGTGTCAATTTTACATGTTCCTCTTATTTTAAATTACTAACAGTTTCATTTTTTAAGCTCCACACTGAAGCCCACAATGAATTCGTTCTTGCCAGGAGATGATTTGCTTGCATGGCATAAGAGCTATTTAGCGAACGGCAGGTTGTAAAAATTAAAAATGTCTATTCAGATGAGGTTTATATCACGCCAGGGGTCCCACAAGGATCACATTTGGCCCCTCTACTTTTCTATATATTTATCAATGATATATCATCCCACCTTAAATTTTGTCATTCCCTTCTTTATGCAGATGATATTAAATATAAAATTGAAGATGTTCAATGTCATACATATCTATGATAATTGCTTGAGATTGCAGAATGATTTAAACTGTCTATCAGAATAGAGAATAAACAATGGATAAGAGCTAAAGGTCAGGTTTTAACTGTTACGGGGAAGAAGAGTTCTGTTACATCCGTACAAATTTGAATATTGTGCTTCTAGAAAGAGTTGACAAATTTAAAGATTTAAGGGTGTATGTGGGTAGTGAATTTACATTTGACTTTCATATTCACTATATTAGGAATAGGGCCATGAAATTTTTGCACTTTATTTGTCATGCCCTGAAAGATTTTAGTGATATTTACTGTTTTAGGACTTTGTATTGTGCATTTGTCAGGTCCATCCGTGTATGCAAGTCCCCTTTGGTCCCCATATTATCAGATCCACATTGTTATGTTGAATTTTTTTTATTCGTGTCAAGAACACTTACATTTGCAAATAAAGAAGCATGAAGGGATACAATTGAAACATTAGATAAAAAAAGACGTGTAGTTATTTGCGATTCCACACTGTATAACACAGGTCATTTAAGGCTTGTTTACACAGGCTTAGTACTAATCATTAGTAGCAGTCACTCACACTAACTCCCTGCCCTGTAAACATGTTGAACAAGTGGTTAGTATTAGTAGAGTTGCAAGTGCTTGTGAATACAAATGGTTTCTATTTACTAAGCGACAAGAGCAAACATTAGTTAAAACCCGTACCTACCAATCGCAATAAAGCGGCGGAGTCTGGTAATGGCGCCAAATTCAAAAATATATTTCAAATAATGAACCGTTTGGAACTTGCACGCTATATATCAATTTGTTGATTTTTAAGGTATATTTTTTAGTGTTGGGGGTAATTGTTGATTTGGGTCGAATAGCATGCTAGGTCGAATAGTTGTTTTCAGAAGAATCAACTATTCTGAAAATAAAAAGAAAATTATATGATTTTTATAATATTATATGAAATTTATTATACATTTTCCTTTTATTGATAAATATAATTATTTTTTTTTAATTTGCACGAAATTATAATTCTACAAAATAGTTTACGTTCAGCGTTAGCATTACCCGGGGTAAAGCACGTGGAGGTGCTGAAACGATTTTTTACCCCTGGATAAATCGTTTTGCACAATATTTATATATATATTACGAATATTTACGAATTTAACGTAAATGAGAATGCTACTGTCAAGCATAAAAAAGAAAGTAATGTAATATTGTAATTACGATTGATCCATCCTTAAACAGGAAATACAATAGATAAATACATAATACTTAAATACATTACAATACATAGCTAAACACATAATACTTAAATAAATTACAATACATTGCTAAACACATAATACTTAAATAAATTAAAATACATTGCTAAATACATAATACTTTAAAAAATTACAATACATAATATATCTATTATTCTCTAGTTCCAAATGTCGATTTGAAGGTTGTATAGTAGAATTTTTTAATCCTCCGCCAACCTCCGTCACAACCCCAAATGACTGATCTTTTTTACGGCTATTACATCGAATGGTTAAATGAATAATTTACAAAATTAGATAAGAAAGCCGCTTACCAGCATTTCATTTTTTATTAGGAAAGTATGTCTGCTTCTCTATCTTTCTCTTCTTGGATACTTCATTGTTCTTGTCTCGCTGCAAATTCTCAAAAGTTTTCCACATGTTTATAAAGTCATCTAATGATTCCCCTTGTAAGGCCTTCACTTTACTGACAATATTTTCATGTTCAATCTGTAAAAATATTTAAATTTAATATTAAAATAATTCCACATCTTGTGTATAATTTCTTCAACACACCTGTTTCCTTCTTTCGCTATCAATACATGTGCTTGGTTCATTATTTTTCTCTTCTAAAAACTGGCATAGTTCTTCTTGATATCTAACTTTACTTGTTGTGGGTTCATGAATGTATAACATTCCTTCGGAGTCTTCTTCTCCCAAACCATGAACACATGCAGCAGACTCACTATTCCTCCTTTCATGCAGCACAACTGCATGTATATGTTTGCACAAGGTAGTCTTCACAGAAAACTCCGGACACTCACAAATATACTGATGCAAACAAACTTTGCATTTATGACAATATCCCATTCGGCAATCCACATCACACAATTCATTGTAAGTTATACTATAAAATGTGTCTCCTGTTGTTGATTTGACTCTAAATTTGCCAAATTCAACAGATTCCACAAAATCTGTAATTTTTTCTGCCTTCTTATGAGCTTCAACGATTATTCTAAGGCAGTAATTGTTGGCATTTGGTCGCTCTTGATTTGCAATATTTTTCCACATCTTCTCCTCAACAAGCTCTTCCAACATGTCTAATAATTTTTCAACTCTAAAAATTTATAAATAACAATTATAATATATTTAACAATTACAATATAAGATAAAATATTATTGATTTCACCTTATATTTTGATTTCCTCTCATTTTGTTATGTTTTAAAACTTTGTGTAAACTTTCTATTGCCATGTTGGTGTTTATTCCGGCATTGATTCTATGGCAATGAGCCCACATCTTAATTCTATCTTCCTGAAAATAGTACCTACAAATGTATAAAAATTAAGTCATTCCAAAATTTATGAAGTGTATTATGCTAAAGTCCTACTTTTCTAAGTAACTTAAAAACTGTAATTCCCCTTCATCTTTTAAATATTGTAAATATTTGTCCTTCTGTGCAACAAAATTTTAAATTTTCGTTTCCTTCAAAATTTTACTCATTTCAGTCTTCATTTGCAACTTATTTTCTGGCTTCGTCAGTTTCGATCTGCCTTGAATATTCCAATTCTTTACCACATGCCATGTACAAAGCAATCTCCTTGGCTTTTCCGCAGTCTCCATGGCCTCTGTCCATGCATTGTAATATTTTGGATCATTGTCGCTCATTATATATTTGGCATTAATGCTTTTTTATATATTTGGCATTAATCTTTCTTTTAATGCCTTCAAAAAAGCTTTTTGAATCACCTGATCCAATCTATTGGAAAGCAAAAATGCCACTGGGAATCCCATATTTCCCTCATCTTTAATTAATACAGTTGTTTGCCTTTTTGAAATGACGGATTCAATTAATACCTAAATGTAACGAATTCTTTTAAATAAATTATAATTTCTTGAATACTTTACCTTTATATATTCCCTCAAACTCTCAGATAGGGCATCCAAAACTTTTGGTATTAATAAAGAAATAGCTGGTTTTGAAACCCGGAAGAAGTGTGATAAAGTGCGATAGCTATTTTCAGTAGCTACGAACGAGAGTCACTTCTAATTTGATACTTGCTGGTATAGCACATCTCATATTTGTATCAGCGTGCTGAATAATAGGAGCTACTTTTCTCAACAGACATTCAAACTGAATTGGAGTTATTCTGGTAAAACTTGTGTATTGTTTCAATCCTCTGTTGCAAGCTCTCTTAAAAGTCCAACTGAACCATATTTTTTTTCAACTCCTCTTCAAGCTCTTCTATCAACGATTTTAGAATTATATCCAAATAATGTTTAAAAACTTGACGTTTGACAACTCATTCCATAGTAGAGCTAGTCAATAACTGTTTAAAAATCCACACAAGTGACCACACGTCCCGATTTTGGCGGGACAGTCCCGCTTTTTGAAGTACTCTCGCGTCCCGCCGATTTTTAAAAATGTCCCGATCTTTAGAAAATATCTGCATTTTTTATTTTAAATGTACTGCCATATATAATATAAGATTTTTCCATATATTCCCATAAAATCTCAAATTTTGTAATATCCTCCAATTGAACTGTCCATTCTTCAACATATTCTAAGCAGTTATTATAAGAATTTCTAACTTCTTTCAGAAAATCCGCTCGTTTAATGGCACCTTGTTCTGAAATTTTCATTTGGTAACATTAAAAAGGGAGATTTTTTGGGAATACGTGTAAAAATCTTTTGAATGTATTAATGTGATGCTATTGTTAAAAAGGTTACTGATGTAAAAATTAAATGTTACTGGTCTGCAAATGTGGAAACAGACCAAAAATGGACGGAGTTATTGCTTCATTTTAAACAGAATAATATTCCTTATCAAAATATTTTAAAAATTGTAGAATATGCGCAAACTAGTAAAAATGCACAGTGACGGGAACACTATTTGGTCGTTGTCGATGTAATCTAGGTTAACCGAGAATTAATCTAGACTAGGTTATGGTTAGTTTAACTTATATTAGAACCAGATAAATCCAGACTGAGAGGCCGAGAACTCTTGATTGCGAAAAAGTTAATACAATTCTAATAAACGTCAGAAAATTTATTTTCACTATGTCTGTTTTTTGTTTAGAGACGCAAGTTATTGCCATACTAACAACAAATAGAAATCGTTTAATAAATAAACTCAATTTGATTTACATTAGACTTTACGCTCGATTTGGATACTTTACACACTATAATAATAATGGCATCCTTCACATGCAATAATGTATTTATTAATGTGCTAATTTTGGTGTGTGAGTAGATAATATATATATTTTTTAATTATTCGTCTGCTTTCAAAACTAAATTATAATTCTCATTTCATCCCATTTGTCCCGCTTTGTCTGAATGAAAATGTGGTCACCTTAGTCCTGTGTGAACATTCAAAAATCACTTAGCAACTAATTGTAAGCGATTAGTGAATGGAATAGTACTAAATATTAGTTATTAACCCCGTGTAAACAAGCCATTAGGTTACTGCCTCCCAGAAGTCGGCAACCTCTAGTTTATTTGGTGAGGCATGCAGTTATAGTCTGTTTACACCAGAGGTTCGCAAACTGGGTTCCGCGGCACGCAAATGTGCCGTGAATTATTTTTAAGGGTGCCGTGAATTAATTGCATTTTATAATTTTTTTAAGCATAAATTCTCAAAAATGCTAGTTGGCCCATTAAAAATTTAGAATAATTTTGGCTTCGGGTCGTCGTCTGTAATTTGTCATCCGTTTTATACACATTTTGCTATTATTTAACATGTTATTATTTCTGTTTGTTTTAGTTGTTAGTCGAGCTTAGTTGACCTGACACAGTGAAAGTGTAACAAGTTTTTCTTTATCTTAATATCAATAAAATTTTGTGCAAATAATATTCTCAATATTAGGTAAATATAATGAATAGTATGGTTGCGACCGTCTTGGGAAACATGTGTTGGTATATGTACGGATGGTCAGTTCCATAAAAGGCTTTGTTTATACAACGTAAAGCTTTAGTTGCAAAATCCGCAAATAAAAAATGTGTCTTGAACAAGGTAATCAAAGTAATCAACTAGGAGTGGCAGGCAAAGCTGACTTATTTGGCAGATATTTTTGAACAAATGAATAAATTAAACTCCAGTAGGTATGCATGGAAGAAATGAAAATATTTTATCTTCTTCAGATATTTTAACTCATTATTGAGCATTTAACATGTTTAGAGACAAAAGTTAATAATTATTTTTCCTATATGAATAGGGAAAATTAGACAAGAGGTGGCTAAGAAATCTATTTGTGTTATCTGTGATGGACAAAGATGATTTGGAACTTGTAGAAGAGGAAGAATTGATGAGTATGCGAAATGATCGAACACTCAAACTAAAACACGAAACATTAAACCTCAATTGAAAAAAAAATCGAGAAATTGCGAGCTTGGTGAAATCAAAACTAAAAAAAGAGAAAGACTCAAGGCAGTCAAAGATGAAATGAGAGTATGCCTATCTCAAATTCGCCCTGACATTAAAAAAATGCGCATCACACCAGTCGCATGTTTCTCATTGAATTGGTTAATCTAATATTATAAGTAAATTGGCAATAATTGTTTGTATGGTCACCTATTGTGTTGATATCTCTCTTATACATATTTGTTAATAAAATAATTTTATAAAAAAATATAACTTGTTTCTGTATACAACAAACATGTTGTTTTAATGTAAGTACATATCTATGCTTATACATGGGAGATAAGAGGATGCAGGGTGCAGTGAGTTTCAATAGATAATTCTGGGGTGTAGGCAGCATTAAAAGTTTGCGAACCACTGGTTTACACTGTACCAGATGGGAAGTCGTCTGGATTTCGCCACATTCACATAACAAGGACTCCACTTGGAAACCCCATTTTATCAAAGTGGTTTTAGATCTTCCTACTCCTGACCGTAGTATGTTGAGTGATCTTCAAAATAGTCGATATGTCTCTCAATGATACTTGCCGTATCATCACCGGCTGTCTAAAACCCACTCCACTGGATATACAGCTTAGCAAATGGAGTACCAATTTCTCTCTGTATCCAGGTGGTAGTGTCTCATTTGGCTTCAGCCAGTCTTTAGAGCTATTAAACCTTGCTCGCCACAAATCCACATGGGATTCCGTTTTTGTCCCGGCGAGAGTCACTGTTGATTTCAGGAAGCTTTTTGACTCCTAGGTATTTTGGAAACATACAATGGTCTAGCATGACTCCATCCCAGGTAATTTTGAGAGTTCTGGCTGCTAGCTGGTTCTTAAGGTGAAAAGCAGTCTGTGCAAAAAGCAAGTCTGTGTTTTACTAGGATTTGGTCTCAGTTGATTTTCTCTGTAGTAGGCTGATAGTTCTATTAATGCTTTGGTCAGCCTCTGCTCAACAGTATCAAAGCAACTGCCTTTGGCAGTAATGGCACAGTCATCTGCATAAATGAAACTCTGCGTCCCCTTATATAATGTTTGTTCGTTGGTGTAGATATTGAATAGCGTCGGAGTAGTCAAGCACACTACCCTGGTGTAGTACGTTCTTCTGTCATCTCCATCTGCTTCTTTGCGCCTGAAATTCAACAAAGAATTTCCTATTTTCAAGAAGGTTCCGTATGAAACAGGTTAGTAATCTTTGGTAGCCTTATATTATAGTTTCAGGATAAGCTGTTTTTCTTTTGTGATTTTCTGAGTTGTAGGCTGCTGTTAGATCTATAAATACATCTCCTGTGATATCTTTCCTTTCAAGCCCATCTTCAATATGCTGTGTGAGTTTCAGCACTTGAGATGTACAACTCTTCCCAGACCTGAAACCGGCTTGTTGTGGAATAAAGACTGCCTCCAACTTTCCCATTACTCTATTGGGTCTTTCAAGAACCTTCATAGCATATTTCATTCAGCAGCTGTTGATTAGATGCCGAAATGTCTTCGATATTAACTGAAATAACTTTCAGGAAGTCGGGAATTTTTTTAAGAATTATAGCATATAAGCTGGGAATAACGTGTGAGCGGATTAGATTTTCTGACCTTGAGATGCTGCTTGGGTTGGACGGACTAAAGAATAGACGAGATATACTTGATGTATGTACACTGCTTAAAATCGCTAATGGCACAGTAAAGTCCCCAGAGCTTCACTCTCTAATACCTTTAAATATACCCCAACGCGCTACTAGAGGACTTGAGTTATTTTATGTATCATTTCACCGAACAAATTACGGTATGAACAATTCTCTCACATGACTGTTGATTCACTGGGAAACTAGTGCAGGGATTTGGACTTCTAATCTGACTTCAGGATGCCAAGTCTCGTCTGCTCTTTAGCTTGTCCGATTTGGGCGATTTTTCGGGGTCGGAGTGGTTGATCTTTCGCGCGGAGTATTTGATATTGATGACGCTGATAGCGATATTTGTTTGCTACAGCTACTTTAATATTGTGTATGTATATATAATATTGTCTGTATCTTATAATTATTGTTATTATTTTATTATTTTATGTTGCTAAATGGGAAATCGTAAATTAAAAATTATTATTATTATTAATTCACCTTTATGAACTGGCCAGTCCTGGAGGTAGTACAACATGCGCAGGATATAATTCAATTAACCGGCGTAAACGGTTATTTAAAAAAATCATTGTTTTTCCATTATGAAAGAATTTTCGATGAAATCTAGTATAGTTGAAATATAGTATTATTGAAGCAATGGAATTTAAATTTGCGTCTGTAATTTCGGTAGATGTAGAACGAAGTTTTTCCATATACAAAAATGTCCTTCGAGACACATTTTATTTTTGAGAACTTAACCCTTCAGTGGTCGTGGATGACAGGTGTCATCCACGCAAACTATAAATTAGTTAATTTTTGAGCTCAACAGATTGCTCAATGACTGATTCAGTAAGTTTCAATGACATTGTCTAGATCAGCGTTTCTCAACCTTTTTTGGCCCACGGATCAGTAAAATTAAAAAAAAAAAATTCGCGGACCAGTGATATTTTTTAACAACAAAATTTTACTAGGGATTAAATAACTACTACATAAGTTAATTGTACAATTGTTTTGTACATTGTACATTTTTATTATCATTTACTTACAATAATATTTAAATGTAAAGATATGTAATTATATTTGTTTTTTTTTTCTTCGGTGCCGTACTAATCATAAATTACATAGAATTAAAATTATATATTTTTATTTCGTAAATTTATAAATTAAAATTTAGTTATTATTATTTTTTTTGATAAATAAATTTTTTTCGAGGATAGAAAAAATTGTCCGCGGACTAGAAAAATTTCTCCGCGGACCACTGGTAGTCCGCCGGACCAGCGGTTGAAAATAGCTGGTCTAGATCACTTTAGTAAGTTGGTAATCAACTCTCGGGTATGTTTATATTTGTTTTTTGGAAATATTGTTGATAAGACTGGTTGGTGGTTGACGTCTTTCATCCATGCGACTCTTCTTGTCACTAAAAAAAGTTTGGTGCATATTTTTAATTTTTATTTTCAGCGTTAATTAATGTATTAATTCTTTAAGAAATTACTATGTTCTCTAAATCACTCATGACATAACATGAATAAATACAAGTACGATTTCGTTTCGCTTTTTCGGGCTTTCGTGCATATCCACATGCTCTGGCTTACTAAAAAACCCTATAACCCAATAAATATTAATAATAATGAACATCCATAGACGCGTTTCTGCCTTTTGGCTTCATCAGTATGGACTTATCATCTGATCTCAAATTGAATTATTCAATTGATTCAAATAATTCAATTTGAGGTTAGATGATAAGTCCGATGACCTTGTCTCATTAGTGATTAGATGATAAGATTTGCTTAGATGATAAGTCTCAGATGTGTTTAGATTAGGGGTTCCCAAAGCGCGGCCGGCGGGCCAAATGCGGCCCGCAAAGCCCGTGAATTCGGCCCTCGATACCGATACGATATATTATATTTTATTAAAAAATAAATAAGTAAATAGTAAAATAAATATTACAAAGAAGATACAATAAAATATTTTAATATTTTTAGAAAATTCTTACAGAGCTTTAACCATAAGCATCTGTATTAATAAAATTGAGTTTAGTTTATATTTAAAAAATCATTTTAGTTTGTCTAGTCTAGTTATTACACATTTGTATAGAAATATAATATAGTAGTCTCAAATAGATACAGAACTGTTAATCATTTAAGGCATGCATGTTGAATTGATAGAATTACAGGAAAATGTCGATGCTAAGAATTCTTGTCGGAACAATTCCTTAATTGATTTTTATAAAGGGTTATCATGCGTGAATTATCCTAAAATACGAAAACATGCTCTACATAATTTGGGAGCACATATATTTGCGAAAAAACTTTTTCAATTATGAGCATAAATAAGTAGAAATTAAGATCAAAATTGAGTGATAATCATTTACAAGCAGTATAAAGGTTTCTCATATACGATTCTCATATACGCGACACTCATCTACGCGACGTTGCACAATGAACTGTCGCGAATTGTCACGTCGCTGCTAGGTATTCTCATATAAGCGACACTCAGATACGCGATTATTTGCTGCAAATGTCAAATCTGTAGTTTCTCTTTTCAAAAACACGCCGTTTTTGACACAATCCGTCATTCGAATCACAAACAAACTTTCCAAACGTTATGCGATGTGCGACAAAACGTAAAAGAATGCTCACGAAATAATCCCTGCGACAGCGCGCTGAATTCCGACTTTTAGCAACTGTCGCGTAGCCATGATGAGAACGTGCCCATTGAAAACAATGTAATCATTATTTGACAGCCTAATTCGTGTGACGTCGCGTAGCTGTGTGTCTCGTATATGAGAATCGGCCTCTAAGAATACATTCGACGGAAAAACAAATGGTCGTCCATTCATTACGTGATGTTTTTTAGCAACTTTTTTAGTTTTAATAAGTATATAATTAAAAATTTATATTCATATTAAATTTAGTATACTAATAAAAAAAAAACGGCCATGTTCGAGTTGTGACTCGCGCACCGAGGGTTCCGTACAAACTTGTAAGTAAGGTATCTTTTTTTGTGGAGGACGTAGCAAGCACATTCAGTTAACTTGACAAGTGGCCCTCCTGAAATCACGACCATCTTAGTACAGCTGCAAGCATAACCTCGAGATGTCGCTGTCGTACTTTTACCATACATTTTATTACCATACATTCACTATGAGTGTTTAGGGGTTCTGGAACTTCACTATTTGTTTTTACTGCTCAATTTTGCCTGTATACCTATATACCCTGTATAAAGGTATACAGGGTATTTTTTTTAAATAACGCGAATATTTTTAAACTTATAAAAAGAAAACTTTATTTTAGTATTACACTTATTCACTAACTTATATTAAGATCTAACTATTTCTAGATCTTATATAAACTAATATATTAACTATTTCTAGATCTATTTCGATTCTCTTAAAATTCAGTTGTTCAATTGACTGCTCTTGGGCAATTGACTACCAAAAAATATAGGGCGTACGTGATTTAAGTATAATATACTTAAATCATATTATCTACAACATATTATGTAGATTATAGTATAGTATTATTATGTAGATTATCAACATATTAAGTAGATTATAAAGAGAAATTAGACGAAATATAATATATACAGGATGTTACGGGACTTGAGTATGTCGCATGTCGGTTATAAACAAGCAAAATTTAGACATAATATATACCCTATATTTGTACGTAGTGTACGTAGCGTACGTGATGAAATGCATAACGAATATAAACAACGAAAATTCAGAATAAACAGCTTGGTGCCAACACATACTTTTTAACCTTCCGACTTAACCGAGGAGGACCTAACTGTATGCAACCCATATGCTTCTGGAGCCTGACAATACCACTACGACAACATTAGTGTATTTTCATAAGTTTCTAATAGTAAATTCGCATTTTTGTTGTAATTAAACTACATATTTACGGTTTTCAGATTTTTCCCTTTACATGTGCTGTAAGACACCGCTTCTTACCAAATTTCATGATTCTAGGTCAACGGGAAGTACCCTATAGGTTTTGATTCCCTTGTGAAATCGCAAAATATGCGACATAAACGGTCATATCTTTTGATTTGATTTACAAGCGTTACTTAAGTTGACTTACAAGTCTGACAAGTTTTTTTTTCACAGCTGAAAGAGACCGCAGACCCGAGTATTTGATACAAATTTCAACTTGTTACCTCTACGCGTTCCTGAGAAAAACGCGTTCCTGGCCTTGACAGACAGACAGACGGACAGACAGACAGACAAACAGACAGACATACAGACAGACAGACGGACAACAAAGTGATCCTATAAGGGTTCCGTTTTCGGTACGGAACCCTAAAAAAATAAGAAATAGTTAAATATATTTAAAACAAAAAAAATCGTGGCTATTGTATTGATTTTATTCCGTTTTTTGCCCGCCAAAAAATTCGGTAATTAATTCGGTAAGAAAAACTTTGGGAACCCCTGGTTTAGATGATAAGTCTCACCACAGACTTGTTGAGCCAATAAGAGGAACGAACAGAAATGTTACCGGAGTTAACTGGTTTTCGTCGTATCCCTTGGTTCAGGAACTTGAACTTCAGAATGCTATAAGTAAATCTGCGTAGGAACCCTACGACAGAACAAAAAAGAAATCCCTAAAGATTTTTTGTCAAATACTTCACGAGCTGCCTACTCTTCAGTTTTTGGGTTTTAAAAAGAACTATGGTATCTTACTGCCCTAAAATAAAGAGCTTGTTTTACTAATTTCAAGTATACATTATGACAAAAAAAATTGACCATGAAAGCGGTAATTTAGAGACACCAGAAATTGTGAACTCTTACAATAAGCGTTGAAGTTATTGGTCAAAAGTCTAGGTACTTACTTCTAGAAACACACGACGTTGGCCGATGGCTCTTTTTTATAACCTCCTCAACAGAGCATGAATCAACAGCTACTGTTTGTATTGAAGTAACAACCCACAATCTAATCAGAGAAATGAGTCTTTGGAAGCCATTGCGTGGGAACTAATAAAAATCACCTTATAAATAATAAAATCTCAAATAACTAGAGTGAAATACAGGCAAAAGCGGATATACGGCGAAGACCAAACTTTTACTTCAGGTGCCTGAAGCGAACATGCCGGAAATGGAGATGGCTACCAAAGCTCATGGAAGTCGCGGAAGGTGTGTGAAATGTGGGAGGAATAGAAATAAAATGACGCGTAGATACTTTATGTAATGTGGAATATGGATTTGTCCTGAACACATAAAAGACACTGTCTGCGTATAAAATTCTGCATTTTTGTTTTTAATTCAATTACAAAAATTGTCAATTTCTCGCGAGAGCGAAATTGGTTTCGATTTGGGTTCACATTCGCTCGAGAGGGCAATTGACAATACCGCCCGTGTTGGCAATTGACAATACCGCCCGTGGTCACATCCAGTGGCCATAAAAAAAATGAAGAATTTGCTTTTTCAATTGTCTCTGGTTGTGGATTTGTCATAAGAACTCTTCTCAGTCTCCGGTATCACCATAGAATTTAGACTCATTTTAAAACGTTTCCTTTAATTTTTATTATTACTTTGTTTAAAAAAAATGTATGACACTTCACGTCACTTTTTTAATATCGAGGTGTTGATTGTGTTCTGAGATCTTCATTCTTTATTTTTATTCATTTGTTTTTTAAATGTAACTTAGCGATATTGAATATTTGTGTGCGTTACCCAGGTTATGTGGAAAGACAATGCGAAATAGCATTTCTCGTATTAAAAAACGTGCGTCATGATGTACTTCACACGCATGAGTAATACAAAATATTTTAAATAGCTTTGTATCAATATATCTTTCTCAATACCATTTCAATAAACTCGTTTCAATATAAAAAAACATGTTTCAATTTATTATCTTGTTTATAACGTTTTTAAGGGACAAAGAAGTTTTGGTTGACACTTCAAATTCAAATTCAAAACAGTTTATTTCATAATTTAAGCACGTACATACATATACAATAAAATGCCGATATTTGCGCTATTAACCTTTGAATAAAACTCTTGAACATTATAGGGTTCAATACTAATTAGCAGTTTAAATAACTGCATTTTAAATTGTTTGCTACTGTTCAAATGCTTAATATTCCTTGGTAAACTGTTAAATAATTTAATGGTATTATATGGGGGATTTCTCTCCGTAAGAGTTAAGGCATGCTGTGGTAGCTGAAACAGTTCTTTATTAAATCTCGTTCGCCATTCGTAGGTTTGCAAAAATTACTGAAAAGGTAATGTTTTAATGTTAGGTAAATGTTTTCGAAGAAATACGATGTTTTCATAAATAAAGACGCGCGTTACTGTCAAGATATTGGCCCTTCTACAGCATCCCCTGCAAGATTCGTGGTAGACTAAGTTACTTTTTTACAGTTTGGATGGTAGTTGAATTTCCCCAAAATATTACACCAAACCAAAGAATGCTGTGGAAATTGGCGAAATACACTAACCGAAGAACATCATTATCTACATATCGCTGTACGGATCTCAATGCGAAAACAGCCTTGTTTAGCTTCGCAGTCACAAAGGTTATATGACTGGTCCAGTCTAGATACTGTTCCAAATGAATACCAAGCAACCTAACGAACTCTTGAACCAACACGCGTTCGTGGTCGATTGCCAATTCCTCGGGGTACAAAATGAATTACGCTTTGTCTTAAAAAATATTGACTGTGTTTTCTCTTTGCTTAATATCAGTCTATTAGACCCAAACCATGACGTCAAAGTTTCGATTACATTATTTACATTCGTAGAAATATCATCCATTGTCTTATTTAGTATTAATTACTGATGTGGTGTTCGCATAATTAATCATTATGTGGGGTGAATTAATAGATGCCGAATGTAAATCATTTATAAATAGTGAAAATAGCAAGGGTCCAATCGTGTTCCTATGTGGGATCTCTATATTGATTGTACATGGTCATCCATATACTCTTGTCATCCATGCGCCAGCCCACTCATGTCGTAAAGTAGATTCTGTCCACTGAAGGGTTAAATTAGATGTTTGTCATTTATCATAAAATAAATTAAAATGAAATTTAAATTATAATTTAAAATAAATTCTGTGTGTTCGGTAATATCAGTTTTAATCCTAAACTCAAATTTAGCTGTACCATATTTTTCTTTTGTATTTATTTATTCGCTGTTCTTGTTTGTATAAAAAAAGATCGTATTAATAAAATTTATGTAATAAATACATAGAACTTAACATTTTTTCAAATATTTTATTTCAGATTTTATTAGAGCATACATTTTTTAAAGGCATATTTTTATTTTTTGTAGAGCATATTTTCATTTTCATAGAGCATTTTTTAAACGCATAAAGTAGTTTTTTAAGAGCACAATTTTGGTAGCCCTAATCTGACCGTAATGATGACTCTTGTGTTGTTAGTTTTTGAGATAGGAATCTGTTACTGAATAAGGCAACTAGCATAAATATAGTAAACCATTTTACTGTCGCCTAAATTTACTTTATACTGTTTCCTATAGAGTGCGCCTCATGTTCCTTTCAAACTTTAAGTGCTGGGTCAGAATTATTCCAGGATGGTCCTGACCAATTTGATTTAACAACCACAGAAACAGATAAAAATATCTAAAGAAAGAATATCTCAAAAGCAGCACGGAATTGCTTAAGCAGTGGTTTCCGTCGCATCCACAAACTGGGACAAGTTTCCTTGGACAAGAATCAAGTGTAAACAAAAAACTACTAAAAATTACTAAAACGACTAAAATATTAAAGTAAAGTAATAAATATTAAAGTATAGTAATAAATATTAAAGTGAAGTTGTATCTTACAACGATTTTTGGAAACTGCAGGGAAAACCAGAAAACACTTCTAGATTGTTCCATCTTAATATTTAATATTCAGACTAGTTAATAATAATTTTTGTTTCGATAATAAACAGATAACAAAGTACATATACAAAATTTATTAAACGTATATTCAAATATATATTACACAAAAAACTTAAAATATAAAATTAAGAAAGAAAAACATTTAATATTTTCATTAAAGCTCTTTAAATCACAAATCATTTTGGTCCCTAAAATTACAAACATACACAGAATAATTCTACCACGGTCTCCAAATTTTCTGTTTAAAGTCGATGTGAAAATCTTGTTTCACACCAAAACATTTTCGTTTTTCCAAGATCGCCTTCCTCAACAGTTCCTTGGTATTACGACTTGTATTTTCAAGAGTATTCTGTTTAAACACCTCCGCGAATCCTACCCCATTCAATCTATCATCGTGTAGTCCAACTTCCACTTGAAAACTTGTTTGTTGGGATGTTGGAGAAGTTTTAGTTAAACAGATTTTCTGTAGGTTGCGCTTAACCAAGTTTAAAATCGCCACTTTGTCGTTTGAATTCGGACAATTTTCTATCTAAAATAAATAATTAAAACCAAAATTCACAAGAATAATAAAAAAAGTTTTTACCTCCGAGGATTCATTGATGGTTTTCTTGAATGCTTCCAAAGATTTTTTCCCAGGTTTCGTTGGACGTTTCTTCTTGGAGCTTGAGATGTTGCTGCACTGTATTTCAGACATTTCTATGCTTCCTGTTTTCTCATCAACTTAATATTCGTTTAAAGGGTTGTTTGAAGACACCAACGGATCGGAGGTTTTTCAAAGAATGGCGCATTTTAGTCTATACCTACTATATATAGAAAATCTCCCCCACTAATAACATATGCTACAAGAAAATTCTAATTTTAGACGGTGAGAATAGTTTTAAAAATTATATAGCCATTCCAAATATAATTTGGACCATATTGTTATTTTTTTGTCTCTTTCACTGTATTTTATTTTACCACTAAAAATAACGCAGATAACAGAAAGTGTTAATTTTAGCTCAACGGACAATCATACAAATTAAATTAAAACGTTCAAAGTGACTACAAATATTTACTAACAACAATTAATCTTCAGATAACCAAAGCTGTCATGCAATTCTTAATACACTAATTACTGATTAAAAAACATACACTTACAAATCTACACAAATACAAATCCATAGTATCGAAACGATGTTTTTTTATATATCTGCCTGACTAGTTTAGTCTAGTATCTTTGGCCACGCCATAACTAGACGTCAGATTTATCTTGAATTGTATGCCTGGTTTTATCTGTCTATTCTTATTTTCCAAACTTATCTGTCTTTACTTTTGCTTGTACAAACGTGTCTGTGAAGTCTTTTCTGTCTAGTTTGGTTAATTTTATTTATTGTAATTATTATTTTATATTACTTCTAGAATTTACAACCCCATGAAATATTATTTCTGAAAACGACATAAATCAATTTTTTGCTTATAGATAATAAATATGTTGTTTATAAACTTTTCAAATTTGTGATGTGGAAGCTAATAAATGTTTCTAGAATGGATAGGAAAACATATTTTCTGTCTAGAATTTTTGGTCAGGTCTTGTTTTACTAGTTTTATATGTTTAGTCATGAGTTTAGTCCTGATTATTTGGCCTTATCTATCTAGTTTTGTCTGCCTAGTCCTCTAAGTCTCGTTTTGTTTGTCAAGACTTGTTGGTCAAGTCTTGTTTGTCAAGTCATGTTTGTCTACTCTTTCTATCTAGCCTTGTCTTTCTGTTTCTGCCTGTCTAGTTCTGTCTGTTTAGTCTTGTCTGTTCCGTCTTGTCTGTCTAGTCCTGTCTGTCTAGTCTTGAGTGACTAGTCTTTTCGGACAAAATGTCTTGTCTATGTAGTCTTCTCTTACTAGTCTTGTATGTCTAGTCTTGTCTGTCTATTCGTGTATGTATAGTCTTGTCTGCCTAGTCTTCACTTACTAATCATTTCTGTCTAGCTTTGTCAGTCTAGCCTAGACTGTCTAGACTCGTCTATCTAGTCTTGCCTGTCTAGCTTTGTCTGTCTAGATTTGTCTGCCTATTCTTATCAGTCTAGTATTGTCTGTCTAGTTCAGTCTGTATAGTATTGTCTGTCTAGTCTTGTATTGTCTCTCTAGTCTGGTCTTGTCAGTCTATTCTTGTCCTGCCTGTCTAGTCTTGCCTGTTTAGACTTGTCTGTCTAGTCTTGCCTATCTAGTCTTTTCTGTCTAGCCTTGTATGTCTAGTCTTGTCTCTCTCGTCAAATCAAATCAAATCATATCAAATCAAACATTTTATTCCATTATTTAAGTATAAACAATTACACTAAATGAAATGTGTCAAAGAACTGCCAAATATTACATATCATGCATACAAAAAACGAGTATATATACAGATATAAATAAACACATATACAATACATAACAACCCATCAATGGCTATTCAAACTTGTAAGAAAGAAATTCTTCTAGGTTGTAGGGTTCTATCTCGTTGATTAGATTGAATAATTTCTTCTTTAACTGTTTTAAATGTACTAAAAGTTTGATATCCTTTGGAAGTAGGTTATATAATTTAATGTTGCTGTATGGGGGGCTTCTTGCAGTCATTGTCAACTTATGCTGTGGTACTTCGTAGAGTTCTCTGTTATATCTTGTTTCTTGTTAGAGTTGCTTTAAGGAAGCGAGCAAAAAGGTGTTTATGTTTAAACATGAAAATGACCCTCTCGAAGATATAGTTCCCGTAGTCGTCACTATATTGGCCTTTTTGAAATACCCCCTGCATGACTCTCTGTACTTCAAATTGTTTATGATACACAGGACCTGTTTTTGTATTCTAAACACATTTCTTGTGTGGGAACAATTACCCCAAAACATAATTCCATATCTAAGAAGAGAGTGGAAATTTGCGAAATATACTAACCGTAAGACATCTGTATCTACATATGGACGTAAGGACCTTATTGCAAAAGTGGCTTTGTTAAGCTTCTTGGTTAAATGGCTAATGTGTGATGTCCAGTCCAGTGTATCGTCTATATGTAAGCCTAGTAATTTCACTGAATGTTGTAGTTGAATTACTTCCTTTTCTATTTCAATTTCTTGTGGATAAAACAAGGTACTTCTCTTTGTTTTAAGAATAATAACATTCGTCTTGTCCTTATTAATTAATAAGCTATTCCTTAAAAGCCAAGAAAGGATTTATGACATAGCTAAATTTGCTTTCGGTTCTATGTCGTTTACAGTATTATTATATAGTAAATTGGTTGTGTCATCTGCATAATTTAGAAATGAATGATGCGGTTCGATGGATGATTGCAGTAAGTCATTTATGAACATTGTGAATAGAAGTGGACTTATAGTCCTGCCTTGTGGAATGCCTATCTCAACTATCCTTACGGTAGAATTGACATAGCCATTCGGGGTTTCAAGTCGAGTAATTTGTTTTCTATTTTGATGGAATGATTTTATACATTCGAGTACTATACCTCTTAAACCGTATTTGGCTAATTTACTTAGTAATTTATTATGATTTACTAGATCATAGGCTTTGGATAGGTCGATAAGCATTCCACAAGGGACCTTCCGAGATTCCAAATGCTCTGTTACGCCATTCACAAAATTATACCATGCTGTATCTACGCCCTTCCCTTTTATAAACCCATGTTGTTGTTGGATTATTATGTTGTGTTTGTCTAAAAATGAGAGGATTCTAGAACAAAGAACTTTTTCAAAAATTTTGGAGAAGGCTGATAGAATACTTATCGGTCTGTAGTTGTTAATGTCACTTTTATCGCCTGATTTATATATTGGAAGTGATTATCGCTAATTTTAGCTCCTTCGGGAATTTACAACTTTTTATTGAGTTGTTTAAGCTGTGCTCTAACGTACCCAGTATGTATTGAAGCGAATTTTTTATAACAATAATAGGAATTTCATCATACCCTGCACTTTTTTTGCTTTTTAAGCTCATAACTATGTTATATAGTTCTTCATTGCTGACTGGGAAAATAAACATCGAGCTATTATTATTCAGTATACTGTCTTTATATTGAACATTAGGTTGGGATAACGCAACTTTACGAGGACTATTAACAAAGAAGTTGTTAATATACGTAGTGCTTTTATGTGGATCCACTCTGGGGCTACAAAATGCTTCAGTTCTACTTTTTGTATTGGATATTTGACGGATAATATTCCAAGTTGAATTTTGTAAGTTAGGGGAATTGATCAGCTGTTTTTTAAATCTTTGTTTCTTCTCACTACGTAGCACTTTTAAAAACTTTCTTCGCTGGTTATTGTAGAGGCACTTCAGGGCAAGATTAGAGCGAGTTAATGTTTGGAGTAGCACTAGATTCGTTTCCATCTTCTGTAGATCAGTGTTTGTAAAAATCCTACGGGGTTCATGGTTGGTTTGGTCAGTATTTTGAGAAAAGCCTCGTTAAAATGCCTTAAAAATATATGCATGAATGCGGTCCATTGGTTATCGATATTGCAATCATCTATTATGAATACATCATCCCATAGTATATTTTCCATTAGTTTTCTATGTTCACACATGTTTTCCTCATTAAAAAATCTAACTTGCCTAGTGTTGTGCTTTGAAACTTCACTTCCACACTCCAATGATAGTAGTTGGGTGTAGTGGTCCGATATTTGGTAGTCTCTGGTTAAAGTATTATATGAGCAACTACCATTTACAATTATATTATCCAAGCAGGAACCTGAATCAGGATGGCTTATATTTTTAATTGTGGGTACCGCATTGAACGATTCGAGTAACGACAAGAACTGCTGACATATGCGGTTATTCTTTAAAATATTTATATTAAAATCACCCGCAATTATGTATTGTTTATTTTCGGTTGATAGCAAAAACAGGAGTTCATGTAACTTACTTATAAAGGCAGCATTGCTTGTTAATGGAGCTCTGTAGATTCCAACAATAATTAGTGCTTTGTTGTTAATAATGGTCTTAATTGCACAGCATTCTAGAGTATTTTTTTTTGCGATGGTATTTATGTCATCCCTTGGTTTGGTTCTAGTCCCGTTTCTGCACTATATGGCAGCTCCTCCGTGTTCCCCAATTTCTCTACAGAAGAAGGAGGACAGATTAAATTGTTTATTTTATTAGTTTCGAGCTGAGTAGTGCTTTTCCAGTGCTCGGTTAAAATAACATATTGGCACGACTTGTTACTCTCTAACATGAATTCTATCTTATCGACGGAATTTCCTAGAGATTGCGTTTTATGGTTTTATCGTTGTAGTTGGTGGATTAACGGTTGATGTTATTTTTTTTTTCATCCTCTTTTCTAGTCTTTAAACAAGTATTTCTTGGCCATACTTCGGGTTTCTTAAAGTTCTTCTCTTGGTACGGAGACTTTGAATGAGAAATACTCATCTGGGTGTCTTGACAATAGTTTGGGACATATTACCTGATTAAACGATTTGTTGTTTAAATAGTTAATTACATCGTTTGCTGATAACTTCGTGTCAAGTCGATAAACATGTACATGGGCATATCGCGTAGCAGCTTTTATTAAGGTTGTATCATCATTAGTTCCAACGGTAACATTAGACTTCGGCGTACTCCTTTTCTGGTCTCGTTGTGTTTCCCAGTTATCATTGTTTACTTCTGTGTTCGGGTCAGCTACTATCTTCTCCGGTTTAGATGTTTTGTTTTTATTTTTTGCAGGATCGGGCTCGTTCGCAGATGGTTTGGTTTTTGTAATTTTTTTATATGGGATTCTTTGTTCTATGGGCGTGAGCCTGTCCTTCCGCCGTCCTTGGTTTTGTTTTTCAGTTGTTGTTTTGTTATTTCAGTTGTTGTCGTCTGTTTTTGTTTGTTCGTTTTTTTTTCCATTTCCTCCTTGGTTCCCTTCGGTGGGCTATGCTAGGTTCTGCTTGGCTGCGGGTGGGTCCTGTTTTCTTGGTTCAGTCGGTTGAATCTTGGTCCTTTGGCTTTCTTTCTTGATTCTACATGTTTTGGTAGTTTCCTCTTCCTCTTGGTCTGGATGCGCATCTGGGTGGCTTCGGTGGGGCTGCATGTGTCCGGTGTGGCTTTTCTCCATGGCGCGGCTTCAGTTGCTCTTTTGGGGGCTTCGGTTCTTCTCCTGGTGGTGGCTTCGGTCGTACTTTTGGGGGCGGTATCGGTGGTTTTCCTTGGGGAGGCCTCGTTAACTTCTCGGCGGCGGCATTAGTTGTCATTTCCAGGGTGGCTTCAGTTGTCTCTCCGGGGGCGGCTACGGTTGTCTTTTCGGCGGCGGTTACGGTGGTCTCTTTGGCGGCGGTTTCAGTGGGCTTTTCGGCGGCGGCGGTTTCAGTGGAGTATTCGGCGGCGGTTTCGGTGGATTCTTCGGCGGCGGTTTCGGTGGAATCTTCGGCGGCGGTTTCGGTGGAATCTTCGGCGGCGGTTTCGGTGGAATCTTCGGCGGCGGTTTCGGTGGAATCTTCGGCGGTGGTTTCGGTGGAGTCTTCGGCGGCGGTTTCGGTGGAATCTTCGGCGGCGGTTACGATGATTTTTTCGGCGGCGGTTTCGGTGGTCTTTTTTCTTTTCATGATGTAGATAATCATTTTCTCGATGTAGCTGTCCTCCAGGCTGTCCAGGTAGGCTGGGTCGACGTACTTTTGCGCGGCTTCGTTGAGGGTTGTCGGTGTGGAAGTTGTCATCTTGCAGCTGGTGATGATGATGATATGATGATGATCTTTTGATGATGATTCATCATTAGTTCCAACGGTAACATTAGACTTCCGCGTACTCCTTTTCTGGTGTCGTTGTGTTTCCCAGTTATCATTGTTTACCTCTGTGTTCGGGTCAGCTGCTATCTTCTCCGGTTTAGATGTATTGTTTTTGTTTTTATTTTTTGCAGGATCGGGCTCGTTCGCAGATGGTTTGGTTTTTTAAATTTATCAGGCGCAGTATTTATTTCGTTATATCGCTGACATTGGCTTCCACTATGTCTATTTGAGACGATTTCGGCACGGTTGTAAGCATATTCAATTCTGTTGAAGTTAATAAATTTGCCAATCTCTCATTCATTAGGGATAAATTAGTAACCTAGTCGGTTAAATCGGTTATAAGAATTTCAAGGGGTTCAACATGTTTTCTTATTACCCTGACATAAAATTTTCGAAATCCGTACTTTGTAAAAAAATCGCCAGGATATTAAATTGTTTTTCGGATGGAATATTAGATCGTAATTCTCTAGCCATGATGATAATATTTATTTATTTATTTATAACACTTTTACTATTTATACCGCTTGTAATAACACTTTAAACGAGTTCAATTTGACTAACAGTTCGCACATCCGTTCTCTCCGAACGCCGGAACTCGACCCTTATCTGTCTGTTAGTCTTATCTGCCTAGTCTTGTCTGTCTAGTTTTGTCTGTATAGTCTTGTCTGTCTAGTCTTGTCTGTCTAGTTTTGTCTCTGCGGATCTCCCCGGATCCTGGTAATTTGTGTCCGATTAGTTACGATTGATGTGATCAACTCCAGCACGACTCCTCTTATACGATATTTTGCGACTTTTTTTCTAGTATATTATGGTCAACTAAATCGTAAGCCATCGAAAGGTCCATGAGCATTCCAACTAGAATTTTACGTAACTCAAGATTGTCAATAATACCTTTTATGAACTGGAAGCATGCCGTTTCAACCGATTTCCCTTTTATGATGCCAAGTTTTTCAGGGCTATTTAAGTTATGCTTATCAAAAAAACCTAACAATTCTGGAGCATATAATCCTTTCAATGATTTTAGAGAAAACCGATAACATGCTTATTGGCCTGTAGTTTTCAATCACAGACTTATCCTCTGCTTTATGTATAGGAGTGATAATAGCCTTATCATATTTGCTAGAAATTTGCCCATCTCTAAATCATTGTTTATAATGTGTTGTAAAGGGTTTAATATTGCAGGGAGCACATTTTTCAAAGCTACGGAAGGAAATTCGTCAATACCCGCACTTTATTAGTCTTGTCTGTTTAGTATTGTCTGCCTAGTTTAGTATGTCTAGTCTTGTCTGTCTAGTCTTGTATTGTCTTCCTAGTGTTGTTTTGTCTGTCTATTCGTGTCTTGTGTGTATAGTCATGCCAGTTTAGACTTGTATGTCTAGTCTTGTCTGTCTAGTGTTCTGTCTAGTCTTGTCTGTCTAGTCTTGTCTGTCTAGTCTTGTCTGTCGTGTCTTGTCTGTCTAGTATTGTATGTCTAGTCTTGTCTGTCTAATCTTGTCTGTCCAGTCTTGTCTGTCTAGTCTTGTTTGTCTAGTCTTGTCTGTCTAGTCTTGTCTGTCTAGTCTTGTCGGTCTAGTCTTGCCTGTCTAGTCTTGTCTATCTAGTTTTGTCTGTCTAGTCTTGTATGTCTAGTCTTGTCTGTCAAGTCTTGTCTGTCTAAATTGTCTAGAGTTGTCTGTCTAGTTTTGTCTGTCTAGTCTTGTGCGTCTAGTCTTGACTGTCTAGTCTTGCCTGTCTTGTCTTGTATGTTTAGTTTTGTCTGTCTAGTCATTGCTGTCTAGTATTATCTGTCTAGTCAAATCAAATCAAATATTTATTGATACAACGATGTACTAATGTACAAATTGAACAAGTCGAGGATATTACAAGATAAAAAATAAAAAAATAGTAAATATTAATGTAAAAACAATTTATATTATAGAAGTTATTTAAATTCACTTCATGCGAATCTTTAATCTTCGAAATTATGTTTTATGAATTCATCGATGCTGTAGAATGCCTTATCATATTTGCTAGAAATTTGCCCATCTCTAAATCATTGTTTATAATGTGTTGTAAAGGGTTTAATATTGCAGGGAGTACATTTTTCAAAGCTACGGAAGGAAATTCGTCAATACCCGCACTTTATTAGTCTTGTCTGTTTAGTATTGTCTGCCTAGTTTAGTATGTCTAGTCTTGTCTGTCTAGTCTTGTATTGTCTTCCTAGTGTTGTTTTGTCTGTCTATTCGTGTCTTGTGTGTATAGTCATGCCAGTTTAGACTTGTATGTCTAGTCTTGTCTGTCTAGTGTTATCTGTCTAGTCTTGTCTGTCTAGTCTTGTCTGTCGTGTCTTGTCTGTCTAGTATTGTATGTCTAGTCTTGTCTGTCTAATCTTGTCTGTCCAGTCTTGTCTGTCTAGTCTTGTTTGTCTAGTCTTGTCTGTCTAGTCTTGTCTGTCTAGTCTTGTCGGTCTAGTCTTGCCTGTCTAGTCTTGTCTATCTAGTTTTGTCTGTCTAGTCTTGTATGTCTAGTCTTGTCTGTCAAGTCTTGTCTGTCTAAATTGTCTAGAGTTGTCTGTCTAGTTTTGTCTGTCTAGTCTTGTGCGTCTAGTCTTGACTGTCTAGTCTTGCCTGTCTTGTCTTGTATGTTTAGTTTTGTCTGTCTAGTCATTGCTGTCTAGTATTATCTGTCTAGTCAAATCAAATCAAATATTTATTGATACAACGATGTACTAATGTACAAATTGAACAAGTCGAGGATATTACAAGATAAAAAATAAAAAAATAGTAAATATTAATGTAAAAACAATTTATATTATAGAAGTTATTTAAATTCACTTCATGCGAATCTTTAATCTTCGAAATTATGTTTTATGAATTCATCGATGCTGTAGAATCCCTGCCGAATAAGTATATCTTTGAGTTTCGCTCTTAGTTTTAAAGTCTTAAAGAAGGTTACTTCTCGTAGCCTAAGGGGTATCTTGTTGTATATGCGTACGCCTATATTGTCAGTGGCTTTACTGCATATTGTTAGATTTACTTTGGGAGTGAACAGGTTATTTTGGTGTGCAGGTGAGCAGGTCTCTACAGTTTCTTGTGTCGTAATTGTGTTTGTGCTTGCAACTTGGATACTATATACAGGGGGCTGTTAGTATCCTTAGCTTGGTGAAGTGTGTTCTACAAGAGGTTCTCATCCCAATTCCTTCGATACATCTGACAGCTCTTTTTTGGGTCTTAAATATTCTTGTCATTTGGGAGCAGCACATAAATCCACAAAATGGGGACACACCATAATCCCATACGCTAGTATAGATTAAATTTCTGCAAAGTATATATTTAGGTTTAGTTAGGCACCGCTAATTTTTTGATAGTCCGAAGGGAGTAGATTTTATAATTAAGTTTCCTTTGGATGCTGTCAGCAGTCTTTTCCCATGTGAGGTATTTCTCGAAACAGATACCTACGTATTTTGAGGATTCTGTTCTGTGCAATTGTTCTTGACCAATTTTTAACTGCAGATTTTCTGAAGATTTCTTTCTGGTAGTTTGAAATATTACATACTTGGTTTTTTTCTATGTTTAAGAACATATTATTGGCAGAGAACCAGGTGTGGGCTTTTTCCAAGAGTCTGTTGGATTTCTGTTTCTATTCGAGAACCTTCCGATATAATAAAACTTGCATCGTCGGCATAGAGGTTGCAATGATTTGATCATATCTGCTGTATAAATTGTGAACTGGGTCGGAGCAAGTACACTCTTCTGTGGGATCCTGATGTTAATATTTGTCATATCAGACAGGACATTATTGTTATTATGTTCTATTTTTAAATAGAACTGTCTATTTTTGAGGAACGACTCAAACCGCCTTTCCTCTAATCCCATATTTATACAACTTATCTAAGAGTTTATCATGTGCTACAGAGTCAAATGCCTTAGATAGGTCGCACAAGACTCCGACGGGCTTGTCCACCTCCTCAAGGATGTCATTATAGAATACAAGAATTGCTGTTGTTGCGGATTTATTTTTCTTAAAGCCATGTTGTTCGTGTGGTATAATATTAAGTTTGTAAATGAATGGCATCATTCTACTTTCCATACTATTTTCAAGTATTTTAGCCAGTACCGAAACTAATGATATTGGCCTATAATTGTAAATTTTTGTCTTAAATTATTTAGTCTTGTCTGACTAAAAGTCCTTTCTGTTTAGTCTTGTCTGTTTATTCTTATCTGTCTAATCTTGTCTGTCTAGTCTTGACTGTCTAGTCTTGTCTGTCTAATTTTGCCCCTTTAGTATTGTCTGCCGACTCTTGTCTACCTAGTCTTATCTGTCTAGTCTTGCTGTGAAGTTTTGTCTGTCTAGTCCTGCCTCTCTAAAAAAGTGGTTTGGGGGTAGCTCTCACTATACCCTCTATTTCACTTTGTATTTTAGTATGCGCCACCAAGATATTACATTTTTTGCATTCGTTCAGGGTGGGCAGACCGGACGGTTAATGAAAACCGCCCTAGTTGTCGCCTCCCCGAAGAGGAATCGAACCCGGGTCTCCGGCATTGGCAGACGGGTATGTTTGATAATCTAGTCTCGTCTGTCTATTCAAATCTAAGCAAATCAAATCAATTTTATTAATTTAAAAACCACGTACAGTATTAGATATAGGCAGTCATTTATTCAAGGCTGCTATAATATTACATTTATGTGTCAGGAGATGTTTCAGATCGCATCTAAAAAAGTGTCTTTGTTCTCCTGGTGTTGCTGGTTGCTTATTCTACATTTGTATTCCAAATGTGTTAGCTGGTTGCCTACAGATGGATATATATATATATATATATATACATATATATATATATATATATATATATATATATATATATATGTATATATATATATATATATATATATATATATACATGTCATTTTCCAGCTATAGATGCAGGTTACTGTTATTAACTTAACACATGTGAAATGGTTTAACAGACTTTTGTGCAATCTATTCCTACAATAGTTTTAATTATTGCCTTTTGCACCTTAAATACGCATTTTTCTGGAGGAGGATCCCCTTAGTATTATAGTATACTATATGTGCGATTGTATCTTCGCATGGCATATATTCATAAGTTCGCCTCATGTTCAACGTTTTAGCGAATATTTCCCAAGAACGATGCTTTTTTATTTAGTTTTTTTTTATTAGTTTGTCGATATGCGAATTTTTACTTGACTGTGTAGTGTTGTCTGTCTAGTTCTGTCTGTGTGGTGTTATCTGTCTAGTCTTGTCTGTCTAGTCTTGTTTGTTTAGTCTTGTCTCTCTAGTCTTGTCTCTCTAGTCTTGTCTCCCTTCTCTTGTTTGTTTAACCTTGTTTGTATGGTCTTGTATATCTAGTCTTGATTGTCTAGTCTTGCCTGTCTAGTCTTGACTGTCTAGGCTTCACGGTCTAGTCTTGACTGTCTAGTATTGACTGTCTGGTCTTGACTGTCTAGTCTTGACCCTCTAGTCTTAACTGTGAAGTCAATACTCCCTGTGTAGTGTTTCTAGTCATGTATAGACTTTTCTGTCAAGTCTGTTTTGTCTAGATTTGTCTGTCTATTCTTATTTATCCAGTTTTTCTGTAGAATCTAGTTGTAAGAATCTGCAAAACGAAATTCTTCGAATCGAAAAATAAAACATAAAATATTTATTTACACAAGCCACAAAGCAAAATAAATACAAATAATCTAAACAAGGAGAACGAGCAACAATCACTGTACAATCGTGCGCGTGTTAAACAAGAGGAAACGCGTCACAGACTCGGCACACTTGATGCATGGGAACGCCACTTGTTGATCCTTTCACACGCGTGCAGGCTATGCGTCACCCATACATATGTATAATATATAAATAGTTTACGGACCACAGACTTACAAAATATAATAAATTCATTAGGAACAGTAAAAATATATAATTAGGCTTGATTTAAAGATAATGTAAATTCTTTACATTGTCAGTTCATTAGGACGGTTATTATATAGTGGATAATGTTATCACTCGTAAATTATTATCATTATCAAGCTGTTCAAGTCACGTTAAATAAAACTATATAATCAAATACAAGAAAATCGGTTTATTCTATAAGCAAATGTCAGTTATGATCAAGTGAAAATTACTTAAGTCGAGAATTCTAGAAAATCTGTAAGATTTATTTTATTATAACTTATTATTATTATTATATTATTATTTGCAAATAACTTCTTTGTAAGCAAAACAACTGTATCGAAAAGGAGGGATTAATTAAATAAACAAAAATTGAAACTCATGTTTCCTTAGAATTAGAACTTGCTACAAATCATTCCTCATCGATCGAACCTCAGCCCATAGAAGAAATTAAAGTTGCATCAATATATATTTCTATTTTGCGTCTATAATGGAGTCATTATAGAAGCAAAAAAGACGCTTCAAGTCATGAAGCACTCATGTGGGTTCGTTAATAACTCGCCGAGTGCGATACAATTTTCTCAATATGTATCGGCGATTTTTTAATTTAGAAATGGCATAAAACGGCGCAAAACAGAAATAATAGTATAAAAAACTCGTTCATAAGGCGTTTTTCGCACTTGTCCATGAGAAAACTCCTAAACATCAACGCGTGCTGAAAAATCGCTTATTGCACTCGTTCAATACTATTAAATGCCTGTCAGAATGATGGTAACAAGATATAGACGGGTTGCCTATAATTTTTACAAATTTTCCAAGGTGATTGAACTGAAATCATATGATTATGAAATTATATACACATAAAATTAGGCAGAAAAGACCAGCCAGGATATGACTAGCAAATTTTCAAAGAAAAGACTGAACAGCAAAGTCTGGGCAGACTAGACAGACACGACTTGACAGACAAAACTATAAAGACAAGACGAGTTAAATTAATCTATACACATAACACTGGAATATAAGACTATACATTTAGGAATTGACAGAATTGACAAGATTAGACAGACATGACTAGACAGACAAGACTAGATGGACAAGACTAGGCAGACAAGACTACACGGACAGGGCTAGAGAGACAAGACTAGCCATACAAGGCTAGACAGACAGACTAGACCGACAAGACTAGACAGACATGACGAGACAGACAACACTAGACAGACAAGACTAGACAGACAATACTAGACAGACAATACTAGACAGGCAAGTGTAGACAGACACAACTAGAGAGATAAGACTGGACAGACAAGGTTGGACAGAAAAGACTAGACAGGCAATACTAGACAGACAAGACTAGGCAGACAACACTAGAGAGACAAGACTAGACAGACAAAACTAGACAGACATAACTAGCTGCACAAGACTGGACAGACAGGACTAGACATTCAACACTAGACGGACAACAGTAGGCAGACAAGACTAGACACACAAGACTAGAGGTACAAGATTAGACAGGCACGAGTATACAGAAAAGACCAGACAGACAAGACTCAGAGTCTTCTTTATCGTGCTCCGAAAACAGTATCTCGAGGAGTTTTCGAGAGATATCAAATATATCGAACGATTTACCCCAAGCTTAAGGCAACCCAGGTAGCTTGTAGTCCCCATGGATTTCCAATTGACGAATGTGTACAGAAGTTTCTTCAGTTTAGTTTTTTTGATTCCAAAATTGTATCTTTGTACTCGTAGACTATTGTATTTTACGTTCATTTTTGCATTTTTGGTATTTTTGCCGAAGACTGTTAGAGCTGCTCTGGAGTCTAACAGGAGACAGAATTTCTAAAGTATTTCCGTCTTGGAAAAGTGCTCCGCCATAGTCATACCACTCTAGCCATAGATTGATTAAATCTACAAGCAAATGAAATCTACTCGGTATTATGTTTCGGAGATAATGCAAAGTAATGTTTTAGAGATGGAGCAGGAATTTATCACGAAACTCTGTTTGATCCACTTTCTCGGTTTCTTTCCAATAGACCAACTGATATAAGAACGATCCGATAAGCTACTCTCCGTGCTAAGGTGCCAGTCAAAAATATTCTTGCTCGAGGTAGAGGTGACAAGGGTTCTATTCAAAATATAATTTGGTCAGGTTATTGCCCGAAATTATATTTTCAACAGATTTTTCCTCCAATGCGCTACCCTATGAAACTAATTTTGAACTGAAGTCATCAGCGATACCTCAGGCTTGGAAGTTACCTCAATAATTACTTTGTTGAGAGGGCCTAGGTTTTCATTAAATCTGCCATGTTCCGCCGGTCTTGTTTGTGGTGGTAGATAGACAGAGATAACGTGTAGATTCAAGATGTCGCAGAGGACTTGGTCAGCTATCATCAGGCTATTGGTAAAAATCCGGATTTAGTAAAGGGGGTCATCCGCGAGTCGGTTACTACTAAAGCGGCTTTAATGGTAGATTCATTATGATTTCGGCCATGTAAAGTTTTATAGTGGGCCGGAAAGCCCAGGAGTCTTCTTCGAAAAATCTATGACTCTTGAATGAATATAATTTGAATAGCGAAGTCTTCGACTATAAACAAACCACACCAAACCTGGACTCGCTACCCCCTTTATTGGAAGAAGTTGGCCAGATCATTCAACTTCTTAAGAATAATAAGGCAGCTGGAGAGGACTCTATCGTTGCGGAACTGTGGTAAACTGCTGGAAGCAATGTCGTGGGCAAACTAACCGAGATCATCCAGGACATCTGAGAAACAGAGAAATTACCACCCGATTGGAAATCGTCTCTGATCCATCTGCTTCAAAAAAAGGGAGATCTTACTGATCTAAACAACTACCGTGGAATTTCTCACGTCCCGTTAACATACAAGATTCTCTCCAATGCGTTACAAGCAATGGTAGAAAATCAGCTGGACAGTCAACTCGGAGAATATCAAGGAGGCTTCAGGATGACCCGATAATGTGTTGAACAGATCCTCAATCTTAAAACTGCACTTGCATACTCCAAGACGAGAAACCGCAAGGTGGTCTTCGCCTTTGTTGATTTTAGGAAGGCCTACGATTCCATAGATTGAGAAACGCTTAACAAAGAACTACAGGAACTAGGCCTAGACAACAAACCCGCAGACTCATACTAGAAACCTTGACCAACACCCATTCCAAGGTTAAATTTAGAGGTGAGATCTCAGAAAGCTTCGAAATAAAAACTGAAGTGCGATAAGGAGATGGACTTTCACCAATTATATTCAGCTGCGTCCTTGAAAAGGTTATGAGAGCATGACGCAACGAACTGATCAACTTCGGTGTTCAGAGTGGTATCTAGTTGGACGTAAGAACGATGGACTGGAAAATCTGAAAAGAGGTTGGCAACGTGGGTCTTCAAGTGTCGCTGGAGAAAACAGATTCTTTCAACAACATCAAAGAAGTAAACAGAGAGATGTTACTAAAAAAACCGTCTGTTCACCTTCTGGCAAAACAAGAAGGTTCATACCACTTGGTTGACAGAAACCTAGAAGGATATTAAACAACTGGGAATAACAGATCTCCAAAACGGACAGTCTGTGAGACGCACACTGAACAGAAGACAGAAAGCAGGTATACCGGCAGATGATGCGACAATACTGGAAAAATATCAAAGCCCAACCGTTGAACAAGCGTGGTTCAAATTAGGCCTATTCGAAACAAAAAGAAGAAGAAGAATATGATTTGAATTGTGTCCTTTTCGATATTCTAGAAAAGGACTGTTGCACCCATATTGGCCTGTAGACTTCTTATCTCATGATCATTTGTGATTCCGGCCATTGTTTAAAAATATTCCTGAAGAGATCGCAAACTGTATATTGGCATATATAACTAAGCTAAAACAATTACATTTTCACACAATTACGTGCTTGTAGTCAGAAATGACTTTAGAGAGATAAAACTTAAATTGAAACTATACAGATATTCAATTTGTTTAGAGAGAGTAATAAATCGCAGATAAGCTGCGAAATATACCACAATCACATAAAATAATAATTGAAAACAATAATAATTTTAACAAACTGATGAACATTTTAAAATTGGATAACAGAATATAACTACAGAAAGATAAAGTACATTAATAAAATAAAAAGTTATAGAGTGACGATTGAAGCAGAAGACGTGCTTTTTATTCATATATAAGAGTTTCGAAGCAGAATTTTATAGAAACAAGATCGACACAACACATAATGTGCTTTTTAGTTGAACCACAGAAGGATTTTAACTTTCTCTGGAAAACGTTCAGAGAACTAACCAAATCAATAAAATATATCTCTGTCTTCGATTTCCAAATTTCAATTAATGACAAAAATAATAACCAAGAAGATTTTGTAACCAAATAGAATCTTGTAATTGGTCATATTCTTCCTGTGCATCTAAAAATATATTTCATAAACCATGAATTTCTTGCAAATGGATTAAAAATCTCTCGAGAAACTTTCCTCTAGTGAACCATTTAATATTAGTGAAAAGAAGTAAGTCTTCATGTTCATTCATGCTGAGTACGAAATTTTCATAATGTTTTTAACATTCAATATTTTTGCACAGCATTGATGATTTTATTGTGCCTTGAGCAATGGATAGAGATAAAATCCGGGAATTCAACATTACTTCTATAAAGTTTCTTCCATATACGCGATCGACCGAAAGAGTACTTGCGAACGACCGGTTGATAGCTTGTTTGCCCACTTCTGCTCTACATGCTCTCTATTGCTAATTCCATTTTCCTTCTTTTAAGTCAACTGAAGTCTTGGCAAACACAACAACGTCCTCGTCGTACGTCAAACTCCACACCTTTATTCACCCTACAACCACCCTTCCGGCTTGCCCGTCTAACAAACCTCTTACCAAGTTAGTCACATAAAGATTGAAAAGTGTTGGGCTCAGCGAAGATCTATTTCTCAAGCCGTATCTTACCTCAACATATTCCGATACACACTCATTCACGCTAACCTTACATAACGATTCCCTAACATCTCCCTCACATTCCTTCTCACGCTTTCTGAAATACATTTTGTAAACAAATACTCGTACAATTTCATTCTATGTATGTAATCCCCTGCTTTCTTTCTCAATATACATTATCGCTCCTTTCTCTTCAAGAACTCTTTCTTTTTCTTCTCCAGGTTGAGTAGATCGACTTTCTTACGTATCCTTAACTCTTTGTCTCCGATAGCCTCTCTGCATATCGTTTCTCCTTAATAAATTCCAACAATAAGATTAGATAAATAAGATAGGCAGATAAGACTAGACAGGCTACACTAGCCATTAAACTCTATACAGACAATACCAGCAGATGTAGATTGTAGATTTGGAGGTGACTTGTACTGGGACCTTCATAGATCTATTGTACCCCACCCTCTTCCTATAAACGTTGGTATACTTACCGATTTAGAACGCCTCTTCCAGTCCTGATTCCTTTAGGAATTTCAGGATTTGGGTGGGATTAAAGGACTACAACTCCTCTGCGTTCAAGCAGTAGGACACAAGGTACATTTGTCTCTTGCGGAGCAGTGCTCCGTAGTCTTAGGGGTTTCCTATCAGATTTATAATGGTTTCCTCTACCGAGCCACGGAATCTGCATCTGTTATCTTCCTCTAGGCCAAGGGCCTCGAGGTGCTTTATAAGTCTGCAGTGTCCGTCAGGAATCCTGTCAGAATTCTAAGCTTGTTCCTGTCTAGTTTCAGGCAAGCTCATGTTCTTCTTTAGATTACTTTGGATTGTCTTAGCCCTGGACGATTTTTCGAGGTTTTCATCCACTGTTCTCTTATTTCTTCATCTAAACTTTTGTGGATGCTTGAAACTCATACCGCAAAAAGTTTCCTGACCCATAAAGGGATCAATGGATCCCTTATTTGCTAGCTGATCGGCTTCTTCATTTCCGTCTATAGCAATGTGTACTGGTACCCAGTATAACGTTACTTTACTCTCTCTGCCGAGCTTGTATAGCTTTTCCACACAATCGCATACCAGTTTGGATCTGATGGTGTATGTGCTAATAGGCTATATGGTTGCTTGGCTATCTTACAGGATGGCAACTCGTTTTTTGCGATGATTCCTGTCGAGGTTAAATTGTGCATATCTTTCGATTGCATGTACCTCTGCTTGGAAACTACTTAGTTAGATTCCAATGGATTCAGAGTATATGGTACGAGGTCCAAACACTCCTGCACCAGAACCTTCCTTTGTCTTCGAATCATCCGTACACCACTTGATAGCATTTTGCTCTATGTGGTATACTTGAGGATTCGTCGTTCCAATCGGCTTTACTATTACACGTTGCTGTGTAGTTTTTCTCGAAATAGTATTTGCATAACATTTTATCTTTTGGTACTTCTAGCTGGGGATCTTGGCAGCGAGGCTATTCCGGTCTCTGCTCCCGATTACTTTACCTCTGCCTATTCCTTCCTTGCTGAAACTTACAATCGCCGATCTTGCGACTGCTGCCACGACAAGGTGCAACGGAGTCAAATCCAGCAGCAGTTCTAATATTACAACAATCCTAGGAAAAAAATGACACTTGAAAAATATTTAAAATAATAATTTTATATTTCCTGTATCGAATTATAGTAAATGTTAGTACATTTTTGATTAAATAGACAATCAAATTTCTAGTGAGATCTATAAAGATAAGATAAAGAATTGAATGAAACTTTGTTGCAAATAAAGTATTTTAAATTTAAAAATGGTTTCGTTTATCGAACAAATATAATCGATAAGATATTTTTTTTGGATCACATATTTGTATTTTTAGAAGTTTTAATGGATCACATATTTTAATATTATCACATAATTTTATATAATAATAATAATAATAACAATCTTTGTTGTACAAAGTACAACTGGCTAATGACCAGGGGTCTTTCTATATAATAGATAATAATACACATACACAGAAAAAATACAAAAACAAAAAAAAACAAATACAAAAAAAAAGGTTGTTCACTTGTTTGGTGTGTAATCGTCCATTAGTGCTTCGTAAAGTGTTTTAGGTGGGTGTTTTCTGATCGATTGTCTTGTATTACGAGTCAGGCATAAGTCTTTTATAATTGTCCAGTTTGACCTATAATTGTATCTGTCTAGGATGGGCCGGATTTTGGTAGTGTCGTACAGTAGTTGGTTAGAGGGATTATGCAAAGGATTGTCGGGATGACGCATTTTGGTAAGGAGTCGTAGTGCTATGCGTTCCGCTGTTGCAATAATTTGTCTTGTTTGGTTTGGAGCCTGTGATAGAATGATATGACCGTAGTCCAACAGTGGTCTACATATTGTTTTGTAAATTTTGGTCGCTGTATTTGTCGTTATGCCGTGTTTACCATAGGTGAGGGAGCGAAAATGTTTGAAACGTTTTATTAATTCGGTCTTCTGTTTCTACATGATTTTTAAATTTTTGTTTCTGATCCAGGACCAAACCGAGATATTTTACTTGGTGGGAGGGGTGGACTTCGCTGGGTCCGATTGTTATGTAAGGGGAGTTGTCTCTGTTTGATTTTATGGTTGGTTATTAGGAGTTGAAATTTGGAAGGATTGGGGGATAGACGCCATTTGTTGAACCACGTCATTGTGTTGTCTGAAAGTGTTTGTAACTGTTGCAATATATTTTTCAAATTGGTGTCGTGCGTAGTCAGAACCGTATCGTCAGTGTATTGTAAAATGTAAGAGGACAGGTCTATGTTGGTTTTGTCGATCATATTATGGTGGTAGAGGTCGTAACAGTAGATATTATAGAGGAGAGGTGATAATGGGGAGCCTTGAGGGAGACCTTGGACCTAGGGAGTCGTTACATTTGATTTGAATCTGTCTGTTGTAAAGGAAGTCTTTAAGGATGTGCAAAAGGTATGACGGTAGTGTGTGCAGTTTGAATAGGAGACCTTGATGTCATACACAATAAAATGCCTTATTGATGTCAAGAAAGAGAGCTTCTGCATGTTTATTCTGTAGGTAGGATGCTTGAATATTGTTAGTTAGGATAATGAGGGGATGTTTTGTGGAATGGGAAGGTTTAAAACCGAATTGGTATTTTAGAATGAACTTGGAGACACTATCCCAAATTCGGGATTTTAGAATCTGTTTTAGATTTTTACCTAGAACAGGAAGAAGGGTAATGGGTCTGTAGTTCTGTGCAATGCATTTGGCAAGGCCGGGCATGGGTGGCGTTATTATAGTTTCAGTTTTCCATACTAGAGAATAATGACTCTGCAGAAGGCATATATTGTAGAGTTTTATAATTAATGTATGTATCTGGTGATCTAACTGTCTGAGTAATAGTTTTGAAACCTTATCTTTACCGGGGCAACTATTTTTTCCTTTGAATAATGCTGCATAATATTCGTCCTCTGAAATTTCAGTGAAGTCGTGGCGGTTGTCATCTTGTCTAAAGTGATTGTCGTACCAGTTAGTAATCAGTATGCCATTGTTTTCGTCGAAGTTAGGGTCCAGCCTTGGAGAGAAGGCCTTTTTGTAATAATCTTTACTTTGTCTGCGTCGGCGTGATAAAGTTTGTTGTGATGTTTTAAAGGAGAGTTTTGCTGATTCAACTTGTGTTTTGACAGTTTTTTGTATTTTGTTCCAGTAAGTTTTACCCTTGTCCCTCTCCACTTCCTTGCATACATCGAGCCACATGTGGGTACGGAATTGATTAATTTATATGTGTATTCGTCTATTTAAATGATTTAAGTCTTTTTTCAGGTCGTTGTTTTCAGTGCGGGAGTATTCTCTATAGCAGGGGTCTCCATACTTCCCAGCCTTAGGGCCATACTGATTACTCCAGTAAGTTCCGAGGGCCAAAACCATATTATCATTGTTGCCGGTGGTAAAAAGTGAAATAGTCCACTGATGAAAAGAAAAGTCCGAAAAAGTACGCAACGTTTAAAAAAGGCTGCAAATCGGACTAAAATCCGCAAAACGGCAACAATGCATATTATTAATTTTCCTGTCATTATCTGTAATTTCTAGATTAGTCGTAGAGTACGAGCCATGAGGAGTAACGTGACACATCTGGTGGACACAAGCGCAAATAGGTAGTATCTTCTATCGCTAACAGATGGCGCTAATAGCACGTACAGAATAATCTCGTTGGTTCGAGAAAGTTCTGATGTCTTCCACTCACTCTAGATGGCAGTAATTGGAATATATAAGAAGGCTAGTGGCGCAACCACAAGTCAGTTCCTATGACACTGTTGTGAAATAAAATAGTGCGTACCTCCTTAAAACGTGTTTGTGCGTGTTTAAGTTTAAGACATCTTTGTAACAGTATTTTGATTTGAATTGTTGCTTTTGTGTGTGATTTAGTAGTATGGAAAAGAAGCCAAAAATTGATAGTGAATGCAGAAAATTCAAAGATCAGTGGAACATTCAGTATTTCGTAATTGAGCCCAGTAACAAGGCGCTATGTTTGATTTGCAATGAAAGCATAGCCGTTCTCAAGGAATATAACTTTAAACGTCATTATGAAACAAAACATTTTCAAAATTACTCAAAATATACAGGAAGTTTGCGGACAGAAAAATTCGAAGCTATGAAGCGCGGATTGAAATCGCAGCAATCTTCATTTACAAAACTCAAAACTGAACAAGAGGCTGCAACTCGTGCCAGCTTTCGTGTGGCTCTTGAAATTGCAAAACGTGGAAAACCATTCACCGATGGAGAAATGATCAAAGAATGCATAATTGCAGTAGCCGAAGAAATGTGCCCTAAAAAGGTAAATTTATTAAAAACTGTCAGTATGTCAGCAAACACTGTGGCTCGAAGGGTAGAAAATATCGCTGAAAATATATCCTCTCAACTGTTCGACAAAAATGGACATGTTGAGTGGTTTTCTTTGGCCTTGGTTGAGTCAACGGATGTGTCAGATACTGCTCAGGTGTTGATTTATATTCGAGGAGTAGATAAATGCTATGAAGTGCATGAAGAACTTCTTGATATGTATAGTATTCATGGCACAACTACTGGTACAGATATTTTTAAAGGAGTTGAAATGGCCATTAATCAAAAGAACCTTCGATGGAATAACTGTATTACAACTGATGTATTACAAAAATGTAATTACAACTGATGGAGGCAAAAACATGAGTGGGAAAGATAAAGGAGTGGTCGCTCTTGTGTCAAAGGCTGTAGAAAATGACGGTGGTTCAAAACCATTAGTCTTACATTGTATCATTCATCAACAGTCTTTGTGCGGAAAATGTTTGGATATGTCTGAAGTTCTGAAACCAGTCATATCAACTGATAATTTTATCAGATCTTTTGGGCTGAATCACCGACAATTCCGACAATTTATTGAAGAAATTGGAGAAAATGACTTACCTTATCATACTGCCGTACGTTGGCTTAGTTGTGGGAAAGTCCTTCAGCGCTTTTTTGAACTTCGAGCAGTGATCGAAATTTTTTTGAATGAAAAGCATCGCTTTCTTACTGAATTACAAAACAACGCATGGCTGTGGAAGTTAGCATTCTATGTTGATTTGACAAAATATGTGAACGAACTGAATTTGAGATTGCAAGGAGAAAACCAGCATCTTCCTGATTTATACAATAATATCAAATCATTCCGGAAGAAATTGATACTGTTTCAATCACAACTACGAAGTAAATGTTTTTCACATTTTAAAACATGTGAAATATTCAGCCACACCACTGAAACTGAGTTTCCTATCGATTTTGCAATCGAAACTTTGAGTGCTTTGAAAATAAATTCTGATACTCGTTTCTCGGACTTTGATGCCATTGCGAATCAAATTAAGATTTTTCCGAATCCTTTTGATACTGACATTGAAACCCTAGCCCCGGAACTTCAAATGGAAATTATTGATCTACAGTGCAGTGATATAATTAAGAACTAATATCAAGACTCATCTTTGTTGGAATTTTATAAGAGTCTTCCACTGACACAATTTGATTATTTGCATAAATTTGCTCGTGGGCTGTTTTCTGTTTTTGGTACTACTTATTTGTGTGAGAAGACCTTCTCCAAAATGAAGTACACAAAAAATGTTTACAGATCTAAATTAACTGATGAGCATCTTAAATCTCTTTTAATAATTGGTGCAAGTAAAATTAGTCCACAACTACAAACTATTGTCAGTGGAAAATCTCAATTACATAAATCTCATTAGTATTTCATATGTTATAAGTTATGTTTTTATTTAAAATTTATAAAATGTTAGTTGGATTCATTTCAATAAATTGTTAGTTATTATATACTGAAGTTAAATTTTCTGCATATTATACATGTCTTTACTTATTACAATTCTGTGTTTCTTTATCCAACTTATCACAAAAACAATAACAATAAGCCTACAACAATGTTATGAGTAGTTAGCCCATGACCATATCAATGTAGATGTCATATTAATAATTATTCAACATAAAATTAGAATACTTCGGTAAACTAAATTTAATTTGCTATAAAAAATATGTTCTCTAAAAGGAGTTTTCAAGTATGCTAGCTCTCCGCGGGCCAGACAAAATCTGTCCGCGGGCCGGATGTGGCCCTCGGGCCGTAGTTTGGAGACCCCTGCTCTATAGCATTGTCTTTTCCTTTTGAGTAAGCTCATAATAAATGGCGGAGGTCGTTGTTTGTAGAAGTTTGGTCTAGACTTAGGAGAATGTGTGTTAATAAGATTTGATAGGGATTCTTGGAAGTCGTTGATGCTGTCAGCATTAACGTGAGGATTGCGGTTTAAGTAGGATAATATTTCGTTGTTTATTTTGTATGTGTCGGTTTTCTTAATATCTATGTATTCGTGTTGCACTACATTGGGGACTTCATGGTCGAGTAAAAGGGAGAAGGTAATGGCAAGATGGTCGGGACATAGGTCAGTTGTCAGGTCAATGTCTACTATGTTTGGGGTTATGTTTCCTGTGTGTAGCAAAATATCAGGTGTAGAGTCTTTGTTTTTTGTCATTATAAACGTTGGTTTGGTGCGTCTTTGTATGAGGTTCGAGTTGTTTAGGAAGGTCAGCAGTTGATTATTTTTTGATTTATTTAGGTTAAAGTCGCCAACGATTATTGAATAACCATATAGGGAAGCTTTCGTAAGGATAGTAGGTTTGATGGGCGAAAATGGGTGGATGTATACTAGGAATATGTGTAGTTTGTCGTTTTGAAAGGGGATAGTAAAATGTAGGCAGTCATTTAAAGGGTTGTTTAGGCAAGGAGGATTGGATTTACCAAGTTTGTATCTGGGGTTTAATTGCATCATAGCTCCACCTCTGGGCATATTGGTCATTTGATTGCCATGTCTTAATATTGTATTCCAGTCGCGGTGTATTTAGTGTTCGTCTCTGGTTTAGTTTTTGTCTCAACAAGTAGACAGCAGTCCAAGTGTTTGGAGTCTAGGTAATTGTGTAGGAGCTGTCTCTTACTGATGAAGCTATTGATGTTAGAATAAATGAAGTTCAATTTAGCCATTGATCTGGATAATATTTTGGGTTGTGTCGTCTATAGGTTGCGTTGCAGGTTCCAGTTCTGGATATTTTTTGTTCGAACATGATTATGTACATTCTGTTGCCCGAAAAGAACGCTAGAGAGTCTATTTGGAAGTCGTTGATGAAGCGTCTATGTAGTTTCTTGAGCAATTCTTCTCTGTTTATGTTTGTTGGATTGTTAACTTCTTTGCTGTAAGCGTATAGTATATAGTCGTGTGTTGTTAAGGGGGCATGAATCCGTGAATCTTTTGTTGTTGTTTCCGGCAAATCAGCTGATTTTTTGTTAGTGCTGCGGATTGTAACATTCTTCTTCTTGCAGTCCTTCTCCTACCGGAGGTTGGACACCATCATGACTATTCTTATCCTGTTCACCGCTGCTCTGAACAGTTCCGTGCTGCTACAGCTGAACCACTCGCGCAGGTTCTTCAGCCAGTATACTCTACGCCTACCAATACTCCTGGTTCCTTTAATTTTTCCCTGCATAATAAGTCTTAGAAGAATATATTTGGGGCCTCTCATGACATGTCCTAGATACTCTAGTTTCTTTTTCTTAATGGTCAGCACGACTTCGCATTCCTTTTTTACCTTTTCAAGTACCTGTTTGTTGGTGACTTTATCTTTCCAGGATATTCTAAACATTCTGCGATAACACCACATGTCGAACGCTTCCAACCGTTTTAGTTCAGGTTTCTTTAGGGTCCAGGCTTCAACTCCGTATAGCAGGGTAGAAAACACATAACAGCGTAGTATTCTAATTCGTAATTCTATATTAGTGTCTCTGTTACAAATAAACTTTTTCATTTTCATAAACGCTGATCTTGCTATCTCCACCCTTCTTCGTATCTCGCCTGCCTGGTCGCTTGTTTTGTCTAGCATGGTTCCAAGATATTTGTAGGAATCTACTCTTTCAATTATGGTATTGTTAATATTTAGTTGCACTTGTTGGTTATGTGCCTTAGAAACTACCACACACTTAGTTTTTGAAAGATTCATTTGAAGTCCATAAGCTTCACATTGGTGGTTTACTCTTTCGAGTATGTGTTGTAGTTCTGCTTCGCTACCTGCCAATAATACCGTATCGTCGGCATATCTGATGTTATTTATTACCTCTCCGTTTATGTTTATACCTATTGGTTCTCCTAACAAAGCTTCTTCAAATATAGCTTCACTGTATATTTTTAATAATAGCGGGGATAGGATGCAGCCTTGTCTAACTTCGCGGCGTATTTCTATTTCGTCTGTCAGTTCATTTTCGATTTTTACAACTGCACTTTGTCCCCAATATATGTTGGTAATTATCCTGACGTCTTTCCGGTCTAAATTCTTTCTAAGTATTAGTTGTTGTAATTTGTCATGCTGAACTTTATCGAAAGCCTTTTGGAAATCGATGAAGCACACAAACAGGTCTTGATTTATGTCTAGGCATCTTTGAAAAAGAATATTTATTCCGAAGAGTGCTTCTCTTGTTCCAAGCCCTTCTCTAAATCCAAATTGGCTATCACTTATGTCCTCTTCTAGTTTTCGATAAATTCTTTTATGGATGATTTTTAGAAAGATTTTTAGTGCATGGCTCATAAGTGCAATAGTCTTATAATCTGTGCATTCTCTAGCATTTGCTTTTTTAGGGATCAATACAAATGTCGATAAAAGCCATTGTTTCGGTATGATGCCTGTGTCATATATTGTGTTAAACAGGTCTAGGAGACTATCTATTAGGTGTTCATCGAATAATTTTAATATCTCAGCTGGTATTTGATCCGGCCCCGTAGCCTTTCTTGGCTTCATACTGTTGAGGGCATATTCGAGTTCATGTTTCATTATTTTAGGTTCTTCGTCTTCTACTCTTATTGGTACTTGTGTTGCTCTTTCATCATTAAAGAGTTCCCGCACGTAGGTTTCCCATCTCGTTACTTTTTCTTTTACATCTGTTATTATGTGGCCATCCGCGCTCTTGATCACATGGTTAGCTTTGTAACATTAGGAATACCTTATATTGGGGTTTTAGGGCGCATGGGGCATTTGGGCGAGTATGTTGCGTGTTCAGTTGATCCACATGTTGCGCATTTGTTGGGCAGAGGTGAAGTGCATGTATTCGTGTCGTGTGGGCCTCCGCATTTCATGCATCTTGGAGTTTGAAGCTTGCAGTTCTCTGTGGCGTGTTCAAATGTGAGACATTTGGCACAAGGACGAGGCATTGGTGGTGGCGGGGTGCTAGGCGATATGGGGAAGTGTTTATTCATGTAGAATAGATCTCCGGATGCCAAAAGAGCCTCAAAAGACGATATGTCGCTGGTGATAATTCTTATTAATCGGGTCGGATTATTTGTGGCCCTTGAGATTAGGCGCTTGCAATAACGGAATACATATTTTTGCTTCGGAAGGTGCAATATCTTCATCCTTTAATTCATAGTCCACTTTTTCGATAACTGCTGAGTATGACTCTTTGCGTGGGTGCAGTATATGGGTTTGTTGAGTTTGTGCTAGCAGATGAAAGTTGGATATTACTTTGTCCTCAGTTAATTTTTTTATGTGTGTTTCTGGATTGATGTCGGATTTTATTATGAATCCGGTTCGGGTTTTGATTATTATATCGATATTGTTTGTCCGTTGTAACGACTAAATATAGCAAAATTGGATGCGGGTGGTTTCAGCGTTGGTGGTGTTGAAGTGAAAGTTGAATTTATACGTTTTCATGTGTCTTAGTTGTTGTTCCTAGTTGTTGTGAGACCTGCACTTGAAGTGGAGGGTGTGGCTGTGTTTGATGTGGATGGTGCGGTTGATGAGAGTCCAGGTGGGTTTGCTTGTGTTGTTGGCAGGGTTGTTTTACTTGCTGGGATTGCGCCCGAGTTTTTTTTTTTGGTCGCCCTCGTTTTCTTTTCCTTTGCGTCCAGTCTACATACATACACGTCAGCATTAGAGGTATTGGACACGACTGAAGTCCCGGCAATCATGCCGAGAAATTGTTTGTAGGAATATTATGGTAGAGTTATATTAAAATTTAATTTTAAACAGAACGTTTTGAATTAATTTATAGTTTAAAAAAAACTGGTACCGAGATAAAACTTATCTATATCGGTTTGAGAACAGGTAAAAATACGTCTTGACTCGGCGAATAGTCAAGCCCGACTTTTTATATTATATTTATTATTAAATCCAATTTTATTTCTAAGTAAAACATAATTTTTTTTACAAATTGTTAGAAAATATTTTAATTATTGTTAAATGGAATATTAAAACAATAATTGTTATTAAATAAATAATTGTTAAAATTTTAATCAAAAAGTTATGTTCGTTTGCTTTATAATAACGGGTTAGGGCAAGGAAATGAGAAATGATGCTGTCCAATGTTTCGATAAAGTTTATAAACAGTATGAAAATAATATCAATTCTGAGAGAGAATCCGGAAAGTTATGGCCTGCGTTATTCTATATTAATGGCCCGTTAAAAAACAGCCGATGAGTTGGCCAGGGCCAAAGGCATTCTTAGATATTCAAATTGTCCGTGAGGGCGTTATAGAAGCCGTTTTTAGCAAATGAATCTCAAACGATTGGGATTTGTGATATACGGATGTCATATCGAGGGATGTGAAGAATTTGTCCTTTGGTCTAATTGATTTTGACTGTTATCATGTTCAAGGCGCTAAAATGGACACATCGAGGCGATACGTTCCATTTTTAACCAAGATTAGCAGAACACAGGGCTAAACTCATATTCAAAATCTTTATTTCCCAAATGAGATACATAGTATCAATATGATGTGTCAACAATAGTATAAAGATAAATAGTATAAAAATAATTAATACAAATTACAACAACAACAAAAATTCATCAACAGAATATACTGGATTTGATACTAATAAAACTTTTAATTTGTTACGAAATTTTTTCATTTCTAAGGTCTGCTGCAAGCTTATTGTAGATATGGTTCCCTTTATTTCCTACACCTTGGCTACAGAGGGCTAAGTTACTTTTTTCTGTACAGAGAAGATGTTTACTTCTTGTATTGTAATTATGTTTGTCTTCATTTTTTTTAACTTACTTCGCGACTTGTGTATGTACATAGTGGATTCCAGGATATATAGACTAACAACTGTTAGAATTCTGATTTTTTTGAAGTGAGGTTTACAGGATTCTGTACATTTTAACCCTATGATATTTCTAATAACTATTTCTGTGCAATTTGAATGTATTTAATTTGTGACGAAGCTCCCCATAGAATAATGCCGTAGGACAGCAAAGTCTGCACATCTGCATAATACCACTTTAGAAAATCTTCTCTGTTTAGTAGTTTCCTCAGAATAGTTGTTTGATAAGCCTTCTTATGTAGTGTCGAACAGATATTCTGTGTCGTAGTTTCCCAGCGAAGGTGCTCCTCTAAATAAATAACCAGAAACTTGGCAAACATGCCAAGTTTCTGGGATTTTTGTTCTATTGATTTTGTAGTTTTGTATTTCTAGGTCTAGATCTGTGACATACGTACTTCTTGCTGTTCTGAATACTATGTACTCTGTTTTGCTTTTGTTGAGGTGTAGAGTATTTGCGGAGAATCATTTATTTAGAGATTCTAGCAGTACCTTCACCTGATCCGCATTCTCGACGATGTTCTTCCCCGACACAATAAAGCTTGTGTCATCGGCGTATAATGTGTGTCACACTTGCTCCTCCGCTGTCGCAAAATGAACACCTTTATTCCTACAACACCAAACGACGCCCTCGCGGCAAGGTATTTCGACCCCGACTACTTGGACACTGTGGACGACAACCACCTCGACCAAATGATGAATTATATTACGCTACTGCTGCTGAAGAGACAAACCGCCAACGATAAACCCCAGGAAACCGCCGCCGAAAAAACAACCGATGCCGTCCCCGAGAAGACAAACGAAGCCGCCCCCGAGAAGACTAACGAAGCCGCCGCCGAAAAATCAAACGAAGCCGCCCCTGAAAAGAAAACTGAAGCCGATGCCGAAAAGACAACCGAAGCCGCCCCCAAGAAGACAACTGATGCCGCCCCCGAAAAGAAAACAGAAGCCGCCGCCGAGAAGAAAACCGAAGCCGCCGCCGAGAAGACAAACAATGCCGCCCCCGAAAAGAAAACCGAAGCCGCCCCCGAGAAGACAAACGAAGCCGCCGCAGAAAAGAAAACCGAAACCGCCCCAAGGAGAAGAAATACACCAATGGACACTCACAGCCCTACCGAAGCCGCCCCCATGCGCAAACCCGACCAAGAAGAAGAGCAACCCATCACCATCAACGAGAAGACTAAACACATCAGGACCACAGGCCCCTGGAGAACAACCACAGAAGACGAAACACTGAAGAAGCCGAAAGAAAACCGACAACCACACCAGGACAACAAGACGCAACTACAGCCAAGCAAAGCCAAATGAAACCCAACGAAACACAGACAACCCAGACAAACAAACAGACTAAAAAAAAAAAAACACAACGACAACCAAACCCCACGACGGCGGCATAGCTGGGCGAAAAGCTCAAAACCGCCAAACCAGCACAGGACACATGATGTATAATGTGCAATGCGGCCCTTTCACATAGTTTATCGGGCCAGCAGTGTATAATAGAAACAACGTTGGTGCCAGAATGCTTCCTTGGGGGCCTCAATATTTGTAGTTAAAATGTCCGACTGGCCAACTACATTACCACTCCTCACAGAAACGTACTGTTTTCGATTTGAAAGGTAAGATTGAATCCATCTCTAAACTTTCCCTCTGATTCCATAGTTATGTAGTTTATTTATTAATCTGTTATGGGAAACACAGTCGAAGGCCTTGGTGAGGTCACAGAATATTCCAATGGGATATTTCACATTATCTACCTCGTAAATTAGTTTGCTGTGAAATTCTACCAATGCGGTTGTGGTAGATTTGCCTTTGCAAAACCCAGGCTGTTGCTTTGGAATTAGATTATATTTTCCAATAAAAGCAGTCATTCTTATTAACAAAGCATATTCGATTATTTTTGCTGGAATTGGTATGCTGACGATTGGTCTATAATTCTGCATTTCCATTTTATCACCTTGCTTGAAAACTGGGATGATTTTACCTATTTTTAATATCTCTGGAAATTGTTCTTCGGTGAATGAGGCGTTAATTATATTTGTAATAGGTTCTACTAATAAATGTTTGAACTCCTTGATTATATTCCCAGGAATTTCATATGGTCCTCTAGTTGTTTTATTTTTTAACGATATTATTATATCCAGTATTTCGTTTTCAGTGAATTCTTGTACATACATAGTTTTTTCTTTAAATTCCATATATTTTCTAGAATTGATTTGGGCGCTTGCTCGAAATAGCTGTTAAAACTGTTGGCTATATCTTCAGGTGCTGTAACCTTATTATTGTTGTCTATTATTTGAATGACCCCGGATGGTTTGAATTTATTCGTCTCCTCTTGTATGATATTCCACCCGGCTTTAGACCTATTTGGAGCTTCTAGTATCCTTCGGCTAAAAAAAGATTGTTTAGTTTACGTGATTAAATTATAATGTATACGTTTTTGTTTTGTATAGTGACTTCTTAATTCTGGATTTTTTTATTGTAGTACAAACATGTCTTTTAGTTGTATAGCAGATATTCTCACGTCTTTAGTAACCCATGTTTTTATTTTAATTTTAGTTTTTATCATCGGAAAGCAGTTGAAGAAATGATATTGGATGCATTTGATAAAGCCAATTGCCTTGCTGTTGCAGCTAGTATTTTGGAAGACGTCGTCCCATGTTTCTCTTCGGTGATTCGGCAAAACGCATTTAATTTGTTAGCGAGAAATTCCTTATTAGTATTTGGTTTTGTCCCCCTAATTTTTTGTTGATACTGCTCAATTTTAATAGTCTATGATCAGACATAGGGGTATCTTCTGCTGAGGTCTTTAGTTCAAGACCCTGTGTAGCAAAGATATTGTCTATTCTAGTTTTGGTGTATGTCGTTATTCTTTTGTATTCCTTTATATATTCACCCATGCCATATGCCTCTAATAGATTGCTGAGGTTGTGCGTTTCTTTTGTGCTGATTGCAAAATTAATATTGAAGTGTCCAACTAAGATGACTTGCATATTATTTCTTGCATATCTCTGTAAGATATTATCTTATGATGCCATTTTTTTTTCTTTTTTAAAAGTTTGGTTCGATGTGAATGCCGGGTTTGCCGACCCTTCGAATACTGCGGCCTATTGGTAGCCTATTGTATTCTGCATTCACATTCACTTAGGCCCAGAAACCTGTTGTTATTGTAAATTGCGCTAATTACCAGTTTTCACATTTGTCTTCTGGAACAAGAACAAATGCGGCCGGCACTGGGGATAGAACTTGGGACCTCTATACTTGTCAGTTAGCGCTCTAACATGAGGTCACGAGCATCACCACTACACCACTCGCGCCGTCTAATGATGCCATGAAAGTACCTATACATCCTAAAGGTGGCCTATATATATTTATTATTAACAAATGTATACCTTTTATATTCATCCTTATTCAACATACCTCTATTATCTTTTCTATAGCTGAGTTTTCTAGATCTAGTTTTTCAACATAACTATTTGTAAGTGCGGGGACGCTGACGAATATAGCCAGACCACCACCCGTTGAGTAGACTCTGCTGAATGACTGACCAACTGGTAATTACTTATATGGGGTGAGGTAATGATTTCTGTTGATGCCCATGTATCAGCCAAACAGATGAAGAAGGGCCTTTCATCTTCAGTTGTTACTTCTAACTGGCATATTTTATTGCGGATAGATTGAATATTTAGATATATTAACATATTAATATTTGCTGCATTGGGCATTATTTTTGTGTGTTGCTCTGTTCTCGAAAAAGGAAAAACGGTTTATATAGGTATTTCGTGGCCACAAATTAGGGTTTTTTGCTTCATCTAGTTTATCTAATGGTCACTAATAACTGTCACTAATAACTGTCACTAGTAACTGTCACTTTAAATGAAGCATATTCTTCTGGCCTATTTGATATCATTTTTTTGCAAACAGCCGATTCAAAGTTTTTACTTCTCAGATATTCCATTACATCATCTTTCGTGGTTTTTGCGGTTCTAATCTGGATACATGTAAATAGGCGTATCTGGTTACTGCCTTTATTCCTTTATTTTCTGCGTTGGAGCTTATTATAATGCCATTATTACGTGATGTTCTTCTCTTATTGTTGGGTTTATGTTGCGTTTGCCAGTCCTCGTTGTTTGCTTTATTTAAAATTGGTTTTGCGTTTTCGGTCGATCTATTGTTTTGTTTTGGGTTTTTTTTGTTCGGTGTGACTTGGCGTGTCGCTCCAAGGTAAAGATTTATCATCGCTGGGTTTATCAGCGGTGGATTTATCTGCAGTGGCGTTATCGGTGATGATTTCGACTTCTTTCATCTCTGGTGTTGCCTCCTTTTCAATAATATTATAATTTCGCTCTGACGGTATTGATTGCCATGTGTTTATTATATCAATTAGCTGTTTATTTTTTTGATTTAAAGAGTTGTACTTCGTTGTTAACTTCACAAATCTGCTTTTTTAGTGGCACAACTTCTTTCTATATTATTTGCCTAATAATATCTGCAAACTCAGTACTATTCATGTACGTAATAACCTGTACATGACATTTACCGGATGTACTGTTTGATCTTAGATCTCTTGGCATTTTAAATTGGGCTAGGAAATGGGAAACTGATCTTGCGTATAATTTAAAATCAAACGAACTTTCCTTAAGTGAAGTTCGATCGTAATTATATGAGAGTCTCGTTAGAGATGATTACATTGTAGTACCGCTACTTTCTACTAGATTCAACCACAAGTTCTAAAATTTTTGGGCTGCCTGCTCCCTGCATTACCGACCGGTAACACTTCATATAGTTTAAAGCTTATTTTACTATTAAGGAATTTAGCTCGAATACACAAGACTCATTAATCGGGTTGGAAAAACTTTTACGAGAGGAAAAGGATGGAGGAACGAGACTCTCATATAATTACAATCGAACTTCACTTAAAGTAAGTTTGTTTGATTTTAAATTATATTTCGAGTCTCCTTCTTCGAGATTACATTGTAGATGCTTAGAGAAAATTATCTCTATAATTCAATGTATTATAATTATTAACATTTAAATCCTTTTATAACAACAAGCTTAATTCCAACTATTTTTTTTAAATCTTAATTGTCTAATCTCGAAGAACGAGACTCGAAATATAATTTCGTTTTTAAGGCAAGAAACGGAAGGTTAGGAATATCTCGTATTTTTATACAATTAGATTCTGACATTCGAAAAATAAATAGTTTTAATTTCAGTTAATTTTATGTTCAACTCACCTATTGCTATTGCTTCAAAAAAACTTAAAAGAAGATAAAAAGTTTTTGTTTATCGTTATTATCTAGATCTGTGACCAATCTAATATTAGCAACTGTATTAATAGACTTTCTACATTAATTGAGTTTTTAGAAAACAAGTCTTATCTTTTAACAGAACCACATTATGTTTGTAAATATTTTCTCCTATAATGATGTCATAGTGAGAGTGATTATGTGTCACAATCGCAAGGTCCAGTTGTCTGTTACCTCAGGTAGTTCCACGAAGGCTTTTGTGAAAAAAAATAAGTTGTGTACGGTACCATCGACTTTGCTACACGGGGAATTCTTGTTAGTTTTAATCTATCCACCAATAATTCATCTATTAATGAACATGTTGAAATAGTGTCAATTTAGTAGTCATAACCGCAAATCTTTATCGGCAACATTTTTAAACATTTATGTTATGACCAAGAAGTATTCAACAAAACGTTCTCTTGTTTAGTTTTCCCACTGGTAACCAGACGCGGCGTTACGTCGACTCGCACGTATTTGTTTTGACGACGAAAGATTTTGTGCAATTTTCAATTTTATAACCCCATGTTTTATATTATCTACAAAATGGTTTGTGTTCATTTATTAACGGGGCTTTGAAATTTTGATAGTTTGAAATTTTACAATAAATTTGTACGTAATTTGCGAATGACGATGTTTGTGAAAAAATCTTTTCGTTCTTTCAAGAAATTGACTTATATATCTAGGGCTTTTCAATGGAGATTTTCACACAGTTTCCGAAGAATGCAATCAAATCACTAATCGTAGACGTACCGGAGTTATAAGCTAACATTCTCACGGCGGTATCATCAATAGCATTTGAAATAATTTCAATTAAATCAGCATCTGAGCAATTTGCTGGAAAAGATTTTAATTTTTCTAATTTAACCCTTACGTATAGCATATATATGAATTACTTGCATTCATATATTAGAAAAGTTAAAATTTCACGCAATGTCTATGGATGATAATGCATGAAATATATTATTCTTCTTGTAACAAAAAAGACAACTTTTGGAACTTAGCTTAGGAACCCATAAATCCATCAATTTTCCCAACTATTAAAGTTTAATTTTAATTTCCATCCGAAAAAACGCAATTTATTAATAAACTTGCACTGGCTTCCATTTATAATTACAGTCCGGACTAATTATAAAACAAAATGCTTTATTTTAAGAATGTCCCACGCGTATTCAACAAACATTTCTTAAAAATGCCATCGACACGGGGGTCAAATATTATTTTTATAAACGAAATATTTTTAATTAAAATACCTCTAGCATGAGTAATTGATTAATACTACTATTTATTAACAAACATGTCTGTATGCGTGTGTTGTTTCGCTTCTGTTTGATTTGTGATTGTCTGTTCAGTGTCCTATATGTTTTGTTTGTACATAGTCTTGTTTGTCTAGTCTTCTCTATCTAATCTTGTCTGTCTAGTCTTGCCTATAATGTCTTGTCTGTCAAGTCAAGTCTAGTCTTCTTTTACCTATCTTGCCTGTCTAGTACTATATGTTTAGCCGTGTCTACGGTTATGTGGCCTATTGTATTTTCTCCACACGTTTCTCCAGAAACCTGTGTTATTTTCGAGAGTTTATAAGGAGTGTTCCTTCGTGTTAGTCGAGACATTTCTCCGAAGATGATGGATTTCAGAGTATTTTCTCCTGGCCATTTTTTCCCCCAACGTGTTTCAAGAAGGGTATTTGTGGCCTGTTGTATTTCCTCACAATGTTCCATTCATGCAAATAGATCCAGCCCCTGAATTAGGTCTAGGAGTCTATGTGCCATGTTGTTCACGGGGATCTCATTTGCTGTAATGTTAAGCTTGAATCTTCACGTGCAATTGCTTCACAATGGAAGATTATATGAGAGGCAGTCTCATCCTCTTCATAGCATAGTCTGCACAGTGGTTCGTCTCTCCAGATCCTCATTTTGTGCAGATGTTCTTGTAGATACCAGTGACCTGTAAGTAGGCCGGCCACAATTGTTATCTGCTTCCTTGCCAATTATAGGAGGTCAGCAGTTAAGGAAACCGATCAATTTTCTAGCATTCCCATGTACAGATTACAGTACAGACCATGTACAATACCCATTTACAGATTTTGTTACGGACTATGGTTTTGGTATTGTAGGTGTTCCCGCTAGCACTAACGTTTGCTTTGTTAGCACCATCCTTTGATAACTTGTCCGTCACTTCGTTTCCTACCAGTCCCCTAGGACTCGGTACCCAAGCAAGTGTGACCTTGATATGTCTTTCCAAAGCCTTGGGGTTCTGGAGGCAGTTCGAAGTTGTTTTAGATTTAATTTCATGGCACGCTAAGGCATTTATAGTGGCTTGACTGTCCGTGAAAATGCGAATGTTTCTACTTTTTTAGTTCATCTTTAGATTTGCATGGTCACAGATCGCGATGGCGTGTATTTCTGGTTGGAATGTCGTGGTATGTCCCAGGTCACAGATAAGCTGTACCTCAGGGATGGTCCATATATTCCTGCGCCGGTTCCACTGTCCTTTTTGGAGCCGCCTATATACCAGTCCAGCCCACCTTGACATTTGATTGTTTTCTTGCCTGTTATTTAACGTAGTTGTGTTTTGAAGAGTAGATTTGTTTCCTATGTGTTACAATCGTTATCATGGTGTGCCTTAACCTGGACATAGCCTCCCAAGTGCCATTACACCTGTATTTGAGGGCTCTCATTCTTGCCTCGCCCATGACGATGAAGGGAGGCAGGTCTGTCATAACCTCCAGAGCTGCAGTCGGTGCGGGTCTTAACGATCCCGTAATTGCTAAACATGCCAGTCTTTGAAAGTTAGAAAATTCCTTTATAGCCAGTTTTTGCTTTAGTTTGGTCTACCATACCGTGGAACCATATGTTAGAATGGGTCCAATTACCGTGGTATACAACCAGTATACCATGCTCGGTTTAAGTTCCCATGATTTGCCAAGCATCATTAATGCCATTTTACACTTGTTGTGGCTTCCTTAAAGTGTTGATTCCAAGTCAGTTTGGTATCCAGGATAAAAGTATAGTTGTAAATGGCGGTGTGCCGCAGGGTTCTGTGTAGGGACCATTACTGTTTACTCTATACACTATAAATATTGGAGCATCAATAAAGAATGGTCTTCTTAATCAGTATGCTGACGACACACAGTTAATATATACTTTCCCTTCTGATAACCTGGAACTCGCTGAACAATTTATAGATGATGACCTGAGAAGTATAGCTAAATTCACCACTGGACATTCCCTCACGATCAACCCGAGCAAGACTAAAATCATGGTATTTGCCTCTAAAAAAATGGCTATTAAGGAAAAACTGACAATTACCATGCATGATCAGCGCCTGAACATAACAAATGAATAAAAAAATCTCAGACTATTAATTGATGACAGATTAAAATCACATGTTTCAACACTTTTAAAGCGTGTTTATTTAAAATTGAAAGTGTTGCATTCCTGTAGGCGTGTCTTATCTTTAAACTTTAAAATGAAACTAGTGATTGCTTATGTTTTGTCCATGCTTAGTTATCCTGAATCGGTGAATACTAGTTTCATTAATAATGCAGACCGCGCCAGAATACAACGACCACAAAATAGGTGTATCAGATTTGTACATGGCCTAAGACCTCGCCAAAAAATACTCACGAAAATTCGATGCAAATGGATTAATACGGAAAAACTTTGAAAATTTCATCTTACATGTCTTTTTAAAAAAATCCTTTACTGCAAATTACCCAGGTATCTGTACAACAAAATAACCTTCAGAACGGACGTTCATAAAATTAATATGCGTAACAAGGGCTTGTTGACTCCACCTATACACCATACCTCAATGTTTAAATCTTCGTACACTTACCAAATAACGTCCATCATTAACAATCTACCAATGGAGTTAAGGCTAGCGAGCGTTGAACAGTATAAAAATTATGTTAAAATTCAAAGAATACAGTGTCCAAAATAGAGTGAGCATTTAGAAAAATGAACGTGAATATTCGTCTACTTATTTTTCCTATGTTAGTCGGTGTAAGGTATACCTAAAGATAACAATAAGGGCTTATGGAAGATTGAGAAATTCTTGTTAATATCTTGAATAAGTCCTTTTGTTCTCCATTCAGTTCCATTTCTGTACATTTGTATTTAATGTGTAATATTTTTAATTTGTAATTTAATCATATTGTATATTTCTTTGTATGGAGGGCAATACATGATTTATTATTAATAATAATAACATTCAATTAATATCTAATTATCTAATTTACAAACTCTAAATGAATTGAACAGAAAATCAGCTAGATAAAAAAAATTATAAATCCTCGCCATGGCTTTGAAGTGTTTCATCTTCTGTTTATTCTTCTTCTGCTCCAATAGTTGCAGGTATAGTGGTTCCGTCTGACATAGTAATATTTTCATCGGTTGTGCTAGTTAGAGTTTCACCCTCGGTTCCTCCAGCTCCATGATCTGTAGTTGTAAGTAGGGTTGTTCTAAAATTTCTAGCCGAGCTTTCTGCTTTCAGTTGATTGCTTTGTGATCGTGCTAGTGGCGATTTTAGTTGTTGCGGTAGTTACGTTTTGTGCAGGTCTGCAAATTCTGTAGTAGAGGAAACACTAGTCGACGCAACATTTGCAGCTTTCCCTGCAATTTATGTCCGAATTTCAGGAAATCGAGTGTAGATTACATTCCGTGTTTCGAAACTGGCATCGGGTTGGACAAGTTCCCGGCTTTTCTAAAACTTCATAGATTAGGAATGACTGATATAAATAAAGCATCCAGTCTTATCTAGCCTTGCTTAAAATATTCAGTATTCTTGCCCAATGTAATGTGCATCTCACAACATTCTGTTCGATATACTCTACTATTATCTGCCTAATTTGCACAAAACGACAAAACTTTTCATAATAGTTTCTTGTACGTTCTCTTTTTCTTTAATTTGTTTAAAGATTGATATGTGCACGAAACATATCAATCTTTAAACAAATTTATTTCTAAAAACTAACCTTTATCTTATCATTAATTCTTTTATATCTAGTTTGATGTCAAGTTTTTGTATAAATGTACAAAACTTGAAATCAAACTAGACATAAATGAATGGTGAAGCTTTGGGTGGGCTGAAAAGAAGAAAACGGCAGCTTCGGATCAGAGCCGTGCCTGGGTATAAGGCCGCCTGCGTGCTAGTATGCATGGCCGCCCTTTGAGATAACATCAAAATCAAAGAAAAAAATCAAATGTTCATTCTTAATGTTTATTATTATACTTATATATCTAATGTACATGTACATATTACCATTGAATATAATACATTAATATGTTTTGGCACATCTATAAATCTATGATATTACAATAAAAAATTTACTCTACGCGATTTTTTAGAGGCAAATTCTTCAATCGCCCCTTCAAAAATTTCACTTTCAATTGCAATAATTGATATATTACTGAGACGTTCTTGAGTCATTGAAGTTCTCAGGTGGTTTTTGATTATTTTTAATTTTGAAAACTTCGCTCTCCAGATGCAACAGATACTGGAATTGTCAGTAAAAGTTTTAAACTTGTGGCGACATTTGGAAAAGAAGTCTCCAAGTTGTATTTGTATAAAAACTTTATGAGTTCTTCGGGCTGCTTTCTGTCTTTTATGATCATTTTTAGAGAAATTAACTCTTGATATAATTCTACGCAACTGATATCATAAGATTCACCATCTTTAAATTTATTATGGAGATCGAAACAACTTTTTTTTATTTCCTCATGTTCCAAATCAATAAATTTGTATAGAAATCCAAAACATTGTTCGAAATTTGACAATGTTTCAAAACGGGTGGTAAGAGATGAAATAGCTGTATTAGTATTACATAGAAAAAATTAATTTGAAAATGTTCTTTTGGAGTAAATTGAATATCTTCATCTCCTTCATAGCTAAATTGTTTTCGGTGATGTCGGCGACGTACACTAATTTCAGCAGGAAAATCCGGTTCTGTTTCAAGTGCTTTACAAAGTTCATTAGAAATCTGCAAATAATTTTCGAAACTTTCGTCATTTCTAATGCTTTTGAAAAATTTTAAAACTTCCCTAATTGATTCACCACACGAACTGATATTCCAAGAAACTTTCTGCATCATTTTTCTAATAAAATCTACCTTTTCCAAGATTTCGTACCATATTATTATTGAAGAAATAAATGTATAAGGTTTAAGTTTCATTGCCAAACATTCAGCTTCATGTCGAACTGTTGGCATTGAAGATTGTGAAGATTCCTCAGCTATTCCTATAAGGCTGTCATCAATTTCACCTAATTCATTTTGCAGTGGTCTAATTGCTTTAATTCTTGCTTCCCATCGAGTTTCACTAACTTGTTTCAATGTTAAAGATTTTACATTTTTCTTTAAAACTTGCCATCTAAATGGTGATCCACTGAAAAAGTTGTATATTGCAGATACATTACTGAAAAAATCCACCGTTGAAAACGAAACTTTAGCTGCATCATTAATGGCCAAATTTAATGTATGCGCGTTGCATGGCATAAACAGAGCTCGTGGATAATTGTCCAAAATTCGTTTTTTATGTTTTTCGGAACGTTTTTTATGTTTTCGCAATCCTTTATGTTTTTCGGACATATTAGACCCATTATCGTATCCCTGGCCCCTCATATCGTTAATATTTAATTCAAGATAGTTTAACTTTTGAATTAAGTCTTAAAAAAAAACTCCAGTACATTTTTCAGCTTGATAAAAGCCAATGAAATTTTCTCTTACTTCAACTTCATAATTTGTAATATGTACATACCTAATAATCATTGTAATTTGCTCGACCAGTGTGCCAGTGTCCAGTGTCCGGCGTACAGTCCAAAATGACTGAAAAATATTTTGCCTCTTTTATTGATGTTAATATATATTTTTGAATTTGGGTTACAAGGATAGTCATTATTTCATTTTGAAAGCGATTTCCCAGGTAATGTGGCATGTGGTTCTTTAAAGCGATTGGTTCTTGTACGCGTTTTATGTGGTCTGCCATTATATCATCAAATCATTTCAATTGGTTTCAGAAAATTTCCATTATTTTTTTCGTACAATTTGTTGGAAGAACCTCTAAAAGCTAAACACTGTCCTGCTAGAAATTGTACCACAGATATCATGCGCCTGACAATTTGACACTATCGTTTTTTCTCGGCGTCATAATACCGTTGCATATTCTTTAATTTCGTTGCAATCGTTGCTTATCAATTGTAGTTTTTCTTTTTAAATTTAATTCCAATTTTTTCCAACAGGTGCAATTTTCGATGTGCAGCGATGTTTTTTCGTGACGAGATAAGTTGTCAGATATGTGTTGCCAATCGTTGAAGCCTTCATTAACTAATTTTATTTCTTGTTTGCCAAATAATTTACAACAGAAGCAAAATGTGGCATCATTTTTTGGAGAATAGATTAACCACTCACGATTAAATTTTTCACCATTTGGCAGTTTTCTATAGAAATAAACCTTTGAAAATGATCTTCCAAATTCATTTAGTGGATATGTAGATTGTATATTTTGAATAGGGCATTTTTCAATTAAAATATCCAGCATTTTATTGGTAAGTGTTAAAGGCCAGCAAGCTGGATCATTTAGTTCTATTCGCATAGCAAAATATTCTTCATCAATTTCAGTGATATCGTCGATATTTGTAACTGCAAATTATCTCCTATTTCATCATTACTACTAATATTGTCTTTATCATTTGTATTTTCGGCAGATAATTCATTTTCATTGGAAAAAAATTCACTGCTTGGATTTGCTTGGCTACTGCAAGCATTTTGCATTTCTGGAGGTTTTTCCAAATATTTGGTTAGTGAACCAAAGATTTTTTTAGCAATATGTTGTTTTTCTTCTCGCTTTCTTTTATACTGTGCTCCAGACAATCTTTTCGTTTTTCTTCCAGTCATTCTTAGGCCTTTTACTAAAATGTTTAAAAATATCAATAAGGATTTATATTGAAATTAATTAATTATAAAATTAAATTCATTACCTTTTTCAACCTTTTGTAACAAAGCGTTGGGTGAGGCGGTGAGGGAATCTGCCCAAGCGCTTTCCGAGTTCGAATAGGGTTTTATTGCCACGCAGCTGAGACGCTTGCCGTGCTATAGACAGACAGGTAAATCACATATTATAACACACACACACACGCACACGCACACACACACACACGCGCTCCCAACTTACCTACAGCCAGGTAGAGCAACTGAACACACGTGAAAGATGATTTTGCACTTTGCACTTGATTCTGATATGGCCTATGCCGAGCGCATGTAAGCGCATGCTGGCGCGTAGAACCCGTAGAACTCAGTAAGGTTAAAATCAGTTAGAATAAAGAGAGATGTACTCTGTTCATCGTGGGTTAAAAAGAGTGTTCATCTCTCTTTATTCTTACATCACGGAGTTCTATGCGGCCACTACGCCAGCATGCGCTCGCCAATAAGCGCACAGAATAATATTCTGTGATAGGCGCAGCTAAAAAAAATTTAGTACGCCATAGAGCGCAATGATAATGATTACAATTGACGAATTGACAACAACACTCAACTATTTGACAATTTACTTCGATTATATATGACTATGACTATATATAAACATTGTTATCTTGCTTTTTAATTTTTGTTTGTTTTTCTGGTCGTCAGGCCGCCTTTTAATTTGGCCGCCTGCGTGCGGCGCACGTAATGAACGCCGGTCAGGCACGGCCCTGCTTCGGATGGAATCCTAAATGAAGCTTGAAACCTAGCACCGGTGTAAATACAAAAGAAACTCCACGAGATAGTCAACAAGATTTTCCAGGGACATCAAGCAATTCTAGAGAGCTGGAGGGAAGGAGATATTGTACCAATCTTCAAAGGAAATAAGGGAGAAGCAAAAAATTATAGAGGCATAACACTCATGGATACATCATATAAGATATATGCAAAAGTAGTGTAGAAGAAAGTACAGGTAGAAATTGAGGAAAAGGTACTGTAAGGTGTAGGTAAGTGTAGGTAAGGTATTCATGTACAAGAGGGATTTAGAAATGGAAGGGGAACAACGGACCAGTTGATTACCTTAAAATATGCAATAGAGCAAGAGCTGGCACAGAACGGAAATATGGGGTATGAATAAGATAGAGCAAATAGAAAAGGTGCAGCTCCAATTTATACAATGTCTAGTGCGCTAAAACTAGACAGGAGTACGCCAGGGTATCTGGTGCTATAAGAAGCTAATGTATATAAAGTTGCAGTAGAAGCATCAGTGAGAGTGGAAATATATGAAAGGAAAGTGTCTATGTTAGGGAATGAAAGGATAGTGAAAGAGGTTTTCAAAAGTTTAAAGAAGGAAGGTGTCGCAGTGATCAGAGTAACAAAATGGAAAAAAATGTATGAACGGGTGGGGTGGGCGAAAGTGGCGGTAGAGAGGATGAAACGGAAATACGTAATGTTTGAAAAATTATTGGGTAAAGGAGTAGGGAGATAGAGTTGCAGATAAGATAATGCCGTATAGATGAAGACAGGTACAACCGGGATTACAACAAGGTACAGGTACGGCAAACTCCCTTTGTATCTGAGCAGAAGTTCCAGCGGTATCCAATGTGGAATAGCCAGGTTTCGGTGCGGCAACGACGAAAAGGGAAGAAGGTTATGTGTTCTAAAGGAAAGGGAAAATTTGTGTACCATATGCGGAGAGAGTACTGACAGTTGGGCACATTGGATGAAAGAGTGCAAAGGGCTGACATGGAAAGTACAGAAGAAGAAAAATTGTAGAGATTGGGAGTCTTGCATGGACGAGTCAGGTAGCGGGTGGCCCATAATGCGTGAAATTTTAGTTTAGCCCATAATTTTAAAAGGGAGTGATTGTCGAAAGTGTTTAGGGAGTGACAAAAATTATTGCGGGAGAAGATTTTGTAGTTTTTAACTTTGGGTATTTGGGGTATTTTTGGGTTGGTGTTCTTGGTTATTGTTTTTTTTTTGTATGTTTGTATAGTGAAGAAGTTTCTATATTGTGATATTAATAATGCCAATAAAGATAATAATAATATAAATATCTAGATATTTCTTCCGTATCTTACTTATTTATTCAGGCCCGCCGTAATTGTCTTACTTAACTAAGTAAATGACTACTTGCATTAATTTCAATCGGTGGATTTTACTTGTGTAGCTACAACATCGAATATATACAGAGTTGTAATGAGCGAAATAAAACCAATTTTGACAAAAAAACTAAGGCTGGTTGAAATAGAAATATTCAAAGATGGAGAAAAGCACAACAATGACCAACAAGGAATGCATTTCTGTGAAAACTCAATTGCAAATAGCAGTCATTCGACTATTTATACAGGTATTCTCGATCAAACAGGCTACACGGAAATAAAAAACTGCGAATAATGATATTTATTCAGCGTATCAATTAAAAATTGATAAAACACAATCAAATATTTGCTTCAAGTTACCGAAGGACACTTCCTATGATTTTATAGAAGTGTAAACAGGTTCAAGGTTTAAAAAATACTTCAGCAATAGATAAGCAAATATTATAAAACATATGAAAAATCGGCCAAGGTAGACGATAATAGATAATCAATCTCAATATTTCGACTAAGCAGCTATTTAATACCCATTGCTGCCCACTAAGCCTAGTGCCTGCTTAGACATGTCTGCCCAGTTTTATCTGTCTAGTCTTGTCTATTAGTATTGTCTGTCTAGTCTTCTCTGCTTAGTCCTGTCTGTCTAGTCTTGTCTATTAGTATTGTCTGTCTAGTCTTCTCTGCTTAGTCCTGTCTGTCTAGTCTTTTCTGTCTAGACTTGTCTGTCTAGTATTCTCTATCTAGTTTTGTCTATCTATACTAGTATGTCTATCTTATATGATGGCGTATTGAGGCTAAGACTACCCTAGAAATTGTAGGCTTCGCTGATGAGTTTGCCATTGTTGCAACCGGAAGGACTGAGACTGACTTGATAGATAGGGTAATATGGCCATTAAAATTGTGGGAAACTGGTTGGAGTGCAAAAGGCTTAAGCTGGCAGCAGAGAAAAAGTTCAGCAAGCAGAGAAGCTGTTCTCCTTACGGAGAACCAAATGAAGATAGGACCCATAAAATGTAAAATGATAGAGGAGACAATAACTGCAAAAGAAATTTTGAAATTATTGTCTGTCCAGTCTTGTTTAGTCTTATCTGGCTAGTCAAAATCAAAATCGAAATAAGTTTATTTCATTATTTAAGATACAAAAAAATGTTCTAAATGAAATATGTCATAGAAAAAAGAAAATATTATTCCTAATTAACATGTTCTTGGTAATTTACTCTTAAGTAGAATTCTTCGATATTATACGGTTCTATATCAACTAGGAGTTTATATAATTCTATCTATTTAAACTAGTTGTTTAATCCTCCTTAGTAGTACGTTGTACATTTTCATGTTGCTGTACGGTGGATTTATTTCAGTTAGCGTCAGCCTATGCTGGGGCAGATGAAAGACTTCGTTACAAAATCTGGTACTCCTTAGATTAGGCTTGTTAAAGTTCCCAAATAAGTGCCTGAATATGCCTAAATAATAAAGTTTTAGAACGAAAATTATAGACTCATAGATGTAAGTAGCTGTTGTTAAAATATTAGCAAGTTTGAACTGGCCTCTGCAGGATTCTCTGTAATGTAGATTGTTCAGAGTACGAATGGTTTCCTTCTGTATTCTAAAGATGCTTCTGATGTGGATACTATTTCCCCATAACACAATACCAAATTTTAAGTGGGAATAAAAATTCGCGAAGTACACCATACTAAGAGATACAGTGTCCATATACCTATGAAGACATCTCAACGCAAAAACTGCCTTGTTCAGACGTTTTGTGACATGGAGAGTATGTGTCGTCCAATCATGCGATTGATTTATAAATAGTCCAAGGAGCCTGATAGAATATTGTACCTCGAGGTCTTCATTATTAATTTGTAATCTTGGAGGGTACTGGTTCGTATCTCTTTTGGTTTTAAAAATGATAGTATTAGTCTTGTCTTTATTTATTATTAGCTTGTTCCTATCAAACCATGATATCAATGATGACATCGTGCTATTTGAATTTGGACTAATGTCATCCACAATTTTGTTAATGATGAGTAGGGATGTATCATCTGCATAGTTGATCATCAGGTGTTTATCAGTAGTGGGTATTTTATGTAGATCATTAATAAATATTGAGAACAGCAATGGGCTAATCGTGCTTCCTTGTGGAATACCCATGTTCACAATCCTTGGAAAGGAATAAACAAAACCATGAGGAGAGTGAACCCTGGTTATCTGTTCCCTATTATTCAAAAATGATTTGATCCAATCAGAAGCAAGCCTCTTATTCCATATTTGCATAATTTCTCTAACAGTGTCCTATGGTCTACTAAGTCATAAGCTTTCGAAAGATCCATGAGCATGCCAAAAGGAATATTAAAGTTTTCTAGATTTTTTATTATTGTATGTACGTATTGGAAACATGCAGTTTCTATGCTACGACCTTAGACACGACAAAGCCGTGTTGATGGCAATTTATTAAATTATACTTATCTAGAAAAGATGTTATTCTGGTAAATACAATTGTTGAGTTTCCAATCTCATTTTTATCTCCCGCTTTATAAATTGGAGTGACGAGTGCACGTTTCAGTTTTTCCGGTAATTTACCAACCAATAATGAATTATTTGTTATAAACAGTAAGGGACTTAATATAGAAGTTAACACATTTTTTAGAACTATAGGGGGGACACTTTTTTTAATTTTTTTAATTAACAATTATATTAGATATCTCTTCTTCAGTAGCTTGCACAAAGAATATAGAATTTATATTTAACTCAATATTGTCATTATAATTAATATTTGACTGAGATTCAGCTAATATTATGGCTCTCTCCACAAAGAAATTATTAATTTTTATTGCATTAGCGCGTGATTCTTCATTTTGGGTAAAATAATATTTTTTCTTTTTAAGTTGAGTTATTTCTCTCACTATATTCCAAGTTGTTATTTTTAGATTAGTCAAAGTTTCAATTTGTCGCTTAAATCTCTCTTTCTTTTCGTTTCGCAATTTCTTGATGAATTTTCTGTGTTGATTATTGTATAAATTTTTAAATAATGGGTTATGAGAAGATATTATTTGGTAGAGTTTTAGTTATTTTCCATCAATGCTAGTTGGGGGTTGGTAAAGACCCTTACAGTTGTGGTTTTCTTGCGTCTATGAATTTTAGGAAAGGCCTCGTTAAAGTATTTCAAGAAAATGTCCGTGAACAAATTCCATTGCGTGTCAACATTATAACAATCAATTTCATACAATTCGTCCCATTCTGTGCTCTTCAAGATCGGTCTGTGGTGTTTCAAGTTTTCTTCATTATACAATCTTACCGTCTGTTTATTGCTGGTATATGCATCCTTCTTTCCGAAATCCAATGTAAGCAGTTGCGCAAAATGATCGGAGATATGATGGTTACTGGTTTTAATGCTGAACGGTATGTTAATGTTAGCAATAATATTATCAATACATGTTGCATGTCTAGGATGAGAAACTTCATATGAAAGGAGTTTCGCGTTATACGATTCTATCAATGACAAAAATTGCTGACTTGTGTTCGTGTTTTTTTAAATATTTATGTTGTAATCGCCAGCTATTATATACCGACTATTTTTTTTGTGGAGCAATATTAATAATTCTTGTAGTTTAGGGAAAAAGCTTTTTATATTAGTCAATGGGACTCTATAAATGCCTACTATTATTAGTACCTTCTCATTTATTTTTGACTCAATACCAGAACACTCAAAAACACGTACTTCTGAAATCAAGTTGATATCCTGACTAGTTTTAAATATTATTTCATTTTTGCAGTATATAGCCGAACCCCCATGCTGCCCTTCTTCACGGAAAAAATAAGAAGCCAGTTCAAAATTGCTAACCTTCAGTAACTCAAGTTGTTCTGAGTTCTTCCGATGCTCAGTTACGATTAGGAATCTGCACTGGTTATATTTTTTGAGCATATACTCAATTTTGACATTCGAATTTCCAATGGACCGAGTATTTTGGTTGATTAAAATTACTTTGGAGACACTACTAGAATTATTTACTCCTTGGTTGGCCTTTAGTAATTTAGATTTTCCTCTGAGTTTCCCGATGTGTTCGAAAAAAACGGTTTAAACATGTGTTGCGTGGCCACGTTTCGGCTTTTATTTACTCGTCATATTTATCTATTCGGACCGACACTTTGAATGAAGAATTTTCCTCTGGATGTTTTGAAGCCAACTTCTTACAACGTATGGAGTCGAATTTCTTGGTGTGTAAATATTGGACTATATCCTCTTCTTATAATGTTGGTTCCAGCCTGTAAACATGTAGGTGGTGAAATCTTACTGCCGCTCTGATTTGATTTGCGGCGTCGTTAGTCCCACGAATAGTGTTGGATTTTCTGGCGCGTCGCGGTTTATATTTCGGCGCCTCCCAGTTCTGATTGATTTCCGAATTGTTTATATCTTTATCTTGTCTCATATCGAAATTCTTTCCGCCAGTTTTTGCTGATGAACATCCTGGCTAGTTAATATTTTTTTCAGATTCCTTATCTGCTTTTGGGTCCGCTGCACGTACATCGGCCTTCGATTCTTTACGTTTTTCTGTCTGTCACGATAGCGCTTTTTCTATGTCTTGTCTGTCCAGTGTTGTCTGTCTTGTCTTATCTGACTAGTCTTCTCTGTCTAGTCTTGTATGTCTAGTCTTGTCTCTTTAGTCTTGTCTGTCTAGTCTTGACTGTCTAGTTATTTCTGTATAGTCTTATCTGTCTAGTCTTATCTGTCTAGTCTTATCTGTCTACTCTTATCTGTCTAGTCTTCTTTGTCTAATCTTTTCTGTCTAGTCTTGTTTATCCAGTCTTGTCTCTCTAGTCTGGTATGTCTATTGTTGTCTGTGTAGTCTTGTCTCTCTAGTCTTACCTATCTAGTCTTGTCTGTCTCGTCTTGACTGTCTAGTTATTTCTATAGTTATTTCTAGTCTTCTTTGTCTAATCTTGTCTGTCTAGTATTGTTTATCTAGTCTTGTCTCTCTAGTCTGGTATGTCTATTGTTGTCTGTCTAGTCTTGCCTGCCTAGTCAACTCAACACAAATCAACACGAATATATTCATACAATGAATTGATTTCATAAATACACAAAATAATTTCTGAAAATTAAACATACTTAAAACGCTATTTAACTTAAACTTACGATTTTTAGAAAGAAAATTCGATTTATAAAAGTGAAACTAACAGTGTTTAATCTAAAATGGTGAAACTTAAACACAAATACAATATTCAATTACATTTAGTGCATCACATTTAGTTTTTTTCTTAGTTCCCCAATATTGTTCTTCTTGCTGCTGTTCTATATTCATCCATATCATATGGTTCATGCTACTCCACCGTGTTCTCCAGAGAAGACGTTTTTGAATGCGCAGCAATAGAATCACATTTTAATACACGTTTATAATTATGGAAATATATAGATCTGTTTTGACGAAGAAGTCATTATTCTTCAACAGTTTACATAATCTGCTAATAAAACTAAGTGCGACCAAACGGCCAGTGACTAGTAAAAAATTTGCAATCTGGATTTTGTACCAGCATATATTCTACTTGATAAATACTATTTCCAATGGATTGCAAGTTTTGATTGATAATATTAATTTTCCCAATAGCTGTGTTAGATTCAGATATTGTCGCCGCCGGATGCTTCAAATTCATATGCTTTGTCTTTTCTAGGTTTAATAAAAAACGGTTAAGACAAGTATATTTTGGCCATATTTTGAGGATTTTTTAGTTTTTCTGAAAGAGTATTCCTCGGGATGTTTTGACTGTAATTTCTTACATATTACTGTTGTAAACTGTTTATTATGCAGATAATTCAAAATATCTAATTCGGACAGACTTGGGTCTAATTTAAGACATGTAGAAGTTCGTACTTCACCGCAGCTTTCATTTCACTTATTTCCTCGTTTGTACCGTGAATTACAATTGATTTTCTATTCCTTCTGTTTGTTTGGGATACCCATGCCTCATTGTTTACTATTATATTTGTATTTGGTGGACTTATTTCCATTTCAAGTATATGAGATAAATTTTTCTTTTTACTCCTGTACGTTCGCCGTTGCTAACGCTTCTTCCAATTTCTTTATCTGGTATATTAACTTCCTTATCGCCAGTGTTCGGTTGAATTTGCTCTATATGTGTCGACGAAGTACTTGGCGAAATTAATATTGCTCAACAGCGTGGTGTTTTTCATCGAGTACAAATTTTAATTTATTTGTGAACTCTCTTATCTTTTTAAATATGTGTTCGGTTTCTTTTCTTACTATTGCCGACATTAGCTTTTGGAATTCGGTACTATAAAATTACAACGGTATTTTTTCTTCTTGGACTTCTGAGTTGGTGTTTGGTGACTTCTGATTTGGTGTTAACGTAGTTCCCTTGGCTATGATTTATAAATAATTAGGTTGTTTTGTAAATTTGTTGTTAAATTTCTTACTGAAATTTTATTTAATTTTAGACACATGTTTTAAAAACTTTTATATTTGCATGAACTCTGTTCGAACAACCACAGGCGTAGATAGTCGCGAGCCAACTGTCTTGTCTGTCTTGTCTGTCTAGTCTTGTCTGTCTAGTCTTGTATGTCTAGTCTTGTCTGTCTAGTCTTGTTTGTCTAGTTTTGTTTATTTAGTCTTGTCTGTATAGTCTGGTCTGTCTAGTCTGGTCTGACTAGTATTGTCTGACTAGTGTTGTCTGTCTAGTCATGTCTGTCAAGTCTGGTCTGTCTAGTCTTGTCTGCCTAGTTTTGTCTGTCTTGTCTTGTCTATCTAGTCTTGTCTGTATATTATTGTCTGTTTAGTCTTCAGTGTTGTCTGTCTTGTCTTGTCTGACTAGTCTTGTCTTTGCAGTTTTGACTGTTTAATCGCGCATACCTAAACATGTCTGTCTAGTATTGTCTGTCTGGTCTTGTATGTCTGGTCTTCTCTGTCTAGACTTTGTTGTCTGGTCTTGTCTATCTAGTCTTGTCTGTAAATTATTGTCTGTCTAGTCTTGTCTTTGTAATTTAATCAAATCAAATGAAATAATTTATTTCACTATATAAGCCTACAATTAAAATCTCTTATATTATTAGAAAGAAAAAACAACATAACGGTAATCATTTTGTATGCTAATTGAAATTTGTCAAGTTAGCCTTTAATTCTGGTGAGATTTTACTTCTGTGTAATATTCTTATAAGAAGTATGACTTGATATTGTTGAGTTGGCGATGAAGCCGTTTCTTATAATCACTTACCTTTATTCTAGCTTTTATATTTTTTGGCCTTCTGTTATATAAATCAAACTTTATAGCGAGTTTATGGATTCCAAAGTAATGCTTTAGTTTGTTTCCACTTGTATTCATGTATTTATAGTGTATTGGTCAAATAGGGATATAAAATATTTTTGAATAAAAATAATATTGTTTCATATATATATATATATACCAACGGAGGTTAGGATGTAGGCTCCCTTGAATTTATCTCTTGACGATTCTCTAAACTTCAAGTCGTATATAATCCTTATTGCTTCCTTTTGACTTTTTAAAATACCCGTTATTGAGGCTCCTTTGCCCCAAAACACTATTCCGAATCTAAATGACCGAAGATTCCAGAAATGCACCGTTTTGAAAGTATCCTTATTTGGAAAGTACCTTTCCATAATTCGTAAGGCATAAACCGCCCTGTTACACTGTTTCGAAATTTTAATTATGTGTTCTGACCAGTCCAGAATATAGAATCCCAGTAGCCTTCAATAAGTTTGAACTTATATTACATTACCATCAATTAATAATTTCTTATTGTATCCTTTCCTGTCTCTTTCTGTTTTAAAATAAATCAATTCGTTTTATCTTTATTTAGAAACAATCTGTTGACATTAAACCAGGATTGCGGCCATGGGCGTTTCCACCAAAATGGTATAGGGGAGGTAATTAAAAAAAGATAAAGACAAGATTATTTTATATTAATCTTCATTATTTCTTCTTCTTTAATCTTCATTAATTTCCAAGCAATTAGAATCAGATTTGAAATATCTGATTACTAAAGACATTTGTGAAATATGACTATTATCAAAGGTTTCATCGAACATTATGTTGAAATATTTCGATTTTTTAACTTGTGTTATAATAGTGTCTTTAATTTCTTCTCCACTTAAAACAAGTAACTCATGTCGAATCGTGTAACTAATGTACGTAGCATTTGAATGACTGTTTTCCAAATGATTTTATCGCCAGTTATCACCAGGTTATTTCACCAGTTGCTATTCGAAAATGTAGAATTTCTCGAAAATTTCTCTCGTTTGTAATTGATTTCGGATTTAAAAGACTACCAACGTCACAAAGACCTTGTAAGGGAATATTTTGTTTTCCCAAAAAAAATTATTACATTACTTTCGATTATTGATTTTAATTATTTCTATTTTCCTCAATTTGTCGAAGTCTTTCAATATTTATTGTATTTCTTATATCTCGTGATTTTTTGTGGTACTTACCATCTTTATAATATAATTTAGAATATTGCGTTTCTGGCTAAGAAACTAATTTCTGCAATGGTACTTGCTGGTGTAAACCACCAAATTTTGCAACAAGAAGCAATATCTACAAAAGATTCCTTTTAACTTTTCCGAAAACATTGACCAATTAAACTGTCTAAAATGTTTTTCAGGCAAGTAACATTTAACATCTTTTCCCCATTTATTATGTACTGAATAGGGAAGCTTAGAAATGTGGTCTGGTGTCCATTTACAATTTAAAACTCTAAATTTGTCAATTTCATCTTATAAATTTCATTTTATTATACTCGCATCATCGGCATAGATTAGTATCTTACTACATGTGTTAATTAAATTTAATACGGGCAGGTCATTTATGTATAGCATAAAGAATAGGGGGCCTAACGTAGTGCCCAGTGGGATCCGCATATTGATGATCCTTGCCATAGATTTTATCTTCTGGGGTAGATATTTCCGTAATTTGTACTCTATAATTTAGGTTCTGTGCAAGCAGGTCAGACGTTAGTTCTCTAATCCTATATATGTAAAGCCTTAATAATGTAAAGACTTAATAATGTAGAGTGGTCGCCTGTGTAATAAGCCTTTGACAAGTCTATGAGCATGCCGCACAAGGGATTCTGTGTGATTCTAATTGTATCATTATTTCTTTTCACTTTTCTTGCCTTTAATGAAGCCGTGTTGCTGCTGGCTTATAAGGCTGTGTTGAATTTCTTCATTCAAATTACTGATTTTTCTGAACATGGATTTTATCTTTTCGGATTTAAAAATGATACGTAGCGTCTAGTTTTGTTACTCTAGACTTTTCTGTCTAGTCTTGTGTGTTTAGTCAAATCAAATCATATCAAATCAAATCAATTTTATTACAGAACAGATCGAAAATAAACTATAATCACTGAAACAAAATAAAAAATTCTTGAAATGTATAAATTGTCTCCTTTAGTAGTAGGGATTTTACTCTTCTCTTGAAGCTTTTGTTGGACATTTCTTCTGTGATGGTATTTGGCAGCTTGTTGTATATGACCACCCCTAAAATTACTGGTGATTTGCTACATCAATTTAGGTTACATTTTGGAGTACAGCTTGTTTCGTCCTCTTGTGTTGTAGTGGTGGATATTCCTATTTCTGTCCAGACTAATTTTCATTTTATCGATGAAGCAAGCAACTTCTAATATATAAAGGCTTGTTACTGTTAGCATTTGCAGTCGTTGGATGTGTCTGTTGGAGGAATATCCACTAATGATCGAATGACTTTCTTTTGGGCCTTCAGTATAATCTCAAGTTTATTGGAGGATCCCCAAGGCAAAATCCATATGCTAGAATGGACTGAACTTCTGCATAATAATAGTTGAGAAGCTCAGCTTGGTTTATTATTTGGCGTAGGGTTCGAATTGAGTACGCTTTATAGACCAACCTTTTTAGTAAAGCTTCTGTTGTCTTATCCCAAGTTAGGCATTCCTCTATATAAAGGCCCATGAATTTTGTTTTCTTCGCCCTATAGGTTGAAATTGTCGATTTTTAAATTTAAATTATTGGCGTATTGGCTTAAAAATTAAATATTCCGTCAGTCTCCTTGTTTAGAAATAGGTTATTTTCCGAGCACCATTGCACCATTTTAAGTAAAACATTGTTTGCTTCAAGTTCATTTTGAATCAAAGATTTTCTGTAGATAATGAAAGTGGCATCATTTGCGTATAGTATGCATTTGTTGTCTTGCATAAATGTTACAAGGTCCGCAATATATAAGAGGAATAGTGTGGAACTTCCCTGCGGAACACCTATATTAATGTTCACTGGTTTTGAAGAGAAAGATTTATTCATGGATGTGATTTCCACACATTGCTTTCTGTTTGTTAGATGATTTTATATGATTTTAGCCAATTTATCGATTTACCACGAATTCCCAATATATACAATTTGTTTAATAATTGTTGGTGTGATACGCAATCAAAAGATTTCGACAAATCGCAGAAAATACCGACTGGATGTTTGCCGTTATCGATCTATTGTAGAATTTTGCTATAGAACTCAGTGATAGCCGTCGAGGTCGATTTTCATTTGCGAAAGCCGTGTTCTTCTTTGGTAATAAGTTGATGCTTTTTAATAAATGGTAAAAGCCTGCGAAGCATGCTGTATTCCAGCACTTTAGACATAGCTGATAGCAGACCTATAGGTCTATAGTTATTTAGGAGTGTTTTTTCTCCTCGCTTATGTATTGGACAGATTTTCGCATTTTTCAAAACAAGAAAACTCTTCCAAGTCAAATGACCAGTTAACAATATAAGTTATAGGCTTCGCTAAAAGATCTATATATATAGTTTAAAGATGTTGACAGGTATTGAATCTAGACCACTTGTAGATTTATTAAGTAATAAGTTTACTATTTATGAGCCATATTATTTCATTTTCAGAAAAATCGTCCAGATATAGTGTTTTTTTATTGAATGACATGTGACGATTGGATATGTTTGAGGGGGTGACATTTTGAGCTATTTTGATAGGAGCTTGTTCGAAGAAATCATTAAAAAGAGTCGCTACTCTTTCCGGATCTTCAATGATAGAGTCATTGTAATTTAAGCGGATCTCTTTTTTCAACCTGGTCTTGTTAGTTTGCTGGTTGATTATATTCCAAGGTGTTTTTTGTTTGTTCTCCGACTTCTGCAGCGGTGTACTGAAAAATTGTCTAATATTTGTTATAAACAGGAGTACCGTTTTTTCATAATTAAATACGCTTGGCGCAAAAAACGGGTATTTTCTTCTTAAGCAAAAACAAATCTTTTAGCTCCCTGGTTGCTCTTTTTGCATCCTTAACAATCCAGGTCTTGTTTCTCCGATTAACTTTCACTATGGGAAAACAGGTACTATTATGGTAATATAACGTATTTATAAAATGTAGACATGTATCGTTAATATTTGATGCTCTATACGTACTCGTCCATGATTCATCTGTTAATTGTTTTACAAAAAGTTCTTTGTTTTCTTTACTAAAATCTCTCTTGGTAATATTTATCTGCTTTTAGTTTCAGTTTTCTATTTATAACAATGATTCGATGATTACTTATTGGCGTGTCAATAATTGACGTCGCATTTGGCGTGGAATTGACTAAAATATTATCGATGCAGCTCTTTGAAGTAGCTGTCATCCTGGTATATTGTTTAACTTGCTAATCTAGTCCAAATGTTAACATTAGGTTGACTAAATTAACCTTTTCCTTGGAGTTTCCTGTGAAGTTAATGTAAAAATCTCCCAGGACTATTATATTTCTTGTTTTGAAGAATGAATGGTGGAGTATGCGGTCTAGCGTTCACATAAAACTATCAATGCAGCCATTTGGTGGTCTCTATAAATTAATTATTGATGTCGAGCCTAATCTAGATCTCCATACCACTCCACATATTTTAATAAGCTTTTCTATTGTGTTCATTGGGATTTCTTCCACGTTGATGGTGCTTGAGTCAAGTGTATTTCTATTCCAAATACCTACACCGCCGCCAGTAGTATGGGATCTACAAAAAAAAAACGGATCAAAGAATAATTGTGTAAATGCATAAGCCTGATATGGTCTTGGGTAGCCCAGGTTTCTGTAAGGCAGATGAACAGTGGATTTACTTCCCCAATAATTATTTCCAGTTGTGGGATTTTATTATTTATGGATTGAGTGTTGAGATACATGATGATGTTTTTGTTGATTTTCGATGACCTGTCATGAATGTAGGATGTGTCAAAATCTCTTATTATGGTATTTGTTGTAATGGTTGTCGATTTAGAAAATAACGTTTAACGCATCTATGTTTCGGCCGCAATTCAGGATTTTTTTAGATCTTCGAGATGTTCTATAGGGACAGATATCTTAAAAGATGAATATTCTTCTGGGTGCCTGGATAGTAATTTTTGGCAGAGTACTTTGTCAATATTTCTTTCCGCTAAAAGGTTAACTAGGTCAGATTCATTTAGGTTTGGATCCAAACGATATACATGGAGATAAGCATATTTTGTTGCTGCCTTTATGGTTGAGCTTTCAGAGCTTTTACCAATAATAATATTAGACCTCCTACGGTTTCCAGACATTCTGTTTACATTATTATTTTTGTTTCGAGAATCGTCGTTTCAATGTTTTTGTCTCCGCGGCTCGCAGTTTCCTTATCGGCGTCTGCAGATTGGTTGGCTTCAATGCTACTTTTTGCAGAATTATCCGGATTTAATCTTTGGACGATGTCTCTATATGTATTTTCAGCGGTACGTTCACAATCTTCAATATGATTTAAAATTCCCCGTTCTGTTGTAGAATTTTGATTGCTGGTTAATTTATTAATTTCATCTTTTAACATTTTAATCACATCACTTTGGGATCCAGCTATTTGGATTTTTGAGGGGTTTAATTTCCTCCTCCACTATGCCACTAATTATTGACTTAAAATTTTCCGACGATAGAAACTCAATAATATGTCCCACATATTTATCGGAGGGTGTGTTAGAACGAAGTTCTCTCGACATCTTTAAATCACTTTATAAATTAAAACAGAGGTTTAAATTTAACTTGGACTATTCACTTAAATTTTCTATCACTAATGTGAGACTGCCCACGCTGAACGCTCGGACGTGAATAGTCTTGTCTGTCTAGTATTTTCTGTCTAGTCTTGCCTGTCTAATCTTGTCTCTCTAGTCTTATCTTTCTAGGCTCTTCTCTCTCTTGTGTAGTTTTTTCTGCTTAGCCTTATCTGTCTAATCTTGTCTGTCTAATCTTGCATATCTAGTCTTGTATATCTGGCCTTGTCTGTCTAGTCTTGCTTGTCTAGATTTATCTGTCTAATCTTGTCTGTTAGTGTTGTATTTCTAATCTTGTCTGTCTATTCTTGTACGTCTAATCTTGTCTGTCTAGTTGTGTGTGTCTTGTCTGTCTACTCTTGTCTATATATATTCTTTAAGGGTATTGAAACAGTGGACGCCATAAACAAAGTAATTAGTTTCGTGAAGGATAGCAAGTCTAGTAAGCTATGCTGTACCATGATCGCACTATACATTACTGGAGCATTTGATAACGCATGGTGGTCATTGATAATACACAGACTAATTATTAATGCCCTAATTACCTAGTTAACCTAAAAAGAGACTATTTTAACAGTCGCAAGGTCATAGTACACGAGCCAGGCATTACAGTCCAGAAATCTGTAAACAAAGCTTGCCCTCAGGTTTTCTGGGAAAATATTATCAATAGGCTCGCTGCCGATGACTGGTACCTGGAGGAGGGAAGAGAATTTTTAAACCCATTAACACCTCAAACGCTTTAGATATGCTTTAAGCATATCCTCGATTTTAGCTTCATAGTAACCAGCAGAATCCTTCAAATAATTAATAGCGTTAATAGACCAAATAATTAAAGAATTTGCTTTTACAATGTTAGTGTTACGACTTTTTAAGGCTTCTGAAAGGTAAGCGAATTCTTGTAAGTCGTTGATCATTAAAGCTAAATCCTTAAGAAATCCCAAATTGAATCCGACAATTCCATACGCTACAAGCTGCCCATCTAGATCCGAACACGCGACGGATTTTTATAATTTCCACGTCTATTTCTGCAGCAAATGTTTTTAAATCTCTCTAATATTTTGGAGATTGGTTATAAAAAGCATAGATCTTATCAAGAAATATTTCATAATGATTTATTTACCCTATATTTTTTATTAAATCTAATAAATCTTAAATAAAAATGATAACAAAGCTTGGTTTAGTCAAAGCTTTATGTTTTTATTATAGATTGGGATAGTGGAAACTGTGAAAAGTTTCTGATTTTAAAAAACTTGCAATGGGCTCGCAAATTTATTAAAATGTTTAACAATGGGCTGGCCAATTTTTACAAAATTTAACAATTGGCTCGGGCGAGCCCCTGCCAGTCCACTTTAGCACACCACTGCCCTCAGGGCTCCAGAGACTATTTTCGAAATTAACTTCCCGGAAAGTACTAACGAAGTGGCATATACCGATGGTACTATGTTACTCGTATCCAGTGACATAATATGCTGACTGAGGCAAAAGACGAATCAGGCATTGGAGACGTTGCAATCTTGTGCAACTGACTCTAAACTAAACTTCACAGCAACACTTTCACAACAACACATCAAACACGCATGTGTTACTTCTAAACAATACTGCTCAAGATTATGGTTCGTATATAGGAAGGAATGGGGTTTGGAGAAAGCTTATATAGCATTAATCTATAGTGGAGCTATTGAACCAGGCCTCCTATATGGCGCGTCAATCTGGCAAAAAGCGTGCAAGATTAACTGAAAAACTTAAACTCCTCGGGATACAGCGGGTTTGTACTTAAAAGCTGCGAGAGCTTACCGCACCGTATCGCAGGGATTCTTTCAGTCGACCTACCACTAAAAGAAGTCGCATTATATGGGTCAAGGTGGTCAATGGACCAGGCTACGCTAGAGGAGCTTTATGGAATTATTGCTCATCCGAATCTAATTGAACAGACAATCCATATGTTCCTCATTAAACATTCGAAATTTTACCAATGTTTAACATACAACGACACCCAAAGCGTTACACTCTAAACTGACGGCTCGAAACCTAAATCTGGCGTAGGTGCAGCATTTTTTGTATATAAATGAGGAGATCGAGGTACACTACGAGATTATGAGAAAAGTACCATTTTCCGGAGCTCCTAGCCATCAACAGAGCATTAATGTATATGAGACCGAAGCATGGATTAATCCTTGAGTGATCGATCCTTTCGGACGCAGAGCATTACTCGAAGCCTTAAAATATATGATTAGTCCTACCGAAATTCTTTTGGAGACTTGGCAGTTAAGGCTCATGTAGGTCAAAGACGAAACGAAAGATCAGATTATTTGGCAAGGCAGGCTTCAGGAACCGAGAGTACAAGCGAGGAAATAGACCTATTGCCCGCCACGCTGAACAAAGTTCTTGGCCAGGCAATAGGGTGTGGGCTATATGTTAGGATCCATAGAGAGTGGCAAGAGCGATGGGATAAGGTAACACCTGGACTATGGACTACAAAATTTATTCCTGAAATAAACAAATGGAAGACCATTGATATTGTACCCACACAACAAATGAGGCGTTGCGAACTCAACAAATGATGGTTTCGCGAAAAACGCATTTGAATTTTTTTTATCCATTGCGGATAAAGGGCGAACTCAAAAAAGACTGATGTCGATTTTGATGAACTTATGACGAACCCAACATGAAACCAATACCTCTGGAGAGGATTCTGGAGAGGGTTCTGATCCCATCCGTGAAAAGAAAAAAAAATGACCAAATGTTGAGCTCGCCTTTCGTATTCGCAACGTCTCAAATGATCCAACTAATAGTTATATTATATTATTATTATCTTTATTAATCATTTTTATACATAATGTGTTTATGACAAGTCCAATAATAATAATAATAAAACAGAGTTACAATAATAAAACAGAGTTATACAGAGAACGTATACATAAGTGTAAATGGACGAAGACTTTAATGTAAAACAGACATTACATACAGTCGTAAAACATGGCTTTAGACGTAAAATTTAAAGTTTAAGGGAAAAGAAATCATTGATTGAGTAACAGCAACTTTCTATAAGCAAGCTTTTGATTTTGCTTTTAAAAACTCGAATCGGAAGGGCCCTTAAGAATGAGGGTAGCTTATTATAAAGTTTTAATTTTAATTTAGGTGATTTTTTTTCAGATTTAGCTAGCCTGAACTGTGGTATGACCAGAGAGTCCTTGTATCTAGTGTCATCGCAGTGAACAGATGCATGAGTCACATGAATGTTCGACTTGAAGTGAATCTTAAGCAAGGAGTTATAAATAAATAATGACGGTTATGACATGATTTTGAACTTTAGAAAGAGTGGCTTACAGTGATCTAAATATCCCGCTCTTGACACTATCCTGACTGCTTTTTTTCAGTTTAAATACTTTAATCGCCGCGACAAAATTTCACCACAATACTATACCATAGGAAATCAGGGAGTGGAATAATGCAAAGTATGCAGAACGTAAGTTGAAGGCATCGAAATTAGCAAGTGCTAGTTTTCTTAGGAGAAAGATAGTCGAGGAAAGCTTCGGTATTATCGAGTTTATATGGGCTTCCCAGGTAAGGGAGTCATCCACTGTTATTCCCAAAAGTACGGCAGAAGAACCAGAGGTTACACGGTTGTAACTGGAAATCACCAATGATTGAGTTTTGCTAGCATTTAGTTTTAATAAATTGGAGCCAAACCACGATTCCGCGCGGGTAAAGCCAGGTTGGTGGTTTCCATGGCCTCCTCTAAGTCTGACTCCTGACATTATAGTGTGCTATCGTCCGCAAAGAGAACACTATTTATAGGCTTCATATACATGGGCAGGCCGATAATATAAATCTAAAATAACAGTGGCCCAAGGATAGATCCTTGGGGTACACCAAACTTAACCGGAAGATAGTTCAAAACACTGTCTCCAATGCGAACATATTGAAATCTACCAGAAAGATATGAAGAAAGCAGACTTAGGGAAACACCACGCAGACCATAATTCTCCGCGTTTTAAAGTAAAATTTTGTGTGACACCACATCCCACTCTCCAGTCCCCCAATAACATCTTCGACTATCTTAAGCAGTGCCTTAATAGTGGAACAGCCAGATCTAAAGCCTTATTGCGCGCTAGACAAAATTTTATTCTGTTCTAAGAACAGTGTGAATCTATCTTTAATAATTGACTCCATAAGTTTTCCCATCACTGGTATAATCGATATAGGACGATAGTTGCTTATATCATCTCTGTTCCCTTTTTTGAACACAGGAACTACTTTAGCTTTTTTTAAGGAAAAAAAGCTCGGAAATATGCCATATTCAAGACATCGATTGAATAGATCACAGAGTGGTTGGGCCAATATATCACAAGAGTACTTGAAAATGTTACTGTTCATGTTGTGAACATCAAGGCTTGCAGAGTTAGATAACTTATCAATATACTTTTTGACTTCACTAGGCAGAATGTGATTTAAAAATATGGTTGACACGTTAGCTGGACATTTATTTAATATATGCATGGCCGTGGAAGTATGTATGTTCGCAGAGATGTCGTTAGCTGTGTTTGAGCCCATGTTTGAAAAGTATTTATTAAAGTCATTACAGCTTAAAATGTGACTAATTTCGCTTTGTTTTATATTACGCTCGTCATTTATCAACTTCCACGCTTCTCTTGCAACATTATCAGTAGTACTTACAAAAACTTCGCGAACATTTTGTCTGGTTTTATTTATATTTTTTCTGTAGAGACTCCGGTACATAGAAAATAGCTTTTTATCTTGAGGAGAACCCGATACGTCTGCAGTTAATCTCAGAATACTTAATTTTTAGCGCATTTCACGTAATTCATCAGTAAACCAAGTAAAGGGTTATAACTGGCCACGGTAATTTTAATGCACACTTATTTAGATTCGGGTAAAGACAGTCCTCGCTTTTTACTTGTGGAGAGGAAGATACAGCCGCTTATTTAGATGCCCGTTTACGGAGAACTGGCGACAACATACTGATTGTGAATTCAAAATGACTAAGGCAGGATGTCGTTGGACACTGAGCGAAGAGGATCTCACCACAACCGAGAAAAATAGTATATGGTGGCAGACGTTTAATAGAAACTGTGCAAGATTAAAAAGACTGGATCCGAACATATAGTACTTACATTAAAATAACCGATGAAATTGTAATAGTATTATGGTTAATAGCTATGCAATCAGTATAGTGTCCATCTGGACACTCTTATGTAAATAAATAAATAAGATGTATAGTCTTGTGTGTCTAGTTTTGTTTGTCTAGTATTGGCTGGCTAGTCTTGTATATTCTAGTCTTGTTTTAAGTCCAATGTCGAACAGGTTAATTAAGGATATAAAAAAGTTTTAAGATTTTTATTAAATAGCGCGGACGTGCTTGCAAAAGGTGTTAATTCATTTTGAATAGTTAAGTTTACTTTATTTGTTGACTTGCTAGAAATTTTCTGAAGATATTCGAGAGTAATCTTATAAGAAATGAAGAAAATATAAAATTTGAAATGACGTGAAAAAAAATTATTAGGTTTTTGAGGTGAAATCGAACATTTTTTATATTAAAAAAAATCTCGCCATTGGGTTTGGTGATTTACTCACCAAACCCCTTTTGTACGCGACCGTAGGTATTAAAGCAATATGCATGGGCATATTGCAATATAATAAAGGAATATAATACAGTTTACAAGCACAAATTATGTACATCCTCTTGTGGCTCACGTGCCTAAAAGAATTACACATAAAATGTATAAAAAATAATCTAGAAATAGTAATCTTCGTCGTCTACAAATGCCGCAGATGGTAAAATATATTCTCCAGATCCCTCCATTGTTATATCCTCAGGAGTTATAGTGGTAGGATTAAATGTACTAGTAGTAGGAGTAGAAGTGACAGTAGTTGAAGTTGTAGTTGTAGTGGTAGAAGGAGTGATAGCAGTTGTAGTGGTAGTAGGAGAAAGAGTGGTAGTAGTGGTAGTAGGAGAAGGAGTGTTAGTAGTTGTAGTAGTAGTACTATGAGGGGCAGGTATGGTAGTAGATGTAATTGTTGTAGGAGTAGTTGTAATAAAAGGAGTAGTTGTAGTTGTAGTGGTAGTAGGAGAAGGAGTGGTAGTAGTTGTAGTGGTAGTAGGAGAAGGAGTGGTAGTAGTTGTAGTGGTAGTAGGAGAAGGAGTGGTAGTAGTTGTAGCGGTAGTAGGAGAAGGAGTGGTAGTAGTTGTAGTGGTAGTAGGAGAAGGAGTGGTAGTAGTTGTAGTGGTAGTAGGAGAAGGAGTGGTAGTAGTTGTTGTGGTAGTAGGAGAAGGAGTGGTAGTAGGAGCTGGTAAACTAGTAGTAGTACTAGAAGTTTTAACTGGTGTCGTCATAGTACTAGTAGAAGTAGTGGTCCAAACGTTTGTATCGGGAATTTTGCATATATAGTGTTGTAGAATGCAGGGATCTCTGCAACATTTATAAATCCCTGGACAGTTGTGATCGGAAATGCAGGAAATACCGGAAAAATCGAACCCTTGATTTCCAAATAAACAAGTATTCGGACATTGCCCAATTTTCACTACAAAATAAATAAGAACATGTTATAATTAAATACAAAATTAGGCACTGAACGTATGAACACGTAGTAGCAGCTCTCAACCAATCAACGAATCGTAAACCAAACGTACTTCTGTGTTATCAATCCTAACTTATCATTAATCGCGAACTATTACATACGTGTGTGTTATGATCTATTTACATAGTCCACGAACTGTACAATAGTGAGCATTTACAAAAGTGGTTATCATGTGGTTATCTATGTGGTTTTATATGGATAAAATATTTTTACGTGTTTATCAAAAAATATTATAGGAGATGATTGCGAATCTGTTATTGTACCGTAATTAATTGTCCAAACAAACAAAAGCTAGTTCTTAAAATCTACTCAATAATCAATAATCTCACAATAATAATAACAATAATCTCATAAAAGATTTCTTCATTTCTTCCAGTAGTGATTTGAGAATTTGCATTTGTAAATAGGGGAGAGTTGCCAAATTCGTACTAGTCACCTAAGTCGTACTAGCTCTATCATTTATAAATTAATGCATTTTGATGCCTCTTGGTCGTAAAGATATGAACTTTTGTCGATAAAGTAAAACCAGAAAGTCATTCGCATGAAATGTTGATTTGTTTATAACAGAAGCACAAAAAAATCAGGTAAGTCTGATGTTAATTTTAAACGATTTTATTTGGCTGAATTTAAAATAAATATTCAGTTTCTGAGGTAGTCTTATATTGTTTTGAAAACTAGCTATGTCATATTATTATTTCTATTTGGTTTAAAAGACATGCTGATAAAGTTTTAAAGTTAGCTAGAACTATTTGGCGGGACATCTTTTCTTAAATCGTACCACATCGTGGTTTCCTAAATCGTACCACAATCGTACAATTTTAGATACTGTTATTCAAGTTTTACCGCGGAAACAAACGATTTACAATATTTCATAATTTTTTTAGCATGGAAGAGCGAAAGTATTATGAATGGACAGAAGAACAAATGAAATTAGCATTAGAGGCTTAGAGAAAAAAAATCGCATTCAACGAATGTTCTCGGCGGTATAAAACTTGAAAGCCAATGTTAAGAAGACACCTCCAGGGATTGATAAAAAGACCTATTTCAGCATTAAAAAAGGTTGGAGCCATACAAACAATACTTGCTGGTATTGAAAAAGAATAAGTTGACCACATTCTTGAACTAGAATCTTAATTTTTTTAATATAACAGATGTTAGACGCTTAGCATATCAAATTGTGGAGCAAAATAATATTCCACAGAAATTTAATCAAAACACTCAAATGACTGGCAAAAAGTAGTTTTATTCTTTTCTAAAAGGAAATCCGACGCTTTCGTTCCGACTACCGAGAAATATTTCAATTGCACGAGCTAAAGGATTCAATAGGGGAATCGGTAATTTTTTTTTTCATCCTAGAAGATAAAGTAAAATCATCTGGCGTAGATACTGGGCTGCACAATCGGCAACACAATCGGGACAATCGGAATAAGTTGCAATGAAAACAAATCAAACAAAGAATAATTGATTTCACGCCTTCAACCAACACCGCTCCTCTAGTTCTCATTTGCAATAATTCTTATTTAGAAAATATGATCCAAGTGCCAAAAGTGGGTACATGAAGCTTGTGGTGGAATTTCGAAAATAGATAATATTTATTATTGTCTTAATTGTATTTCAGTTCTTGACATTTTCTCTTTATGTTGTTTTGTACTGTATTGCATATTAAACTTAAATTAACTCAAAATACAAGTTCTCTTATGATTTTTTTTGTATCTTTTTAATACATTATTTCTTTCCAGGCACGATTTTGGTAACTGTCTGGTACCATTTAGGATACCGGTTGCCTAAATCGTACTATTTGCATGATTTTATAAAAGTGTACATATCAAAATGATCTATAAATAAATATTTAAAAAATCATATTAAATTGATAAAATTCCTACTAAATAATATGTAAACTGCCATCAAAATTAAGTGGTACGATTTTGACAATTTTGATTTTGACCCTAAATTAAAAATGTAAATTTCTCAATTTCAATGAGGCAACAATATGTCCGACTTACGTTATATAATTGAATATAGGGGTGAAACTAAACAACTTATAGATACAATTATACCAACTTATTAAAGTGGAACTTGGATAAATATATTCAACCTTTCCGTAGCTCTATAATATTATTTAGTCTTCTTAAGGCTACAAAACAAATCTCATGTTGAAAGACAACAGATATTTGTCTGTTATTTACTAGCTCTCAGTCCGCTTTCATGGCACTAAAACAAGAAGTAGATAGTAGAAGTAGATAAATAACATTGTTTTTCAGATCACATCTTTCTATTTAACCCGAGTGAATAGCCATCTTCAGACGCGTATCGAGATCTATCTCTCATCAGTGCAGCTTTGCTCTTTTGAATTATAAAATGAAATACACTTACATTAGTTTGATATGAGTGTGGAAACACCTGAACTTATTGTTAGTTTCAGCTATTGATTTATATGATAATTGAATATAGAGATGAAACTAAACCAATTATAGCTACAATTATACCAACTTAAAGTCCGCTAAAGCGGAACGTAGCTGGAATATATAAATATATTCAACATTTCCGTAGCTCTATAATATTATTAAGTGTTTTTTAAGACTACAAAGAAATCTCATGTTGAAATACAAAACAGATATTCGTCTGTTAATAGACTTAATAATATTATAGAGGTACGGAAAGGTTGAATATATTTATATATTCAAGCTATGTTCCGTTTTAATAAGTTAGTATGATTGTATCTATAGTTAGTATAGTTTCACCCCAATTTTCAATTATCTTTCCATGCACATGTTAAACCTAAAATCGACAGCCCGTACATGTTTTTCAAACTTATGTCGGTGTATTTCATTTTATAATTCAAAAGGGCAAAGCTGCACTGTTGAGAGATAGATCTCGAAACGCGTCTGCAGATGGCTTGGGTTAAATAGAAAGATGTGATCTTAAAAACAATGTTATTTATCTAGTTCTTATTTTAGTGCCATCAAAGTGGACTGAGCGCTAGTAAATAACTAACATAACATTTGAATCCAGCTGCCCGGTAAAAACCGTGAAGGAGAATAAGGATGAAAATTGGTGGAACAAAAACTTGTCTACATTAAGAGCAAAAGTACGTAGGCTTTTCAAGAAAGCTAAGCAACACGGAAATTGGCTAGAATAGTCCGAGGTGCTTACCACCTACAACAAAGAGATCAGAAGGGCAAGAAGGAAAAACTTTGGCAGCTAGATTGCACAAAGCACTACCGAAAGATAGAGTGGAAATGACAGCCACTCCCAAAAGACCGGATGCGAGCTACATGGAGGACGAAGAACAGAGAGCTCTCCTCCTACTAGATTCTCATTTTTCGGGATGTAGAAAATACAAAGAGACCGAGGGCTTGATGCAACCATGGACATCAAGTCGGGCTGACTGGAGGAGGGCTGCGTCCATCTGTAGGGAAAACTGAATCAGATGGGCTATCGGTATTTTCCAGCCATTTAAGGCCCCAGGTGTGAACGGATTAATTGACGGACTAATTTCCGCCTTCAAAAAGGAGGGAGAGAACTAATGCCGTACGTTCTAAAAATCTTTAGAAGTAGTTTAGCGCTCGGCTACATACCGGAGCTATGAAGAAGGGCTAAGGTGGTATTCATACCGAAGGTGGGGAAGAAAGACACGACTCAACCGAAGTCATTTAGACCCATTAGTCTAACATCTTTTATGTTAAAGACAATGGAGAAGGTAATTGACAATTACCTTAGAACAATAGTCCTGGTAGGTGCTCCACTATACAACTGTCAGCATGCATACAGAGTAGGGAAATCCACAGAAACTGGGGTGTACTAGCTGACAAATGAAATGGAGACAAGCACTAGAGACAAAGGAAGTAGCGATATGTGCCTTCTTAGATACAGAAGGAGCCTTTGACAACACATTGCGCGAGGCTGTCAAAGCGGACCTCGAAAGAAGGAATATCGACAGTACTATCTCAAAGTGGATGGGAGAAATGCTGAGGATCAGAACAGCGGAGGCACTAGTGGGAAGATACACCATCAAGATCTCCACAACTGGATGGTGCCCACAGGGAGGTGTGCTATCACCACTGGTGTGGAGCCTGGTAGTTGATGAATTACTGGCTAGGCTGAACGACCTAGATATCAAATGTCAAGGTTACGCCGATGACATAGTTATCATAGGCAGAGGGAAGTTTGATTGAAAGCTCTGTGAAATCGTATAGATAGGCCTCAACGTAACTAGTAGATGGTGCCAAACAGTGGGACTGAGACTAAACCCAAAAAAACAACGGTGATACCATTTACTAGAAAGAGAAAACTAAACCGCCTACTGCCCATACTGTTAGATGGGAGGGCAGTAGAATACAAAGAGGAGATTAGGTATCTGAGTATAACAGTAGATAGCAAACTCCTATGGAATAAACACGCTGAAGCAGTGGTAGGAAAAGCCAAACGCGCTCTAATGGTGTGCAGAAATCTGGCAGGGAAAACGTGGGGTTGTAACCCCATAATCCTGCGATGGAGACTTGCGATTACTTAAGGGGCAGTTGCGTGGGGAAGTATAAACAAGCTGGCCTCTATGAGGAAGTAGCTTGAAAAGATTCAAAGACTGGCGTGTGTCTGCATCACGGGAGCGATGGGGCCGTGCCCGACAGCAGCAATGGAACTGCTGCTGGATCTGACTCCGTGGGCTGCTGGATCTGACATTGTTGTTTGTACCTTGTCGTGGAGAGGGCCGACAGACCGGCGATTGTAAGGTTCAGAAACTAAGGAGAAGGCAAGCAAGGAAGGTTCAGCAGAGGTAAAATAATCGGGAGGAGAGACCGGAACAGCCTCGCTGACAAAATCCCCTGGCTGGAAGCACCTAAAGGCGAAATGGTATGCAAATACCATTTCGAGAAAAACTACACAGCAATGTGCAGTACTAAAGCCGATTGGAGCGACGAATCTTTTGCATACCACATAGAGCAAAATGCTATCTAGTGGTATACAGATGGTTCGAAGACAAAGGAAGGTACTGGTGCAGGAGTGTTTGGACCTCGAACCAAATACTTCGAATCCATGGGAACATTCCCAAGTATCTTGCAAACAGAGGTGTACGCATTCGAAAGATGTGCACAATTCAACCTCGACAGGAATTGCTGCAAAAAACGAATACCTATCCTGTCAGAGAGCCAAGCAGCCATCAAGGTCAATAGTTCTTACACCATCAGATCCTAACTGGTTTGGGACTGGGTGAGAAAGCTAAACAAGCTTGGCAGAGAAAATAAAGTACCTATATTGGGTACCAGGACACACTGTTATAGACGGAAACGAAGAAGTCGATTACCTAGCAAACAAGGAATCCAGTAATCCCTTTATAGGTCCTGAACCCTCTTGCGGTATGAGTAACACCATCCACAAAAGTTTAGATGAAGAAATAAGAGTACAATGGATGAAAATCTGGAAAGAACATCCAGGGTTGAGACAATCCAAAGTAATGCTTGGATCTGTTAACCAGAAAAGCACAAAAGCTTGCCTGAGACTAAACTGGAACAAGCTTAGAATTATGGCAGGAGTCCTGACGGGACACTGCAGACTTAGAAAACACCTCAAGACCCTAGGCCCAGAGGAAGATGACAGATGCAGATTCTGTGGTTCGGCAGAGGAAACTCCCATACATTTGCCCAAAGACTGCGTAACACTGCTCCGCAAGAGACTGATGTATCTTGGGGCCCATTGCTTGAGCGCACAGGAGTTGCAGTCCTTGAATCCTACCCAGAGCCTGAAATTCCAAAAGGAATCAGGACTTGAGGAGGCGCTCTAAATGGGTAAGTATACCAACGTTTAGAGGAAGAGGGTGGGGTACAATAGATCTACGTAGGTCGCAGTACAAGTCGTCACCACCAATCCTACAATCTACAATCTAGTAAATAACAGACAAATATATGTTGTGTTCGAACATGAGATTTGTTTTGTAGTCTTAAAAATACTTAATAATATTATGGAGCTGCGGAAAGGTTGAATATATTTATATTTTCCAGCTATGTTTCGCTTTAATAAGTTGGTGTCATATATAATATAACTTCATTCTACATTCTATTTTATGACTAGTTATCCTTGACAATCTTATGTACAAAATACATGTGCAACTGTGCATGTCTTTCAAAATTTTGTTTCTGAATCTGTGCGCCCATTAATGTCTAGAATTGTGTGAATCTTGTCTGATTGCGGTGGTTTATAAACTTTTATTGTCTCAAATTTTCTATCAATCTGGTCTGTTATGTCTTCTATCTTCTGTTATGTCTTCTATCAATCTGTAATCTTGTCTTAATTCCATCTAATTTAGTCTGTTTGTGTCGTATTATATGTAAAACTTTCCTGTATAGTTTTGTTGCGTTCGTCTTTTGTTGCGTTCGTCGTTCAACTTGATTAGTCTTGTATGTTTGCCACTATCTAATATTGTCTGTGCAATCTTATTCAAACATCTATGTCTAGGTATGTCGGTCTAGTCATCACTATCTTGTTTCCTTTGAATTATCCTATCTAACTAGATCCGACTGTCCGAACTTCTTTATTTAGTCTAGTATATTAGACAGTCCTCTAAACAACACATTTAATAAAAAAATCAAAACAGTTTAGTCTTGTCTCTATAATTTCAGTTTTCAATTCATGTCTCTTTAATATTTCTCTTTAATCTTGTTGTACTAATCTAGTAAATCTCTTGCTCACTGTTCAGTGTTATCTTCTCATCTTATCTTACGTGACTTGTCCACTCTTATAATGTGTCGCCTTTTTTCTATCAAGTATTTAGTCTAATATATCTGTTGAGCGAGCTGTTAACATGGTAAAGTAGACTTTAAAGCTTGATGTGAATAAAGTAAATTACCTTCATAACTGCAACAACTTAATTGAATATATCCATAGTAATTTCTGTAACACCACGTTTGACACTCGGCTCTAGGCAAAAGATCCGGATAGTTGAAAATTGGATGTGGATTGTAATAAAAAAACTGTAGAGTTTCTGTGGAGATGGCCAATATTAGGAGTGCGGTAAGATATAAAGACGACATATTGCGCTTTGCAGCTTGTGAATTTGAAATAAACGAGATTTTGAAATATATTTTTATTTATAAGGTATTCGCTATCTCTGATGATAACAACAAGTAAAGATAAAGTAATTCGAGGTAGTTGATACTTTACGTTTTGCAATAGTTTTGTTTCCGTGAAAATTAATAGTAACTATTTATAGAAAAAAAAACTCTTACCTGTAGAAAACTGCTTAATAAAAACTAATCGCAAAAACAAAGACAATATAATTTAAGAAGTTTATATAAGTTTTAATTAAAATTGAAATTTTACTGATTTTAAAAATTGCTTATTTACGGGTCTTCAGTGAAATTTCAGTCAGATCAAATTATGAAATATATCATACATCATTTTCTAAATCTGCTATCAAAAGTTTACAATAACCATTTCATCAAAACACGAGTAAAGCATCAAATAGAGTTATTTGAAATAATTCAGATTTTAAGATTTATAATTTTATTACAATTGCAATTATCAATCTAAAAATATATTAATCGCCAAATTATACTACAGATAAGAAGTAGTAGGAAGTTTATTAAAGCAAATATTTTATAGTAAACGCAAATATAAACGCAATGTTAAATGAATCATATTTCTTACAAATAGATAAAAAGCGAATGATATGAATGAATGACATGAATAATGGGATTGTCCATTAAATACACGATTTGCCAAGGCCTTACACAATCTTTGAATATAAAGATTGTACGAGAATTAAACCAATTGCACACGATGCTTCTTTGAAACTTAGTTAATGGACAATTTATTGAGCTGTAGTTTTCGGTGGATACTCCGGTTGTACAACTTTCCAGTGTGCTTGTTTTGCATACTTTCCAGTATGCTTGTGTCCATGCTTGTTTTTTAGGCTTCATGAGGCGAGTCCCAATCAGAAACATGGATAGTATATTGTAAATTAGAGATTGTACGAGAATTAAACCAATTGCACACGATGCTTCTTTGAAACTTAGTTAATGGACAATTTATTGAGCTGTAGTTTTCGGTGGATACTCCGGTTGTACAACTTTCCAGTGTGCTTGTTTTGCATACTTTCCAGTATGCTTGTGTCCATGCTTGTTTTTTAGGCTTCCTGAGGCGAGTTCCAATCAGAAACATGGATAGTTTCAAGTGATTGAATATAAAGAAAATATACGTTTCAGACAAATAGACAATGTCGTCCTTGGTAAATGAATTCTGGTGAAAATAGCAGCTTTGCCCGAGCACAGCTAACTCTACCAGCTAGTGTGATAGAAAAGTAGAACCGTGAGCAGTTTAGCTAATAATATAAATAAATAAAAAAATAACATCGAATAATTAAACAGCAATTCATAGAATACATGGGCGTCTGAAAGATATTTTCTATTAATATTATACTAAAAATATTTTCACAATAAACATATTTATGACTAAGAAATGAAAGCCTTTGAGTGTTTTCTTCAACAAATATACTTCTATAATAAATGTATACATTTCGTTAACCATATTAACATAATAAGCATACTGATGAAATATATGTCGTAGTCATATTGTGTTTTACAGTATCATACAGTTTCATATTGTGTTATACAGTTCGTGTATTCTATTTCAACTACGCGATATGACTGGGTAGTTCATGAAATCTCCTCACATGTTTTGTTTCTCATTATTTATAGGTCTGATAATTAAGACAAGTAGCTTTATACTCGCATGACTGCACTTAGGAATTTCATGAAACGTCGAAACGGTAAGATATTGTAAATCGAAGAAACAAGTGCCTTATAAAATCAGCGATTTCATGGGCTAAACGAACTAAGCGAACTACACGAACTGCCGACAGTTCATGCAATGGCTCAGTTTTACACAATCTGACTGGTTTCACTACATGACTACGACATATACATTTATTATAAAAATATATTTTCTGAAGAAAAGTTATTAATTTCTTAGTTATAAAATCTCCAAACTCAACAAACCCAAATAAACATATTTATGCTAAGTGTTTAATGATTGAATGGAAACTGGATATCCTCGTCGTCTATAAACGCAGCAGTTGGGATTCCATAGTCATTCCATTCACCAGATCCCTCAATTTCCGTATCGTCAGTAGTGGTGTATCCAGTGGTAGTAGTACTAGTAGTGCTAGGAATAGATGTGGTGGAAGTTGTAGAAGCAGTGGCGGTAGTAATGGCTATGGAATCAGGTCCAGATGGCGTAGTCGTAGTGGTGGTAGTCCAGGTATTTGTTACTGGAATTTTGCAAATGGCGCATCGAGGAACGCAAGGATCTCTGCAACATTTGTAATTCCCCGGGCAGTTGTGATCAGAAACGCAGGAGATTGCAGAGTAGTCGTAGAAATAGTGTTTAAATAGGCAAGTATTCGGACAAGTGCCAAATTTTGCTGAAAACAAAATGATTAAATTAAAAGATATAATTAAATCCACATGTTATTGAACTTTTTCGACTCAACTAGAGATAGACAAATTGCCCTTCCAGACAGACAAAACTAGATACACAAGATTACGTAGACAAGATTAGACGGTCAAAACTACACATATATGACTAGAAAGACAACACTAGGCAGACACTAGTAGACATATGACTATACAGACAAAACAAGAGAGACAAAACTAAGCAGAGAAGGCTAGACAGGCAAGAGTAGACGGACAAGACTAAACAGACAAGACTAGATAGACAAGACTAGACAGACAAGACTAGTCAGACAAGACTAGACAGACAAGACTAGACAGACACGACTAGACAGACAAGACTAAACACACGACACTAGAGAGACAAGACTAGACAGATAAGATTAGACAGATAATTGAAAATTAAGGGGGCCTCACTATTTGTAGTTACATCATAGATTAACTAACTAACAGGTTGAACATTTTATATTCAAGCTATTTTTCGTATTATTATGTTTATTTAGACAGATAATACTAGACAGACAGGACTAGACAGACAAGTCTTGACATTATTACATGACTCCAGGTGGGATGTAATCATGAAGGCATTAGCATTAAGATAGACACCAAAATACTCGAGAAAGGTGATAAGAAGCTAATTGAGCGACTGACGGTTGATATACCACACGGACGAAGGTGAAGTTGAGTATGAGGTAACGGCGGGTTTGCCACTAGGATCGGTCCTGGCACCATTCTTGTGGAACATTATCTACGATGGCTTGCTAAGCCTAGACTTGCCTAGAACAGCGAGAATAGTTGGGTTCGCTGATGACGCCGCAGTGGTAGTGACTGCACAGGAAATAAGCACACTAGAACTAGCAACTAACAAGACCCTCCGGCGGGCAAATGATTGGCTAAAAGGGCAGCCTTTATCGAAATCATTGAGGTAGCTTGGCGTCCAACTCGATAGCGGTCTGCGGTATAAAGATCATATAGCCATAACAGCGAAACTGCGTCTAGAGTCTACAGTGGCACCTCTGGTACGGTTGATGCCGAGCATAGGAGGGCCGAATGAATTGAAACGCAAGCTTCTCAACAATGTGGTATACTCAAAAATTCTCTACGCGGCGGAAATATAGGGCCGACGTTACAAGAAAGATAGGAGCGAGAAAACAACTTACCGGAGTACAGAGAAGTAGCGCCCTAAGAGTAATTTCTTCCTATAGAACGGTTTCGGAGGCCGCGGCGCTGCTACTTGCAAGCACGCCCCCAATAGACTTACTGATTCGCGAGAAACTAGAAGTCTACGAGTAGATGCAACAACACAGAGCGAAAAACGTGGTAAAGCATGAGAGGGCGGCAGCCGAGGAGAGAGCGCTTAAGAGACTCATGGACCGATGTCAGACAAGATGGGATAGCGTCACTAGTGGACGGTGGACACACACCCTTATCCCTAACGTAACAGCATGGCACGAAAGGTCACACGGACATATGAGTTACCATCTTACACAGGCGCTTACTGGCCTTGGGTGCTTCAACGCACCTCGAAGGGTTTAGAAAAAGTGAAACTGCGGAATGTTTCTACTGCGGTCATATCCCAGACGACGCACGAAGAACTCGACTCGCTGAGACATTAGGCGATACAAAACTTGAAGCACAGAACATCGTGGAAGTTATGTTAGAAAGTGAGCATAACTGGGATGCAGTACAAACTTACAAAACCGTAATCATGATGGGAAAAGAACAAATGAAGATGGAATGAAAGGCGACCATAATATCGCACGACACACAAGGATAGACGAAAGACGAAATCGAGACGAGGAAAGGACAACAAAAAGAAGGAAAAAGGAAGCGATTAGAACAAACACCACCACCCACCTGATGTAATGCTCACGCAGTTCCAGGTGGAGTGTAGTGAAGAGACAGAGGAGGAGTTTTAGTGGGTATGCTGGTCACGGAGAACTCCATCAGAGAGCCCCAAACTACACGGGTATGAGGGCCCGGTGTGCAATAATGCATTTTCCCTCCTCCGAAAAAAAAAGATAAGACTTGACAGAAAAGACTAGATAGACTGGACAGATTGGACAGACAAGATCAGATTGGACAGACTGGACAGACAAGACAAGACTAGACAGACAAGTCTAGACAGGTAAGACTAGACTGACAAGACTAGACAGGTAACACTAGACATAAAAGACTAGACAGACAATGTTAGACAGACAAGAATAGATAGACAAGACTAGACAGACAAGACTTGACAGACAAGGCTAGATCGACAAGACTAGGCAGACAAGACTAGACAGACAAGACTAGACAGACAAGATTAGACAGACAAGACTAGACAGGCAAGACTAGACTGACAAGACTAGACAGACAACAATAGACAGACAAGACTAGACAGACAAGACTAGACAGACAAGACTAGACAGACAAGACTAGACAGACAAGACTAGATAGACAAGACTTGACAGACAAGGCTAGACAGACATGACTAGACAGACAAGACTAGACAGGCCAGACTAGACTGACCAGACTAGACAGACAAGACTAGACAGACAAGTCTTGACAGACAAGACTAGACAGACAAGACTACGGCCACGGTCCTTGAATGTGCCGCCGTGGAAACTACGTTAAATACAGAGTCAGTAGTAATAATTGGAATATATAGAGCACCACTTTCATGCGTGAAGACATTTATGGATAAACTCCACAAAATACTATCCAAAATCACACAAGAGGACAAAAAGGTAATAATTGCAGATGATTTTAACATAAACATATTAAAAAGAACAAAAAAGAGTCAAGAACTAGAGCACTTGCTGCAAACTTTTAATACAAGGCTAACCATGAACACTGAAAGCAATCCATCATCAGGTACGTGTATAGACAACATCGCAAATATTCCATGGAAATACTCAGTAAATACAGCAAACTACCATATATCTGATCACTGCGCTCAGCAAATCACAATGCAAATAAGTAAACCTGAAACACACTGTAATTTTCGAAGGTTTTTCTCAGAAGAAAATAGGAAACATTTTAGAGAACACCTTCAGACACAAACGTGGGACGTCCTATACAGAAACAGGGAAAGTGAAGTAAATAACCAATGGAACAGTTTTATGGAAATATTTATGACAGGATATAATGAGAATTTCCGTCGGACATCAAAACAAAATAAAGAAAAGAAAACACTCATTTTTTCGAATCCACATATTGGGAAATCAAAAACGGAACTTGAGATAATGCAGATATTAGTAAAGTTCCACCCAAACTTAAAACAACAATTTAACAGAACACATAGAAAATATAAGGCATCATTAAAAACCGAAAAAAGAAAATATTTTGAAAAAAGAATAAGGAATAGCAAGAACGTAATGAAAAAAAACTACATGGGATGTTATAAAAGAAATAACAAAAATAAATGATAAAAATCATGATCAACCCACGTCACTCGAGAAACTCGATCATGATTATTCTTTGGAAAATATCAACAAATGCTATGCCGAAAGAGCTTCTGTGTTACTAAAACAAATCCCTAACATGGAATACAAGGACAATATAAAAAACGAATCAAACACGATGTTTATACGACCAAGCTCAAGAGAAGAAATTTTGGACACTATAAAACAACTTAAAAATAGTAAAAGTACGGGGTATGATGAAATTACCATGAATATCATAAAAGAAGTGAGAGAGGAAATAGCCAACCCATTAAAATATATAATAAACAATGTCTTTCAATACGGAATCTTTCCAGAAAGCCTGAAGATATCTATTATAATACCGATTTATAAGAATGGAGACAAGCAAGACATAGAAAGTTACAGACTGATAAGTTTACAACCATCTTTCTCAAAACTATTGGAAAACTAATTACAGTTAGAATATCATCATTCCTTGGGAAAAATAAAATCGTTAGTTATCAACAACACGGTTTTGTCAAAGGACGTTCTGTGGAAACAGCTTGCTTCCATTTTATGAAACATATACTCTAAAGCCTATGACACGGTAAACCATGAGATTCTTCTAAATAAACTAAATAAATACGGAATGAGGGGACAAGTAGCCGAACTTATAACATCGTATCTAAACAAGAGAACACAAATAACGCAAATCAACACAGAACAAGGCAAAATCAAATCAAGTACTAGAACAGTCACCATCGAAGTACCACAAGGAAGTATCCTCGGACCGATACTATTTACATTATATGTACACGAGCTACCGAACCAAATACATTTGACACCACATAAAATGGTAAACTACGCAGACGATACGAGTTTATTAACAATAAACAGAAAGACAGAGGACATACCAAATAACTTAAACGACACAATGAACATTTTAATAGACTGGTTCACGGAAAACAAACTAATTCTGAATAAAGAGAAAACCAAAATAATTATTTTTAAAACAAAAAGGTCCAACGAGATATACCCAATGGAGGCAACTATCAACAACGAGACTATACAGTACCAGAAACAAGTGAGACTGTTAGGTCTGAATTTAGATGAACACCTAGACTGGACATACCACATTAATAAACTGGCTACAAAAGTAAACAAAACAATATACGCCCTAAGAATATTAAAACGCTACATAACGACGGATAGTCTCAAGAACGTATATTCCGCGACCTTCCATAGTAACTTAAAATTTGGAATAATGTTTTGGGGCGGAGGAAAGAATATTTCTACAATATTCAAAATACAAAAAATTGCAATTAGAATAATACAAGACCTAAAATACAAAGAAACTTGTAGAGTCAGTTTTACTGAAGCAGAAATTTTAACAACGACGGGAACGTATATATATATATGAAACGCTAATATTCACATTTAAAAACAAACACTTATTTGAGGCCTACGAAAATAAGACAAACAGAGAGACAAGAAACAAAAACGTAAGCTACAACTTACCAATACATAGGTTAACCATGACAGAAAGTGGACCTCCATACTCCAATACGAAATTGTAAAACACTCTTCCAAAAGCAATAAAGCTTTTAACAAATGTCAAAACTTTTAAAAAACAAGTTCCCAATTTAATTTCAGACATTGAACCTTACAATATGGAGGAATACCATGAGAGGGTAAAGAGGATAACATAGGCAAGAGACACCTTGTACACATTTCACTTAGTTATACATATGTATATATATATATATATTGGTACTGTATCTATTTTCATATGCTTTGTATAACTTAGATAGTGAAATATATATTAATTTTGATTTTGATTTTTTGATTTTGACTAGACAGACAAGACTAGACAGACAAGACTAGACATACAAGGCTAGACAGATAAGATTATACAGACAAGTCCACAGTCATCCAGAGTTCGGCGAAAGGGAACACGGTACCCCCCAGTTCAGTGAAACGTGCAGCTTTAAAACAAATTTTTAAAAAACCCATCGAGAATTCATCAGACTGCTCGCATATTATACCAAAAAGATACCAAGGGAATTAAGGTCAAATATCCGCTCGGAAAGACAGTTCGACATACTGACCACCTTTCTTCAGAGACATTAGGAAAACTTCATATCGGAAATGATAAAAAAGCATTTATATGGAGGTACATGATTTGTCATTAAAAAGTGAGATGTTATCGGAGACGAAGAAAAATAGGAAGATAACACAGAAACTTTACCTAAAATCAAGAGTTTGTCGAACCAAAAAGGCGCAGATAGCACCGCGGATCGCTAGGAAATGCCAAAGTCAGCGAAGACGAGTGACAAACTGGTTTGACCGGATATTTCCAGAGCAACGGACCACGTCACCAATGCCATAATCTTAAATTACTTTGAATCAGCGACTGGTCACGACAAATCAAGTATCATAGATGAAAAGATTTGACCCAGAGTAGCCAAAACGGATAATAACAGCTTTAAAGTCGGTGTGGATTCTGCTTTGAGAGCCAAAGTGCTCGATACAGGCTTCTGGCCTCAAGGGAATATTACATGAGAGGCTAGATTTTCAACAACTTAATAGACTCAGTTATGCCAAATCATACATAATGCAAATACATCATACAAATCATACAATTTTACAAACCGAAGACGAAATACCGAAGAAAGTAACAAAGCCGAAATATTCGAAGCATCTTATTGGCTTACTCAACCAATCAATAGGAAACTCCACCGCAAAAATCGAATATATGTTACAAGAATGAGAATACCTGATATTAACAGAACATTGGAAAAGCGACGAACAATTGTTAGCACACAAACTACAGAACTTTAAAGTAGTCGCCAAATCTGTAGGAGGGAAGTAGCTCATTGGGGAGTAGCAATTTTCTGCAGAAGCTCGACAAATTATTCAATCAGAATCGATATACAGGGTATCCCAACGAAAATTTGACCCCCCCCTATAATTGGAAAACCGAATAATATTTCAAAATTCGCCGAGACCCGTCGATTTTTGTTCTTGGGGGGAGCTTTTTTGACAGTCAAGCCAACTCGATATGTTCATCCCCCTAATGCCTAGCAACCCCAACTTAAAAATTTCAAATGCAACTACCACTTGTGGCACATCATTTTAAAGCCCTTTTCATTGCGAATACAGTGACGTACCGTTTTTAGAAATCGGTTGAGATTTGACAGAATTATTGGTTACAAACGAAAAGATGACAAACCAACTTACGCGTAGTAATTTCTACACAAATGCCCACCACTAATAAGTTTTTCATCTACTACACATGACCGCATTACCTAATTGTTATTGATGTGTCTATCAGTTTACAAAAAAGACAGAAATGAAATAAAAAAGCTGAAGCAAATAATAAATCAGATTTATTTGATGAATTGCTCAAAATGACCCCCGTTAACTTCCAAACAATAATACAGTCTGTTTTCAAATTCTGTTCGAACATTATTAAAGACATCCGCAGTTATTAATCGGCAAACCTCTACTTGTGATCAAGCTCTAGAGATAAGAAAATTTGCATTTCAGAAATATAACAGCAAAAAATCCCAGAAACTCAACAAAAATTTTATGAAACCCGAAAACAAGTATCTAAAACCATCAGACAAGTAAAAAGAAAACACATAAAAAAACAACTGAACTCGATGGAGGAAAACTTCAGAAACTACAGAACTAGAGATTTCTACAGAACGTTCAGACAAAAAATCAAAGGATAGGTCCCGCAGAATCTATGCTTCAGGAAAAAAAGATGGGAAATTGGCCCTTACTAATGAAGAAAACTGCAAAAAATTAGCACTATAATTCTGAGATCTTCTTAATTGCCCTGAACCTACTGAAAGATTTCTTGAAACAGCCCCCAGTTTTAGTCACCCAGAGGCACCTCCGCCAAACCAAGAAGAAATTCTGAATAACATTACACGATTAAAGAACAACAGAATCTCGGGAAGCGATGGGATTGTGGCAGAAGTCCTCAAGAACCTAGGTCCAAATTCACTCAAGGAACTTACAGAAATTATACAGGAAATCTGGAAAAACGAAAAACTCCCCAAAGACTGTAAATGTGCGCTGATTCACCCACTTCACAAAAAAGGAGACAAAACAGATGTAAATAACTACAGAGGAATCTCCCTCCTTGATGTCGGCTACAAAATTTTCTCTACATGTCTGTTTAAAAGAGTACAAGAACAACTCGAGCATAAGATTGGCGAATACCAAGCTGGATTCCGTCCTCACAGATCGTGCACGGAACAGATTTTCAACTTAAAAACCGTTCTAAAATTCAGGGCCCTCAGAAACCTCCCAATGTGTCTGTGCCTTTGTAGATTTCAAGAAGGCTTATGATTCAATTGATCGACAATCACTGTTCAGCATCCTGAAAGAACAAGGACTAGACACCAAAACACTAAAATTGTCCAGACAGGCCCTCACTGATACGAAATCAAGAGTAAAATTCATGGGAGAAATCTCAGAAGAATTCATGATAGAAACTGGTGTCCGGCAAGGAGATGGACTATCACCCATCCTCTTCAACCTTGTCCTAGATAAGGTGATGAAGGAATGGGAAAAAGAAATGAAAGAACAAAATATTTGGAACCCAATAAACATTGGGACACAAGCAAAGAAAAACAAGCTCGATATTCCATGCTTGGCCTTCGCAGATGACCTGGCCCTTCTGTCCAGCGATGAAATCACAGCAATAAAGCAAATTGAAACTCTCCAGGAATTTACTAAAATAGTTGGACTTCAAATCTCCTTCAAGAAAACAGAATTTTTCGCTTCATAATTAGACGTATCAAATCTAAATACGAAATATGGACAAATCAACAGAGTCCCTCACTTTAAATACCTAGGTGAAATCATCGCACCAACTGAGAACGAAAAAATAGCTCAAAACATACGTGTCCAAAAACTCAGAAGAGCATATGGGAGAACAAGAGAAATTTACAACAAAAAATGAGTGTCGCTCCATGTTTAGATAAAACATTACAATACTGTAATCAAGCCTGAAGCCCTATATGCTGGAGAAACTCTCACGCTTAATAAAAAAGGCGAGCTCGAGAATATCCTAAAAGAAGAGCGAAAAAGCATAAGGAAAATCTTAGGCCCAAGATATTTGGAAGATGGTTACCGCCTACAACCACGGAAATCTATAGAAAAATTATCTAATATTGCGGCAGACCTCAGGAAAAGAAGGTTAAAATTTTATGGATATGTTAAGAGACTCCCTGACACCAGGTTAACCCACCAATTTCTCGAAAGAGTTGACAAACTAAAGACTTTCCCTTGGACACAACAAGTAGGGGCAGATATGAGAAATGCTGAAATCCAACCAAAAGAAATTTCGGACCGACACATATACAGAGGAAAAATTGATAAGTGAGAAGTTGTTCCAGAGAATGAAGTACCAAAAAGATCAGGTACCAAGTGGACGGAAGAAAGGAAGAGGATCTTTAGTAGCGAATTATAAATAAAGCTTCGTTTGTTCCTAAAGGGCCCAATCATGTAAAATAATAATATATATATATATATATATATATATATATATATATATATATATATATATATATATATATATATATATATATAAACCCGCAGATGATAGAAGAATTCTGGAAGAAAATCTGGAAGACACTACGAACAAAATCCTCACGAAGCACGTAAAAGTGTTACTAGAAGATTTTAATGCCCTATTAGGCAGGGAAAGAAAATTCAGAAATACAACAGGAAAACGCACGGCCCACAAGAAGACAAATAAGAATGGAGAGAGCTTAATAATCTTCTACAGGAATTTCGACCTCAAAATCATGTCGACGCAATTCCAGAAACCATACGACAAACTACGGACTTGGAAATCTCCCATCAATGCCCAAGTAGAATTTCAGATTGACCGCATAGCGACATCCAATTAAAACACCTGAGCAATTGTGAATGTTAGGACAAGGAAAGGATTTTTCGAATCCGATCATCATCTACATATCAAAGTGAAATTTATATCGAGCTGACAAATCAAGCGAACCAACAGAACTTTCAGAACCGACCCAGAGTACCTACAATTAAATAAGAAAGAAATCACAGAAAAAAATTAGAAAATGTGAAACATGGCATGCGACAGAGCTATAGAAGACAGAAGTTAAACCTGGAAAAAATGTTACAGCCGCAGCACACCCGAAAAATGGGAAGAATTTAACAAGATATAGAGGGCCTCCTCCAAAATAATCAGCAGAGAAAAAAGAGGTTACGAAAACAACAGGTTGAAGGAGATAGAAGCGGACTTATACAAAAACAACACACGAAATTTTTACAGAATATTCGGAGAAAATATGACAGGATATCAACTACCGAGCTTATGCTTCAAACGATAATACCGAACATTGGAGACAAACCCTAAAAAGAACTGTGAAATATTAGCAATACTTTGCCACATTACTCAACTGTGAAAAATCAACACTGAAACTTCTGTTCGAAAAGCCAGAACTTAACATGAATAGCAAACTCCCAACCCACGAAGAAATCGTGAACATAATAAAATCACTGAAAAATAACAGAGCACCTGGAGAAGATGGACTGATTTCGGACAATTGGAAGCTACACCACGAAAACATTACACGTAAAATACACAGAATCATCGGAAACATCTGGGAAACAGGAAAGATACCAGAAGAATGGAAGTTAGCCCTAATACATACCCTCCACAAGAAAGGAGACAAAACGGACCCCTATAACTACAGAGGAATTTCACTACTACCTGTGACATACAAAATTCTGTCGAAATCCCTGTTAAATCGGCTAGAACCTCAGGTAGACCCACATATAGGAGAATACCAAGGAGGATTTAGGAAGGGAAGATCATGCATTGAAAAGATCTGGTGCTTGAGAACAATACTAACAACAAGAAAGACCAGGAACACCACAGTAACATTCGCCGACTTCAAGAAGGCATACGACTCCATAGATAGAGAAATAGTCTTCAACACATTGGAAGAAAAGAAGGTGGACAACAAGACCAGAAATATAATCCAGGAAACAATCACCCACCGAATGACCAATTATACCGACGACACAAGCCTCCTACTATCTAATCTCACAGTAGAAGACATTCAAATAAATACAAACGCTGTCATGTCAAAAATGTAAGATTGGTTTTATATCAACAAATTAACGATAAATACCAGGGGGCTAAAATCATTAATTTTAAAACCAATAGATCAAAATAGTATATTATGCAAATTTAATCTCTCATCTACGCTTTGGTATCATTCTAGGGAGACGGAAAGGATATTTACATCATATTCAAAATACAAAAACGCCTACTCAGATTAATGTATACTATGAGTTAGAGGCACAGTCGCGCTCCACCCGTCGCGGCGAGCAGACATGCTACAGTGCGCTCAGCCGGCCTACAGACCACGTTTATTTACAACGTTTTCAGACGTTTGTTTAACGCTATTGTATATAAACACAGAAATCACCAATACGGTCCAAACCCAAAACTATTGCATGCGCGAAACTACCAGTAAGCTACTGCGTAGGTTCTGCGACAGTGCAACATTAACATGGAAAATCAGCCGAAAAGGCCATCAATCCAGATAAAAATTTCCAAAACAGGAAGTACATATGCCTCGCAAGATTTGATTAGTGCCATAAACGACGAGGTTAAAATGAATACAACAATTCCAACGACATATACGCTAAAAACAGGAGCAAACAAGAAAAGAAAAATACACCCTAACCTAGAAGCTACAGATATCACAAAAGACTCTCACTCACAATCACATTCAACAGCAATGTGGCTAGACGAAATACCAACAAGCAACACATACAGCGTCCTAGCAGAAAGGAATGACAATACAATGAACATCGACACATCAACAGAAATAGTAAAACCTCCGCCTATCTACATCCAAGCACAAACTATCGACCCACTAACAGAACTACTATAAGAACACGCTGGTAGAAACAATTTTACCCTAAAACAACTGAAGGAAAACCAAATAAGAATACAGCTCAAATCATCGGAAAATTACCGAAAAATAGTCAACGAACTAAAAATAAAAATGCAAACTTTCACACTTACCAAAATTAAAAGAGAAAAAAGCTGTAAATTAATACTCCGAGGTATACACCCTAAAACAAGAACAGATAAAATCACCAACGAACTAAAACAGTACGGCCACACAGTCAGAACTATAAATAACATAACGAAATATGACACCAAGCAACCGCTACCTCTTTTAGAAGATCAGGTCATAGAATTGGAACCAAAAGACAACAATAAAGATATATACGAAATTAGTGAATTAACATACGATAATGAGATTTGAACAACCGAGACTAAAACGCGATATACCACAATGTTTTCGATGCCAAAAGTATGGACATACGAGAAACTACTGCAACAAGTCACCAGCTTGCGTTAAATGTGCTGGAAACCATCTTACGGAGTTGTGTCCTCATCAAGGCAAAATTGAACTAGTAAAATGTATCAACTGTCAAGGAAACCACCCTGCAAGCTACAAAGGATGCCCAATCCGTAAGGAACTGCAACAGAAGCTATTCCCTAAGTTAAGAAAAAGAACTGAACTACACCCAATGGAAGCGAACAACAACCACCTACCTAATACCGAAACACAAACACCGACAGTAAATCATGTACCATACTCCAATCAAGCCTTCAACCCTACCAATAGAAGTTATGCACAAATTACCACAGATCATGCTACCTTACACTCACCACTACTAAATCAAAACTCATCCAACCAACAAAACTACCCGATTACAAATGAAAATACAGAACTAAAACAATTATTAACCCAATCAATGAAAAACTCAGAACACATAATTAGCATGCTAGCAACCCAAACCGCACTGCTACAACAACAAACACATCAAATAACTTCCATGATAGAAATATTAACCAAAATCGCCAACAACAGCAAATAATGGAAAGTCCTACTAAAATAGTAGTATGGAACTGCAGCGGATTACAACAAAGACTGTATGAACTTAAAATATTTATACATATGTATGACATTGATATCATGCTGATCTCTGAATCACGTTTTACAAATAGAAACTACGCAAAAATTCCTAACTACACTATATACGACACGAAACATCCATCAGGGAATACACAAGGAGGAACCGCGGTCATCATTAAAAATAGTATTAAACACTATTTACACAGCACCACTAATCACGACTACCTCCAAGCAACCACAATTGCATTAAAAACAGCAAATGGAACAATACAACTTTCAGCTATATACTGTCCCCAAACCCCAACAATACAATAATTTCTTCCAGACACTAGGAAACAAATACTTAGTTGAAGGTGATTACAACGCTAAACGCGGACACTGGGGTGCGAAAAAAACATCTCCCAGGGGCAAAACACTACTACAGGTTATAGTGGAACTATCACTAACACCACTTTCAACGGGCGAACCTACTTACTGGCCAGCCGCTGCAGATAAAACTCCAGACTAGATTTTGCATTGATCAAAGGATTAAACAGGGCGCACTTCAAACTATCTCAAAGCAAGGATATGAGCTCCGACCACACACCCGTATGCATAGAGTATCTCAAAAAACCAAAACAGCTACAACACACTCTTGCACTATGCAAATAAGTGCAAATAACACAAACTGACAAAAATTCAGAAAAATAATTAACGAAAAACTTAACTGCAACATTCCGCTAAAAACACCAAAACACGTCGAGACTGGAGTGGACTACCTAACACAAATAATCCAAGAAGCAGCATGGTCAGCCACCACACCACTAGATAATAATAGAAAAAACAATTCCTCTGTTCGAGACCATATATTACAAAAAATCGAAACTAAAAGAAAAGCTAAAGCACGATGGCACAAACATAAAACAATCGTCTCCTTAATGCCCTTGCCAGGGAGACTAAGAAAACCATACGGGAACACAAAAATGGCTAATTACCTCACTCATCTAACATCAAAAGAAGACTCAAACTACGCTCTATGGAAGGCAACTAAAAGAATAACCAGAGCAATAGCCCCAACACCAGCAATAAAAAAACCGGACGGATCCTGGGCAAAGACTTCTCTGGAACAAGCTACACCATTTGCAGAACACCTATAACAGATCTTCCAGCCAGAGATCAGTACAACGGGAGCAGCAATAACAACAAATAACAATACTGCTAATGCAGAACAAAGCACCACAATAAGAAAAACTACCCAAGGAGAAATTAAACAAATAGCATCATCACTCAAAACAAACAAGACACCGGATTTGACCTAATCAGCGGAAGCGTAATTAAAGAACTACCAATACTTTCCAACCACATGGAAACTGGCCAAAATCATAATGTTGCCTAAACCAAATAAAGACATACACCAACCCTCCTCATACAGACCTATTTCACTACAACCAATCTTATCTAAAATGCTAGAAAAAATAATACTAAAAAGATTAAAGGAGACAATCAACAACAAAAACCTAATTCCCGAACACCAGTTTGGGTTCAGAAGCAAACACGCCACTATTGAGCAGGTCCACAGACTAATTAACAAAATTATAGCATCACTGGAGGATAAAATATACTGCACATCACTTTTTCTAGTTATAGAAAAAGCATTCGACAAGGTCTGGCATCTAGAACTACTTAAAACCCTAAAACAATATTTCCCTGAAGATATGTACAAACTATTAAAATCTTACAGTTTCTGACATACAATGCATAAATGCAGTAGTGCTACAAGGAAGCGTACTTGGACCAATACTATACACCCTGTATACAGCAGATATACCAACGATGTCTGACAGCATAACATGCACATTTGCAGACGACATAGCAATATTGACATCACACGAAGACCCACAGGAAGCAGTCAAGAGTTTACAAAAGCACACTCACCTACTCGAAAAATGGTTGACCACAGAATAAAGGTAAATCATAGCAAATGTCACCATATCACCTTCACGCCACGTAAAGAAAATGTCTCGAAAATTACTCTTCACAACAACGAAATTCCACAAACAAAGGTGATCAAATATTTGGGACTCCACCTAGACTCGAAACTAAGCTGGAAACAGCACATACACAAAAAAATACAACAAATTAGAATCAAAAGGAAAGAAATGTATTGGCTAACGAACCGAAAATGTAAATTAAGTATTGAAAACCAATTACTAATATATAAAATCATAATCAAACCCATATGGACATATGGCATCCAGCTATTGGGCACGGCAGCCAAAAACAACATCTCAACATCATCCACAAATGGAAGCCATGCAGTCAATCATACTCCGGACAATAGTATACGCGCCATGGTACTTAAAAAATGAAGAGATACGGAAGGACTTTTTTTACAAATTCCCACCGTAAAAGAGGAAATCCAGCGTCTAACAAACAGATACAAATCAAGAATAACAAGCCATCCCAACCAGCTAGCCAAAGCACTGTACACCAACAGGACTGTCAGAAGACTAAAAAGAACACACCCCCAGGACCTTGCGACACCATCATCTACACAAACCTAATAGCCAAAAAAATCAGAAAACATAATATTGTAAGGATGCTACACCAATGGGAGTAGTATTCACATGTTACCTGTAAATAAAATACAAGAACTTGCCAAATTTCTCCAGGAACAAATTGTAAGAAAACTTTGGGGTCAAAAAAAAAAATGAGCTACAGGCAGTCGTGTCGGGGTATTTTCAAAATAGCGAAAGTTTTACAGTGACTGGGACGTTCGAAACGCACATCAATTGAATCGAAAAAGAAACCAATAACCAAAATATAATTTACATCTTACCTAAACACAAACTATAGATATAGTTAGTCGCAGAAAGCTCCACCCTACATTAATATGAAATTATATACTCTGAAATTATATACTCTGCCCCATTAGACAAAATTGATGACACACATCAATAAAATGGCAAGACTAGACAGACGAGCCTAAATATAGAAGACCAAATAGAGAAAAGAAGACTAGAAACTAAGTCTAAATATACACAACTAGATATACAGGAGCCAAGCAGGCAAAACTAGACAGAGAGGACTACACAGATCAGACAAAACGGAAAGGTCGTAATGCCATGCGGAACAGTTTAAAGAAAAGTTAAATGCTAAATTTTTCGTTGTTAAAATTCTCATTTGCCCTTAAACATAATATAAATTATTTTTTAAATTACCTTGATAGCTGCAACAGGTTAATCGAATAAGTCCATATACATATCTGTAACACCACGCTTGGCAATTTGCCCTAGGGAGCGCATGCGGATATGCGTATATATGGTGATTGTTATGGAGGAACCCTAGAGTTTGTGTAGAAATTGCCAATAGTAGAAGAATTGTGAGCCCTGCTGACGACATAATGCGTTCTATCGCTGCTAATTTAAAAATGAATAAGATATTAGACATTTTTTTATTTATAAAATATTCGCTATCTGCGATGATAAAAGCCGGTAAAGATAAAATTGTTCGGATCTGTTGTAACTTCGTTTGTGTTGATTATTAAACCGCGGCAGAAAACCAATAGTCACTATTTTATCATAATGTTTTCTTTATGTTTTTTTGTATCCTTATATGTTATAAATAAACTTTTATAAAGATACCGTTACTACTTAAGTGACAAGATTTTTCTATTCCGACGACAAAATTACAAGAATTTTTGTCGTTAACATATCTTAAAAACTTGAAAAGCATTGATTGCTTCGGTCTTAAATTTAGCAAAACAGTAAAATGGCGACAATATATTTATTCAATATATAACGTAGAATTATTAAAGTACATTTTATTTGTTTAGGAATAACAGGAAACATGTTCTTATCTAGAATTTATAATATTTATTTACATCAGAATATTTCACAATAATAAACATTTTGAGCATAAATCGTTATATGGAAGCAAACATAAATTTTAAGCTAGAGCAAATCAAAATTAAAGATGATTGATGATTCAAATTGTTTTAAGAACAACGGAAAATGCATTTTCAATTTTTAATATGAATGTCCATTTACCAACTTATTTAAGCGGAACATTGCGTGAATATATAAATATATTCAACCTTTCCGTAGCTCTATAATATTAAATATTTTTATGACTACAAAACAAATCTCATGTTGAAACACAACAGATATTTGTCTGTTATTTACTAGAAGTCAGCTCGCTATCGTAACACTAAACAAGAAACATATAAATAACATTGTTTAAGATCAGATTTAAGATCTATTTAACCCAAGTGAATAGCCATCTGCAGACGTGTTTCGAGATATCTCAAAAGACTTGCAGACAAGACTAGTTAGACAAAACTTGACAGACGAGACTGGACAGACAAGACTAGATAGACATGACTAGACAGTCATAACTAAACAGACAAGACTAGACAGACAGAACTAAGCAGATAAGACTAGACAGTCAATACTTCACAGTCACGTCTGGATAGTCAAGAGCAGTGGTAGAGTTCCGGCGTCGGCGGTCTCAGTTTTTGAAAGAAAATGTTTTAACTGTGTATTATTTTCTTCAATCAATGAAATTTCAATATGTCTAGAAAACTTAGGGAATCTAAAAAATTGTAAAAATCTCATGTTTCTCGCATACTGATCTCATGCCATCTTTGAAAATCTCATGTTTCTCGGGGTGTTGTACTTAAAAAAGTTGAACCACTAAAAGAGTACTTTAGTTAAATCAGTGAGGAATTAAAATTCCTAAGAGACGAAAACCACAACTTAAAGGAAAACTTAATTAAAATACAAAGTGGAATCGAGCAACTTACATTTTAAATAAATCTCTTAATAAAGAGATTTATTTACCTCAGGCGAAGTATACGAAAACCCGGATATCCCCGTCGACAGAAACTCATCGCGGTCCGATAAGCCAATCTCTAAAACAAATAAACATCACCAAAATAATACGGAGACTCGACTAACGATAAACAACGATAAAGTCGAGGTAAATAATGATGAAATGGGAAACACAAAAAAAGTATATGAAATCTTTCCGTCGCTCAATTATCGTCATAGGGGCGAGCTTATGAAACGTGGAAATGAAGGAAATATCTAGATACGCTCATTTACAAGACTAGGCTTGAACCGCACCTACCAGAAGCTGACCTAATGATTAGATAAGTGATTAGGTCGTAATCGCTTATATAAAAAGGAAACATTCTAGTTCAGTGTTTAGCTTTCATCTAAACACCCAGACGCATACTCTTCTTTCAAGGTGTCGCTAACTTTGGAGAACCTAAACAAAATTAATAAACCGGAACATTTTTTTTCTCAAGAGAAAGGGAGGATACAGAGAATATATAAGAAATTTTGATAATAAAGAGACGGACATAGAGAGTCAATAAACAAAAAAATCTAGAACGAGGAAAACTTTGATAAATAAAAATATCCAATCTTTTGGAAACTTGATAGTCAAAATAGAATTTATGTTAGAGAAAAACCGATATTGGTATGTTTTTGGCCTTTACAGAACATTGGATAAGCAAGGAACAAATAAAATTATATAAAATAATTTACCTTAACTTCCTGTTATTGCAGAACCAAAGGAATACACGGAGGTGTTGCCATTTTTTACAAGGATAATATTATGTGAAAAAACGGGGCTCACATAAAAAATTTGGCAGAAGAATACGTCTTCGAATGACCGATATGAAGCCAGTAATTAATGTTGTATTAATGTTCATTTTTTAGAGAAACTTCATCTCTTACTGTCTTCTTCTTTCGAATAGGCCTACTTTGGACCACGCTTGTTCAACTTTTGGGCTTTGACCTTTGCCCAGTATTGTCGCATCTTCTGCCGGTGTAACTCCTTTCTCTCTTCTGTCCAGGGGGTACCTTTCCTTCGAGGTTTTTCCTGAAATCCACGGACTTCCTTTAGGGTGCGTCTCATAGACTGTCTGTTTTTGAGATCTGTTATTACCAGTTCATTAATATCCTTCTCGGTCTCTGTCAACCAAGTGGTACGAAGCTTCCTGTTTTGCCAGAAGGTGAACAGACGGTTGGTTAGTCGGTTTGGAGGCAATCTTGCAATGTGGCCATAGAAAGCTACCCTTCTTTTCCTTGCACAGTCAGAGAGCATCTCAATATGTTATTAGAGCTCAGAGTTATGCCGTTTTCGGAATTCCCCATCTTCCTTTACAGGGCCTAGAATCTTCCTGAGGATTCTCCTCTCTCTGATTTCCAATTTCTCTATTAAACCCCTTCGGTTCAAGGAAAGACACTCCATGGCATATAGGGCTTCTAGTCGTAAGACTGATGTGTAGTGCTTAAGTTTCAGGTTGCGTGATAGGCATTTCTTATTGTAAGTGTTCTTAGTCAGCCGATAGGCTAGTTCTAACTTGCTGACTCTCTTGGATAATGATGCTCTTTCTGATAAGTTGGGTTCAATCCATTCGCCGAGATACTTCAATTTCTCAGTCCTCTTTATGATTCCCTGTTCTAGTAACATCTCTCTGTTTGCTTCTCTAATGTTGGTGAAGAATTCTGTTTTCTCCAGCGACACTTGAAGACCCACTTTGGCAGCCTGTTTTCTGACACAGTTTACCTGAATTGTTGCCATCTCAAGAGAATCAGCAAACAGTGCCATGTCATCTGCAAAAGCCAGGCAATCTACAAGAAGTCCATCATTCTTGCGTCCCAGATAGATACCACTCTGAGCACCCAAATTGTTCAGTTCCTTGCGCCATTCTCTCATAACTTTTTCAAGGACACAGTTGAAGAGAAGTGGGGAAAGTCCATCTCCTTGTCTCACTCCAGTTTTTATTTCGAAGCTTTCTGAAATCTCGCCTCTAAATTTAACCTTGGAATGGGTGTTGGTCAAAGTTCCTAGGATTAGCCTGCGGGTTTTGTTGTCTAGTGCTAGTTCCTGGGGTACTTTGTTAAGCGTTTCTCTATCGATGGAATCATAGGCCTTCCTAAAATCAACAAAGGTGACGACCACCTTGCGGTTTCTCATCTTGGAGTATGCAAGTACTGTTTTAAGATTGAGGATCTGTTCAACACAGGATCGGGCCTTCCTACAGCCCCCTGGTATTCTCCCAGTTGACTATCCAACTGATTTTCTGCCCTTATTTGTAACGCCTTCGAGAGAATCTTGTATGTTACCGGGACGAGAGAAATTCCACGGTGGTTGTTTAGATCCGTAAAATCTCTCTTTTTGTGAAGCGGATGGATCAAAGTAGATTTCCAATCGGGTGGTAATTTCTCTGTTTCCCAGATGTCCTGGATGATCTCGGTTAGCTTGCGCACGGCATTATTTCCAGCACCTTTCCACAGTTCAGCAACGATAGAGTCCTCTCCAGCTGCCTTATTATTCTTTAGAAGTTGAATGATCTGGCCAACTTCTTCCAATGAAGTGGGAAGCGAGTCCGGGTTTGGTGTGGTTTGTTTATAGTCGAAGTCCTAGCTGGGTGGGTCACAGTTGAGTAGATTTTTAAAGTACTGAGCCAAAAGGTGGCAGTTGTCCTTGTCATTATAAGCCAGTTTGCCTTGTGAGTCCCTGAAGTGGAGGCTTGGCTGAGCGTATTTTCTGAGTACCTGCTAAAAGGTTCCAAAGAAATCTCTGGAATTATTCTTAGCAAAGCTCTCTTCGATTTGGGTTACTTGGTTTTGTGTGAAGGTTCGTTTGGTTCCTCGAATTATCTTGGCTGTAACCTTTCTTTGTTCCAAAAATGTATGCCAATTTTCCTTGTTTTTTTAAGAATTCCACTTCAGCTAGGCTATCTGTCTTTGGGCTATTGCATTGTCACAGTCTTCAGTCCACCACGGATGCTTCCTTCTTCTAGCGAGAGGGGCGAGTTCATTGGCCGCCTTGACAAGAGTCTCCTTCAGTTGGTCCCAGTTGTTTAGGTCTGTGTTGTTCAGTCTGTGACTTAGTTCTTGACTGTTCTTGAGTCGCTCGACGTCAAATTTTACCATTTTGGAGGTTCTGTGTAATCTAGTGTTTCTAGGCTGGAGTCTTAATTTGATCTTTGAGAGGTAGTGGTCTGAGTCCAGATTGGCGATAGACTCTTACTGTCTATCTCTTAAAAGTTGATTCAGAAAATAAATGTCTTGGTAAACAGAAGAATGAATCGGCAATTGACGTCCCTTTTAGAATCTTTTCAATATGTTCTAACACTTAGAGAAGCAATTCATCAATCTACTGGGTACTGAATTTATAACATCATAGTCAGCACGGAGATGGTATATACAACAAAAATAATAAATTAACATATAGATTGTAAAATTGTAGATATGGTGGTGACGACTTGTACTGCGACCTTTATAGATCTATTGTACCCCACCCTCCTCCTCTAAGCGTTGGTGTACATACCCATTTAGATCGCCTCCTCTAGTCCTGATTCCTTTAGGCATTTCAGGATTTGGGAGGGATTCAAGACTGCAACTCCTATATACTCAAGCAGTTAGCCCCGAGGTACATCTGTCTCTTGTGCTAAACGCTGAACCACTTAATCTGCATCCGTCGTCCTCCTCTAGGCCCAGGGCATTGAGGTGTTTTCTAAGTCTGCAGTGTCCCGTCAGGACTTCTGTTAGAATTCTAAGCCGGTTCCTGTTTAGCTTCAGGAAAGCTCTTGTTTTTCTCTGGTTAAAAGATCCCAGCATCACTTTGGATTGTCTCAACCTTCGAAGTTCTTTCCAGGTTTTCATCCATTGTTCTCTTATTTCTTCATCTAAACTTTTGTGGATGGTTTTCACACTCATGCCGCCAAAGGGTTCCGGACCTATACAAGGATTACTGGATCCCTTGTTTGCTAGGTGATCGGCATCTTCATTTCCTTCTATACCAGTGTGTCCTGGTACTTATTATAGTGTTACTTTATTTTCTTTGCCAAGCTTGATTTTCTTTGCCAAGCTTAGATTTCCCATACAGTCTCATATCAGTTTGTATTTGATGGTGTATGAGCTAATGGCCTTGATGACTGCTTGGCTCTCTGACAGGATAGCAATTCGTTTTTTGCGATAATTCCTGTCGAGGTTAAACTATGCACATCTTTCGATTGCGTGTATTTCTGCTTGGAGGATACTTGGGAAAGTTCCCATGGATCCATGAAATTCCCATGAAGTATTTGGTCCGAGGTCCAAACACTCCTGCAAAAGTACCTTCCTTTGTCTTCGAACCATCTGTATACCACTTGATATCAACTTGCTCTATTTGGTATGCTGAGGATTCGTCGCTCTAATCGCCTTTACTACTAATACTACACATTGCTGTGCAGTTTTTCTCGAAATGGTGTTTGCAGGCCGTGATTCGTGATTCGCCCCCGTGATGCAGACACAGGCCAGTGTTTGAATCTTCTCAAGCTGTTTCATCATAGAGGCCAGCGTGGTTCTACTTCGCCACGCAACCGCCCCACACGTGATTGCAGGTCTCACTATCATGGTGTACATCCATCGCAGGATTGTTGGGTTTTAACTCCACGTTTTTTCTACCAGGTTTCTGCACACCATAAGAGCGCGTTTCGCTTTACCTACCGCTACCTCAGCGTGTCTATTCTATAGGAGTTTGCTATCTAGTGTGATACCTTATCTCCTTACCTAACCTAACCTTATCTCCTGTTTGTATTCTACTGCACTCCCATCTAACAATATGGGCTGTAGACAGTTTAGTTTTTTGTTTCTAAATGGCATTACCGTGGTTTTTCTCGGGTTGAGTCTCAGTCCCACTGTTTGACACTATCTACTAGTTACTTTGAGGCCTCTCTGAACGATTTCACAGAACGTTCCCTCAAACTTCCCTCTGGCCATTATGACTATGTCATCGGCGTAACCTTGACACTTGATGTCTAGGTCGTTCAGCCTAGCCAGTAATTCATCAACTACCAGGCTCCACATTAGTGGTGATAGCACACCTCCCTGTGGACACCCTCCAGTTGTGGAGATCTGATCTCCGTTCTGGTTCTCAGCTTTTCTACCATCCACTTTTAGATAGTGCTGTCGATACTCCTTCTTTCGAGGGCCGCTTTGACAGCCTCGTGTGATTTGTTGTCATAGGCTCAATCTATATCCAAGAAGGCACATATCGCTATTTCCTCTGTCTCTAGTGCTGCTTCTATTTCATTTGTCAGCTAATACAGGGCGGTTTGTGTGGATTTCCCTGCTCTGTATGCATGCTGACAGTTGTATAGTGGTGCACATACTAGCACTATTGTCCTAAGGTAATTATCGATTACCTTCTCCATTGTCTTTAAGATGAAAGATGTTAGACTAATGGGTCAAAATCACTTCGGCTGTGTGGTGTCTCTCTTCTCTATCTTCGGTATGAATACCACCTTAAACCTCTCCATAGTTCCGGTATGTAACCGATTGCAAAACTACTTCTAAAGATTTTTAGAAGGTACGTCATTAGTTCTCTCTCCTCTCTCCTTTTTGTAGGAAGGCGGGAACTAGTCCGTCCACACCGGGGGCCCTAAATGGTTGGAAAATGCCGATAGCCCATCTGATTCGGTTTTCCGTGCAGATGGAGGCGGTCCTCCTCCAGTCAGCTCGACTTTGTCTCCGTAGTTGCATCAAGCTCTCGGTCTCTTTGTATTTTTTACATCCCGGAAAATGGGTTTCTAGTAAGGGGAGAACTCTCTGCTCTTCATCCTTCTTGTAGCTCCCATCCTGTCTCTTGAGAGTGGTTGTCATTTCCACTCTATCCTTTGCTAGTGCTTTATGCAGTCTAGCTGCCACCGGGGTGGATTCTATGTTTTCACAGAAGGTTCTAAAGTTTTTCCTTTTTGCCGTAATCCCCAGTACCTCATTTCTGATCTTAGTGACAAATTTTGGGGTGTTGCCGACGTTGTACACAATTAAGTTTTCTTTAATGAGGTATTCTAAAAGGTACTCACCTCTCGTATTAGTATCCGTGCTGCCTCACTTCTCGTTGTGTGCGTTCGCGTTACATCCCAAGTTGAGTGGGAGCCTTCTCCTCATACAGTGTTCCACCAGCTTTTGTACTTCCATGGGTGGTATGCTGTTACCATCACCAGTGAAGTATGCTGATCTGATCACTACTTCGCGGTGGAGGCCCTCGGTCTTGATGAGGGCCTGGATGGGAACTAAATTCCGCGTTAAATATTCTGAAAGAAATAAGTAATTTATGTCCTTCCTTACCATAATGCAAGTTCTAGGGGAGACCTCACGGCTGTCCCATACCAACTTACATTCCCTGTTGCTGAGGCCTGTGATTTTACCTCCGTTGGCCCAGGGTTCTTGCAGCAGCGCTAGCCCTTGGCACTGTTTAGTGAACATCCTTGCCATCACAGCCGAGACTGTCTTGGCATGGTGAATGTTCACTTGGGCTATTTTGGTGCGCCTGCTGGTCATTCTTGTTTTATGACAGGAGACTGCAAGTCCTCCTCTGTTCCTACAAGAACAACTACTTCCTCTGTCTCTGTAGACATGGCTGGACTGGGTACGAGTGTGAGATCTAGGTCGTCCTCCCGGTAATCCGGGCTGACTTCCTCGTTCTTGGCCTTGGCCATTATGACTTAAGCAGAGGGAGTGGCCCGCCATTGCTGTCTCTTTCACCCCGGTGGCCGTTGTGGCGGTTGTAACTTCCGAGTGAGGAACCGCGGTGGCTGCCGCTACTACCTCTACCTTGCCCTGACATTTTGAAGCCGGTCTGGGAACGGGTCTCACTTGGCTTACTGGCTTGGTGGTAGTAACGATGTTACTAACCATCTTTGCTTCCTTCCTGCTTTCTTCTATCCTTTGTTTTTTGAAGACAGTCTGAGTGTGGATTTCTGTCGACTGGTGCCCTCTCTCGGATCGTGGAGCTCACGCTCCATTTGATCCCTCAGTTCTATGGCGGTTAGGTCCCGCACACACAGATTATATTTTTTGGAATTCATGTAAATCCCACGGCAAGGGAACTAAAGGTCAGAGCCCCGCTTGACATGGTAAGGCTTGATACCTCTGAGGGCTACGTTAGTGATGGCCCGTTGCCCTTGGCCACCAACCAGTCTCTTCGGCACGGGTCGCATGACACCTTGGATTAAGGGTTTGGAAATTCTTGGTTGTTCGCTCTCCGCCGACCGCTCGACCGAAATTAACATATATGATTGCTCACACTGAAACATATAACATTGCCCATAAAATCACGTTTGAGATAAATAACCATAAAACTTAAATAAATAATTTTTTTTTAAATTAGGTGAGAACGAATAGTTTTTAATTTATCCTATTTCAAAATGTTTTATCATAAAAATTATTATTGTAAATTGTTGTAATTTTCATATACGTATTTTAGAATTTTTTTAATTATGTTATTTTGTAATTTGTAATTTTGTTTTTCTTTTGTAGCCTTGAGAAAGACCTAATGTAGGTCGAAACGTTGGCTTAATTTAAATAAAAATACTTCAAAGAATTTGTCCAACACCTAATTCAAACTACCCTAATCATTAAACACAAAACAATAGTTTATTTTTTTTCCGTATTTAACAAATACGGGGAAAAGTTTAATCAAGAAAATGCAGATATTTTTAAGCAACGTCTTTTGGCAGAATCATGACCATTATTCCACTATGATCAAACAGATGTGAACAAGCAATGGAATACCCTTATAAATACCTGCTTTGTAATGATACAATAATATAACTACTTTGATGAATGTTTCCCTCGAATTCCAAATAAGATCGGCAATAGACCTCAACCCATATATAATTCACACGAAATATGTGCTACGAGAAAACTGGAAATATATATGGAAATATTACAAATATTATACATATAATCAGAGACCTTAAACCTAAGTTGATACTGTCACCATTTTCAATAATCATTTCCCAGATAATGCCGATAAACTGAAACTCTACGAAACGTTCCTTTCCATAACAGTGCTGCACATTCAGATAAGTCAATATTTGTGAATCTACTCACGAAAAATGAACTCCACAACATAATCCACAACAAAATGAGCTTTAGAAACAAAAAGAGTAGGCGAATGATGAGGTTCCAATTCATATCATCAAGGAGAGTTTCTAGCAAATATCAGAACCATTGACATTCGTAATAAATAACTCCATCTCTTATGGTATGTTCTCAGAACAATTAAAATCATCGATCATAATTCCCATTTACAAAAACGGGAACAAGAACAGCTTCGAAAATTGCAGACCTGATTCTCTGATCCTCTTTTGCAAAGATTTCCAGCAAAAAAAGTGTTTTGTGTAAGGATTGAGCTTTATTCAAGTACAATATCCTGTCCAGTTCACGATATGGTTTTTTCAAAGGCAAGAGTATAGAAACTGCGTGTATGAGTTTATAGAAAATATTTATGAAAAATTAGGTAATAACTGTATACGCTCCGGATTACTGATAGACTAATCAAAGGTTTATGATACTGTGGATGATCAGATTATGATAACGAGGTTGGAAAAATAAAGAGAATTGACAATGAATAAAGTCATAATTGAATCATCGTAAACAGTGGGTCTTCAGAAGTTTAATTTAGAGGTTTCCACCAAACTAATGCGTCTTCCAATTAGAGGTTTCATTTTGATTTGTAAACAAATCGAGTATATTTAAGCGAAATCATCGGATGTTTATTTAATTGTAAAAAGGAGGGTATGCAATTAATAATGGAAAATAATATTAGCCAAACGGTCGCCACGGCTACGCTTACAGGACCATATTCTTTTCATGAAATTTTCCATCACCTTAGTCTGGTGGTGCCCTAGTCAAGGTGTCGGATTACTAAGCCATAAGTCGAAGGTTCAAATCCTGGGGGCACGAATATAGATATAAGCCACCTTGATAGAGAAACGCTTAACATAGTACTCCAGGAACTAGGGCTAGACAACAAAACCTGCATACTCATCCTAGAAACTTTGACCATCCATTTCAAGGTTAAATTTAGAGGCGAGATTTCAGAAAGCATCGAAATTTAAACTGGAGTGAGACAAGGATATGGACTTTTTCCACTTCTCTTCAACTGTGTCCTTGAAAAGGTTATGAGAGAATGGCGCAAGGAAATCATCAATTTGGGTGCTCAGAGTGGTATCTACCTTGGACGTAAGAACAATGGACTGATTGTTGATTGCCTGGCCATTGCAGATGATATGGCACTGTTTGCTGATTCTCTGAGATGGCAACAATGCAGGAAAATTGCCTCCGAAAAAAGTGTTCTAGTGTCGCTGGAGAAAATAGAATTCTTCACCAACATCAGAGAAGCAAACAGAGAGATGTTACCAGAGCAGGGAAACATCAAGTGGACTGAGATATTTAAGTATCTCGGCGAATGGATTGAACCCAACTTATCAGAAAGAGTATCATTATCCAAGAGAGTCAAGAAGTTAGATGTAGCCTATCAACTGACTAAGAACACTTACAACAAGAAATGCCTGTCACGCAACCTGAAACTTAAACACTACACATCAGTCTCACGACCAGAAGTCCTATATGCCGTGAAGTGTCTTTCCTTGAACCGAATAGGTCTGGTAGAGAGATTGGAAATCAGAGAGAGCAGCATCCTCAGAAAGATCCTACGCCCGGTAAAGGAAGATGTGGAATTCCGAAGGCGGCATAACTCCGAGGTCTACAAACATATTGAGATGCTCTATGACTGTGCAAGGAAAAGAAGTGTGGCTTTCTATGGCCATGTTGCAAGACTGCCTCCAAACCGACAAAACCAACCGTATGTTCACCTTCTGGCAAAACAAAAAGGTTCGTACAACTTGGTTGACAGAAACCGAAAAAGATATTAAAGAACTGGGAATAAACAGACAGTCTGTTAGACGCAACCTGAAGGAAGTCCGTGGATTTCAGGAAAATTCCCAAAGGGAAGGTAGCCTCTGGGTAGAAGAGAGAAAGGAGTTACACCGGCAGAAGATGCGACAAGATACCAAGCATAAATGTAGGCAGGGGAGGAGATCAAGTTCACTAGGACTGTAGTACCACAGGAAAAAAAATACCACATTTGCGGGTGTATTTAGGTGTTAAATCACAAGATCTCGGTGGCCAATTGTGATCGCCTCTTCGAGAAATCACACGGTTCTTGTGTTAACTGAACTTTAATAGCCTTAAGACCTTAGTCTTTATTCAAAATATGGTATAATGTCGTTTTTGGAATGCCTAATTCCAAAAATCGACGAGAAATGGACAAACCTGGGTTTTCGTCAACACTATGGGCTACAACAGCAATATTCTCAGTTGCTTTTGAGCAACGTGCACAAGTTGGGTTCTTTGCATTACTAACTTGTCCCAACAGCTCAAAGTTCTCCAACAGTTTCACAATTGCTGGCCGAGAAGGTGCTTCACGACGACCCAAAAATGCTTTAGTTTTGCCATCGAAATTTTTACCATTTTTAATAATTTCAATGCGTTGTTGAAGCGTATATTGTTCTACTTTTTATTAATGGCGTATTTTTACTTGTCAACCAGTTACATGTTAAAAGTTCTTATTGGAAGACCGTAGAGAAACATCATATGGCACCTTCATTTCAGACACGAGAACTGTTAAAATGGGGATACCACAAGGCAGTATTTTGGACCTTCTCCTGTTCATCCTATATATTAACGACTTACCAACAGCAATTTCTAATAAGCCGATTCAAATGTTAAATTATACAGATGATACCAGTATTTTACTGAAAAATCAGTGGCTTGAAGACATGCAAACCAATTCAGCTACAGTAATCAATTCACTAAAATAATGGTTTAATAATAATTGGTACAGTATGAATAAAAAAGAAAACCAATGTGTTTATCTTCAGAACATGTAGAAATCTGAAAATATATCCCACAAATATAAGCATAGATGATGAGGTTTTGGATGTAAGAAAATGTGTAATGCTCCTAGGAGTAGGTACATCTAGACAACACACTAGATTGGTTGTCCATATAGCGAGTTTATTGCCGAAACTGAACAAAGCACCATATGCACTAATAACAAAAGGTTACGTACGTACTGGAGAGAAGTGTAGAAAGAATAGTGTATTTCTCATACTTTCATTCCCACCTATGATTTGGAATATTTTTTGGCTGTAATGATGTTTTTAAAAACGGGCACTCAGAATTCTATATGAATTAAAACATGAACTTTGTACAGACAACTTTAGCTATGCTATAATACTAACGGTAACAGGCACTTATATTTATGGAATGTTGGTGTTCATGTTTATGTATAAAAATAAGTTTAAGAAACATTTAGTTTCACATGAACTAAACACTAGACAAAGACTCATACTTCACGCCTCACCAGAAGCTAACGATGAGTGAGTATACTATTGTAATATATAACTCTCTACCGACAAAATATAGAAGTATCTCGAGTGTAAGAAAATTTATACAAGATATCTCTGAAAATCATTAATTTATAAATACTTTGACAAAAATAAAGTACATAAAAGTCTATCGTTATTAATATTTTTGTCACACTTTAGTTTGTATTTATAAGTTCTTTGTATATTTTTATTAATTTTATTATTGCTTATCTTATTTTCTTTTACTTTCATGAGAAATTTCATTTCATTTATATTTTTCTATAACACAATTCTATTTTGTTATGACTTTAGTGTGTTTTTTGCATTTAGAAGATTTTCTTGTATTATTATTATTATTATCTTTACTATCACTTTTTTATTTGTGGATTTGAACAGCTTGAATTTAATATATTTCTTACAACTAGTTTCAGCTTTAAAATTAAAAATTAGCCATCCTTAGGAAATTATAGCATCTTGCAAATATCCGACGCGGCTTTGCTGGGTGTGCCGCATCCGAAATGTCCAATTTTCCATGACTATGGCGCATAAATGAGGCTGAATTTGAACAATCGCATGAGTTATGTTGGCTTTAAGGACCGTTGTGGTTTGTGGCTTATTCGCATAGAAATGCGACATAATATTACCATGTCCTCAAATTAGTCGTGCAGAATGTATTATGTGGCAGTGTGGAATGTAGTAGTAACAGCTGTGTGGAATGTAGCGCCGTCTTGTTGAAACCACATATTGTCAAATTTCAGGCCAAAAGAAGTTGGTAATTGGTAAAAAAAACCTATAGCGCTCGCCGTTGACGTTGATGGCCTGGCCAACGTCATTCTCAAGGAAATATGAACCGATTACGCCGCCCAAAATCCACACCAAACCGTGACTTTTTCAGTGTGCATTGGACGATCTTATTCGCCTTCATACTCCCATTGTTGGATATAGGCCTCTTTATTTTTGTTTCTTTGCTTCTTTGTTATTTGCTGTTCTCGTCCACTGTTTTCCTGCTATCGTCTTTATGTCATCGATCCATCTCGTTTGGGATCTTCCCGTGCTTCTTTTTGTTTCCCGAGATCTCTAGGATAAGGTAATCTTGTGGCTCCATACTTCTCTATTCTTTCTGGCCACGTGTCCTGCCCATTGCCATTTGAGATCCGCTGTTCTCTCCAAAATAGGAGTCATGGGGCATAATAAAATAATAGAAGTCACGAGAACAGCAAATGACAAAGAAGCATGGAAAAAAATTAAAGAGGATTATTTAGAACAATGGAAGTATGAAGGCTAATAAGAAGAATAATGGGACGATCTTTTATCTCATGTAGATTGATATCGTCCCAAATTGGTCAATTAATTTATAATTATTTATTAATTTATAATTATTATTCTTCCAGAAATGTGCCTCATCGCTGAAGTGATTTTTTGATGAAAAATAGGGTCTCTTTCAAACTGCCCTAGGGCCCATTTATCAAACACACGTGGTTGTTTATGTTCGTTTATCTTCAGCTCCGGTGTTAGTTAAATTTTGTATGGGCTGGCCCAAGTTACTGCGCAAAATTCGCCAAGTTGTGGTCTGCGAAATGCCGAGTTTTTGTGAGCGACGCGAAATCGACTGCTTTGAATTCTCCTGCACACTCTCAAGTAACAGCGGCGATGTTTTCGGCATATCTTGCGTTTCGTCGTCGTACTGTTGTTGGCTTATTGTTTACTGAAGCAGCGGACTCTAATTTATCAAACACACTGCGAATAGTCTTCTCGGTAGGAGGATTATGGCGACCGTAAAATGGGCCTAAGGGGTGTAAAATGGTGGGTAAGGGGTGATGGCAAAACACTCAAATAAGACTGGCTCAAATGGCAACCTCACCTGCACGTGGTACCCGCTGCTAGATAACTAACGAATGATAACTGTCATGGCGGTATAACTATTTTATCGAGAATAAAGGAAATTTAATCTTCAACCCTACCAACCCGCAATGGCCAGCGTGGTAGCCGTATGGCTAAAATCGCCTTATGAATGAATACACCACGAAGATGGCCCTCAGTGCCCGGCAGCTCAAAGACAAAGGTGGCGGTCTGATTAGGCTAAGAGCAGAGGGTGCGAAGAATCCCCGGGTAGATTGTAGATTGTAGATATGGTGGTGACGACTTGTACTGCGACCTTTATATATCTATTGTACCCCATCCTCCTCCTCCAAGTGTTGGTGTACTTACCCATTTAGAACGCCTCCTCTAATCCTGATTCCTTTAGGAATCTCAGGATCTGGGTGGGATTCAAGGCCTGCAGCTCCTCTGTGTTCAAGCAGTGAGCCCCAAGGTACATCTGTCTCTTGCGGAGTAATGCTCCGCAGTCTTTGAACAGATGTATGGGGGTTTCCTCTGCTGAGCCACAGAATCTGCATCTATCATCCTCCTCTAGGCCTAGGGCCTTGAGATGTTTCCTAAGTCTGCAGTGTCCCGTCAGGGCTCCTGTCAGAATTCTGAGCTTGTTCCTGCTTAGTTTCAGGCAAGCTTTTGTTCTCTTCTGGTTAAAAGATCCCAGCATCACTTTGGATTGCCTTAGCCCTGGAAGTTCTTTCCAGGTTTTCATTCATTTTCCTCTTATTTCTTCATCTAAACTTTTGCGGATGGTGTTCACACTCATACCGCAAAAGGGTTCCGGACCTATAAAGCGGCTACTGGATCCCTTGTTTGCTAGGTGATCGGCTTCTTCGTTTCCGTCTATACCAGTGTGTCCTGGTACTCAGTATAGCGTTACTTTATTATCCGTGCCAAGCTTGGTCAGCTTCCCCACACAGTCCCATACCAGTTTGGATCTGATGGTGTATGAGCTAATGGCCTTGTTGGCTGCTTGGCTATCTGACAGGATAGCAATTCGTTTTTTGCGGTAATTCCTGTCGAGGTTAAACTGTGCACATCTTTCGATTGCGTTTACCTCTGCTTGGAAGATACTTGGGGATGTTCCCATAGATTCGACGTATCTGGTACGAGGTCCAAGCACTCCTGCACCAGTGCCTTCCTTTGTCTTCGAACCATCTGTATACCACTTGATGGCATTTTGCTCTATGTGGTATACTGAGGATTCGTCGCTCCAATCGGCTTTACTACTACACATTGCTGTGTAATTTTTCTCGAAGTGGTATTTGCATACCATTTCGTCTTTTGGTACTTCCAGCCAGAGGATCTTAACAGCGAGGCTGTTTCGGTCCCTGCTCCCGATTATTTTACCTCTGCCCATTCCTTCCTTGCTGAATCTTACGATCGCCGATCTGGCGGCGCTCTCCACCACAAGGTGCAGCGGAGTCAGATCCAGCAGCAGCTCCAATGCTGCTGTCGGACACGACCCCATCGCCCCCGTGATTCAGACACACGCCAGTCTTTGAATCTTCTCAAGCTGTTTCCTCATAGAGGCCAGCTTGATTCTACTTCCCCACGCAACTGCCCCATAAGTGATTGCAGGTCTCACTATCATGGTGTACATCCATCGCAGGATAGTGGGGTTACAACCCCACGTTTTTTCTGCCAGATTTCTGCACACCATTAGGGCGCGTTTGGCTTTACCTACCACTGCCTCAGCGTGTCTATTCCATAGGAGTTTGCTATCTAGTGTGTTACCCAGATACCTTATCTCCTGTTGGTATTCTACTGCCTTCTCATCTATGAGTATGGGATGTAGGCAGTTTAGTTTTCTCCTTCTAGTAAATGGTATCACCGTGGTTTTGCCCCGGGTAAGACCAGGCTACCATATAAAACGAAAACTGAAATTGAGCACATACAACACAAGAACTTTAGCAAAGTAATAAATATTTGAACTACAAGAAGAGTTTGAACACATACACCGGGACATTATAGGACCGGCAGAGAGAAGAAGAGGATAATCCAAATTAATCTTCTAGTCAAACAACCGGTTGTATTATAAAGGAAAAGAGGTAACCTCCAACGGCGGAATAGGACTTATAATACACATGCGGCACGTCGCAAAAATAATACAGATAGAGAGTTTAAGCTATAGAGTGATCTATCTACTACTTCAACTAAAGTCGAGATATAAAATCAAAATATAATGTCTAGAAACATCTAGCGGTCTCACAACATCTAGCAGCATATACCAAGAAGTGGAGGAATTCTACGAACACGTTTTGGAAGCGATGAGAAGAACAAAAAGGAACTATACTGTCCTTATGGGATACTTCAATGCCAAACTAGGAACCAGGCAAGACGTGAGCGAGACTCCCTAGGATACTTTGTTGTAGAAAAAAGAAATGAAATAAGTAGTATGTTATTAGACTTCCTACTACAAGACAGGTCCTACGCAATGAATACATTCTTGAAGAGAGCCCCTCAAAGAAAGATGACATGGGTAAGCCCAAAAAAAAAATGAAATGGACTTTATAATCACAGACGGGAAGGAAATAATGCAGACTGTATCAGTCTTAAATAAACCAACAATTGGCAGCGACCACAGAATGGTTAGAGCAATCATCATTATCAACATTACGAAGGTAACAACATAGGAAAAGTTAAAACTAATCACCAATAGTAAATTAAGCAATTGAACTACTATAAGAGAACCAGACGCATATAAGCAGTACATCGAAACACACTTGGAAAGTGTCACGGTAGACGAAGAAGTAACAGATGCAGACGAACTAAACAACGATATAGCAGATATCCTCAAAAACGCACAGGAGAAATACTGTATTACAGAAACTAAGGATAAAGGAAAACTAGGCCATGATACAAAAGATCTCATAGGAAAAAAGAAGGGAACTAATGAACAAATATAGTAACAAAACCGTCGAGTTAAGAGAACTTAATTATAAAATCTCAACATCAGCCAAAAACTATATCCGAAAGTACAACACTAACATTATCTCTGAAGTTATAGACCAAAATAAGAGCATGAAGGTAATGAGACAATAACTAGCTTTGGGGAAAAATAATATCAACAGGCTCCTAAATGCCCAGGGAGTGATTGTCACAACAAAAGAGCTAATCCTCCAGGTAGTGGAGAACTTCTATGTCGAACTATACAGTGTAAACGAGGAATTTCCCTACTATACCAAAAAATCTCAATCAAGGCTCCGAGGACGTACATGAAATAACGGTAGAAGAATTAAAGAACTCTCTTCATGAAATGAAAAACAACAAAGCACCGGGTGAAGATAGAAGCAATAAAAGCAGGTGGAGAGATGGTCTTAAAATCAATCAAAAATCTATTCAACGCATATTTAGCGAAAGGAGAAACCCCATCAAACTGGAACAATACGGTAATCATAATTATGCATAAAAAAGAAGACATCAAGGAACTAGTAAATTACCGTCCTATCAGTCTTCTACCACACATATATAAACTCTTCAGCAAGATAATAACGAAGCGCCTAACATCTAAATTGGTCTGCTATCAACCGCGTGAGCTAGCGGGTTTCAGATCTGGTTTCGGGACAAACGACCATCTGCAAGCGATTAAAACGCTGATCGAGAGGTGCTAGATATAGAGTACAACAAGCCACTGGTCCTAGTTTTCAGAGTAACACGCGAAGTACGCCAAGGAGATACAATCTTCCCAAAACTATTCACGGCATTATTAGAGTACATGAGTAAGGAATTGGACTGGAAAACAATAAGCATCAATATAAACGGCGAAAAACTGGGCCATTTAAATTTTGTAGACGACATCGTCATAATAGCGGAGGACCCACGCAAGGCTACACGGATGCTGGAGATGCTGTACGAGCCTTCCCGCAAGGTTGGACCCAATATAAATACAAATAAATCAATTCATGACCAACCTTGTCGCAAGCGGTAATATCTCAGTAAACGACATAGAAATTACACAGGTGCCCTCCTACAAATAGCTTGGCAACGAAATTTGAATAAACCGCGATAACCAAACAACCTAGAGCACAAGAAGAATTAGTTTATCCTGGTCCGCGTTTGGCAAACTGAAAAATATCTTTAAAACCGACCTTCTAAAATGCCTTAAACGGAAGGTATACAACCAATGAGTATTGCCCGTAATGACGTATAGTGCAGAAACGTGACACTAACGCGAAAGTCAATCAGAAAAGAGCTATGGAGAGGTCGGTGTTAGGAATATCACTACGATATAAAGTCCCAAATCTAACAATACGACAAAGACAGGCGTCAAAGATGCAGTGCAAAGGATTACAACACTGAAATGGAACTGGGCCGGCCACATTGCCAGGATAGCGGATCATAGGTGGACAAAACGGATACTCGAATGGCGTCCTAGACAACTTGCATTCAGAAGCAGAGGACGCCTCCCGACACGATGGTCCAGAGATATTAAGCGCATCGCTGGAAACTGGATGCGTGAGGCATAAGATAGGGAGGAATGGAGAAATCTTAGGGAGACCTAAATTCAGCAGTGGACGCAAATGGCTGATTGATGATGATAATGATGAAAATAGGCCAAGTGTGCGGAACGTTGCCCAAACAGAACACCCATGTTGATAAAACAATTTTATCATTAGCACGTGCTGTAGTACGCTATAACCGCCCATGGTGATTTGGCTAAACAGACTGGATAAATGGCAGCCAATTGGACAGGTATAGCTTCAACATTATGGCCGTTACCAACTGTCCAAAATTCATTTAATTTACCAAATTTCATTTAATTTATATTTTTGTATAACATAATGAATGAAATAAATTTATTTGATTTTATATTATTTGATATGATTTGATTTGATTTGATTTGATTTGATTTGATTTGATTTGATTTGATTTGATTTCTTTTGATTTCATTTGATTTGATTTGACTTGACTTGACTTGACTTGACTTGACTTGACTTGACTTGACTTGACTTGACTTGACTTGACTTGACCTGACCTGACCTGACCTGACCTGACCTGACCTGACCTGACCTGACCTGACCTGACCTGACCTGACCTGACCTGACCTGACCTGACCTGACCTGACCTGACCTGACTTGACTTGACTTGACTTGACTTGACTTGACTTGACTTGACTTGACTTGACTTGACTTGACTTGACTTGACTTGACTTGACTTGACTTGACTTGACTTGACTTGACTTGACTTGACTTGACTTGACTTGACTTGACTTGACTTGACTTGACTTGACTTGACTTGACTTGACTTGACTTGACTTGACTTGACTTGACTTGACTTGACTTGACTTGACTTGACTTGACTTGACTTGACTTGACTTGACTTGACTTGACTTGACTTGACTTGACTTGACTTGACTTGACTTGACTTGACTTGACTTGACTTGACTTGACTTGACTTGACTTGATATGATTTGATTTGATTTGATTTGATTTGATTTCATTTGATTTCATTTGATTTCATTTGATTTCATTTGATTTCATTTGATTTCATTTGATTTCATTTGATTTCATTTGATTTCATTTGATTTCATTTGATTTCATTTGATTTCATTTGATTTGAATTGATTTGATTTGATTTGATTTGATTTGATTTGATTTGATTTGACTTGATTTGATTTGATTTGATTTGATTTGATTTGATTTGATTTGATTTGATTTGATTTGATTTGATTTGATTTGATTTGATTTGATTTGATTTGATTTGATTTGATTTGATTTGATTTGATTTGATTTGATTTGATTTGATTTGATTTGATTTGATTTGATTTGATTTGATTTGATTTGATTTGATTTGATTTGATTTGATTTGATTTGATTTGATTTGATTTGATTTGATTTGATTTGATTTGATTTGATTTGATTTGATTTGATTTGATTTGATTTGATTTGATTGGATTGGACTAGACAAAGACTAGATATACAGGACTATACAGACAAGGCTAGATAGACAAGACTAGACAGGCAAGACAAGATAGACAAGACTATACTGGATGTAAATATTTCTTGTCTGTTTACTTTATATCTAGATTGTTGCGAAAAATTAGGAAACCGTGAACTAAAAGAGAGGTTATAAGAAAGCAGTATATATTTTTAGTAAATGAGATAGTGGCCTATCAAAACATGCGCAAAGATGTGTGTTTGTCGCATAATCAAAGCAGCGTAATTAATCGAGAAGTGATTAAGCAAGATAGATTAGTTTAAATTTATGTCTGAAGCCGTACAAATATTAAGTGACGATGAAATTTGTGTTCCTGTTGTGTGTAATTTGCGTCTACACGGAAGGATTTATCCCCTTCAATCCATTTATTGTACCATGTCAGAAATGGTGTTCCAAATTAATTGGAAATCAAGTGATACTGGATTGTTGCAGTTTCAACAGTAAGTGCAATAAATACTTTGATATCGACGTTCCTGCATGATTTCTTTAAATTTTAGATAGAATTGGAAGATGTCCAGAAGGTTGTTTAACGATTTCTAATCAAACGTTAGAAAACCACGATTTGAGACACCTCTTTTGTTCGCAAGATTGCAATTGTCCTTGGGGATATATGTGCTGCGACGACAATTGTTATAAACACCATAAGATTTGTAAACCCTTTGCCTGACTTGTAAGAGATTCACTCCATTCTCATATTTTTTAAATAAATTTATTTTCATACAAACCTATACTTTATTTTGAAATTACAAATTACTAGCGACTTGTGCGAAATGACTCTAGACTATATGACTCGACAGATATGAATAGACTAGTAGATGTGCACAGACAAGAAAGTCTGGATAAGACTAGAAAGACAAGTCACGACAGACAAGACTAGACGGACAAAACGAGACAGACAAGACTAGACAGAGAAGACTAGACAGACAAGATTAGACAGACAAGACTATATAGATAAGACTAGATAGACAAGCTGGACTAGGCAGACTAGACAGACGCGACAGACGAGACAGACGAGTCATACGAGACATACGAGACAGAGGAGACAGACGAGACAGACAAGATAGATCAGACAGACGAGACAGACGAGACAGGCGAGACAGACGAGACAGCCTAGATAGACGAGACAGACGAGGCAGGCGAGACAGACGAGACCTACGAGACGGACGAGGCAGACTAGGCAGACGAGACAGACGAGACAGGCTTGACCGACGAGACAGACGAGACAGATGAGTCAGACGAAACAGACGAGACTCACGACACAGACGAGACAGACGAAGCAGACGATGCAGACGAGACAAACGAGGCAAACGAGATAGACGAGGCAGACGAGACACACGAGACGGACGAGACAGACGGAACAGACGAGACAGAAGACACAAACGAGACAGACGAAGAAGACGAGGCAGACGAGACAGACGAGATCGACCAGATGGACCAGACGGGCCAGACGGAGCAGACCGGCCATACAGACCAGAGCGGGCAGACCGACCAGAAAGACCAGACGGACCAGACAGGCCCGACGGACCACACGGAGCAGACACAGTAGACTGGCCAGACAGACTAGAGAGACTAGACAGCTAAGACTAGACACATGAGACGGTCAAGACTAGAAGCACAACACTAGAGAGACTAGACTAGACATACAAGACTATACAGACAAGACTAGATAGACAAGACAATATAGATAGACAGGACTAGAGAGACAAGTCTGGACGGATAAGACTTGACAGACAAGACCAAACAGGCAAGACTAGACATAGAAGACTAGACTGACAAGACTAGTCAGACAAGACTATACAGAAAAGACTAGACAGATAAGACTGGACTAGAGAGGGAGTGCTAGACGGAGCTGGCTAGACAGACAAGACGTAACAGACAAGACTAGAAAGACATGGCTAGACAGACTAGACTAGACAGACAAATTTAGGCAGGCAAGACTAGTCATTTGAGACTAGACAAACAAGATTGAATAGACAACACTAGATAGACAATACTAGACAGGCATGACTAGACAGACAAGACTAGCCATACATGGCTGGAGAAACGAGACTAGATTGACTTGACTCGACTGCTCAAAATTGCAGAGTCAGTAATTGACAAGTATTACTAATTACTTAGCAGATCAGACTGGATAGATAATAGTGGACAGACAAGTCTATACAGTCATCAAACATTACAAAAAAAGGGATTTTTTTTAGGGATATTATTAATAGAATTTATAATTAGTGGTGAAATGTGGTGAGAGAATATGTATAAAAAGGAACGAATATTTTTTTATAAAATATTATTTTAATTGTTTTAAAATTGTTTAAACAAATAATTATACCTCAGGTACAACAACTATACAAACGATACTATTTACAAAATAGAGTTATTTTTCATGTATTATCACAGTATTAAAGCTACATAAAACAGTTTCTATATACAAGAACCTTTTTCAAATTGAGTCGGAAGACTTTCGATCGATTAGAATAATAATAATTAAAAAAATAATAAAATCAATTATAAAATAAAATAGAAATGAAAACAATTTTTTTAGCTACTCTTAAACTATTTTAAATTAATTTAAATATTGAAAACAAGTAAAGCTAAACGCAAATATTTTGGAAAGTTAATTTAAATTCGTTTGAAATTATTCTACCACGGTCTCCACATGGGTTGTTGCGTGTTTTGTGCACTGTTCGAGGGGGAGGTTGGTGGTGTGTAACTCTGTTGTGGGTAGTTCTGTTGGATTTGATTGGAAACTGTGTCGAGTTGTCGAACACATGCGCCGAGATGTTGGAGAAGACGTTTTCCAGCGGTGGGTTCTATAATTTCACTCGGAGTGGTGATGAATTGAGAAACTTCTTGAGCGCACTGGGAAAATCCGGCGCGGAACCGGTCGGCGTAAGATTGTTCCGCCGGAACGACTAGTTGATGTTGTTTCTTGAGCGTATGCAAATGCCGCACTGTTAATTCCAATATATCAGCCTTTTCAAGTTTCGAAACGTTTTCCCCTTCGCTCTGCAAAGCTGTCACCATTAATTCCTTAAGCTCGTCCAAACATCGATTAATCCTCGCCCTCCGTTTACGTTCTAACATCGGCTTCATCACTTTCCTGTACTGATAAGTACGGGAGATCGGTTCTTCGCTGTATTCAGATGGTACCATATATGCGGTCGGTGCCATGATTACGTCACTGTATTTTTAGTTTTTAAATGTAAAGCACAAACTTAGCACTGAGATGTGTACACCAAGAGCTGTTGGCTTTGAATGATGTGGAGGAATGCTAGACCGATGGTTTTATAGCTTGCTTTTGGGAGGGGGTAATTCTGGTCATTTCTTCAGGGGGTTAAGGGATGGTTGGGCATGCAGAGGGTGCCCTATTGTTCGTGCGTATGACGGTCACATGCCAGAACAGAAAAAGTGTGGGAATTTTTTTAAGACTATTTACGGCACCCTCTTCTTTTCAACGCATTCTTATGCGCTCGGTATTATACAAAAATTATTTTTATCAAATATAACGCAATTTATTTAAATATTGTTGCGATCTTTTCAGTTAGTTTAATATCTATTATATTATTTATAACGCATAATATCATTTTTTACATAAAACTTAAGAGAAATAAATTAATAAAATCAGCCCTTGCATTTCAAGTGATTATATGACCAGAACCCAAACTAGCAATGAATTAATTATAAAAATTGATGAAATAAATTTATGTATGTAAATTTAATCAAAGTTTAAAATATAAACTTTGATTCTCAGGGCAAGACTAACAATACGACAAACAAGGTATTATTGCATGCATATGAAATTATTAAATATTTTGGTAAAAAATAATTTCTACAGACGCCATAATTTATTATCAAACCTGTTAAAACAAACTGTTATTCTTTGAAAAATCTATGGAGATATAGATAGATTATTATAGAGATTTGCTTATTAACAATAAGCGGACGTCTTTTCGAACCTTATTTATTTTAAGCAGCTTATTGTTGCTCAGCAAAGTGATTTTTCGCGACTTTTTCCTCCCTCAAAGTTCGTCCAAGTTTCAAATAATGCACATAGAGGGAGGACAAATACAAAAACACTTCGTATTACAAAATTCTCAGAAATTCTCAAATCTCAAAAATTACACAGTTCTATTATCTTAAATAATTCTACAAACTTGCTTTGTTTAGTTAAACTTGGATATCACCTAGAATATCTACAACAGATTTTCAAAAACACTCTATTTAGAAAAAAGAATTGAATCCAAATATCCTTTCCCGGTGACGAAATACGTAAATATTAGGTTTCCCCCCCAAAATGCCATGCAAGAAACACATTCAACACTTCTAGAAACATATTACTAATTATTATCTACAGACAAATGAATAAATTTTTAACTTTAAGAACAGGGTAATGGACAATATACACAATGCACATTGCAAAATGTACAAATATAATCTACCTTAATATCATTTCTCTACTTATCTACATTTCGGCACATAGGAGGAGTCTTAACAATTTTGTAATTACACAGGTATATTAATTACCTATATACTCAAGTATAGTACGATTTAAGAGAACTGATAAAATCTCTAGAAATCGTAGTCTTTTTGTATTTTTGCAATGTACAAACCGTCTTAGTCAAACAAGAGATGATTCTCCATAAAAATATTGATAAATTTTAATCGTGACTGACATTGAGTTAAATTGGCAAAACCATCAAATAAATAAGTTTACACAATTTTACATATTAAGAGTCAAATCGAACCTACAAGCATCGACTTATAAAAGATAGATAAGTACCTAAAAATCCTGGGAAAAACACCAAATATTGCATACCAGAACCTTGTCTAACCCTTGAGTATCTAGTTTTGTTGGTTTAGTCTTGCCTCTTTAGCCTTATCCATCTAGTCCTTTCTCTCTAGTCTTGTCAGTCTAATTTTGCCTATCTAGTCTTGTTCGTCAAGCCTTATCTGTCAAGTCTTGTCTGCTTAGTAATGCCAGTCTATTCATATGTCTAGTTTTATCTCTGTTTGTCCAGTTTTGCATATACAGTTTTGTCTGCCTACCCTTATCCATCTAGTCTTGTATATCCACCCCTGACTCTCTATACTTGTTTGTCTAGCTTTGTCTGCATAGTCCTGTCTATTTAGGGTTATCTGTCTTGTATAGACTTGTATGTCTAGTCTTACCTATCTAATCTCTCTGTACTCCTCGGTAGTGTACCTGAAAACATACTCGCCTTTCAATGCGGGAGACCCGGGTTCTAATACTGGTCAGGCGACAGCTAGAGCGGTTTTCAGTAACCGTACGTCGTTGTCTGTCTAGTCTTGTCTGTCTATTCTTGTCTGTCTAGTTTTGTCTGTCTACTCTTGTCTGTCTAGTCTTGTCTGTCTAGTCTTGTCTGTCTAGTCCTGTCTTTCTAGTCTTGTCTGTCTAGTCTTGTCTGTCTAGTCTTGTCTGTCTAGTCTTGTCTGCCTAGTCTTGTCTGTCTAGTCTTGTCTGTCTAGTCTTGTCTGTCTAGTCTTGTCTGTCTAGTCTTGTCTGTCTAGTCTTGTCTGTCTAGTCTTGTCTGTCTAGTCTTGTCTGTCTAGTCTTGTCTGTCTAGTCTTGTCTGTCTAGTCTTGTCTGTCTAGTCTTGTCTGTCTAGTCTTGTCTGTCTAGTCTTGTCTGTCTAGTCTTGTCTGTCTAGTCTTGTCTCTCTAGTCTTGTCTGTCTAGTCTTGTTTGTCTAGTCTTATCTGCCTAGTCTTGTCTGTCTAGTCTTGTCTGTCTAGTCTTGTCTGTCTAGTCTTGTCTGTCTAGTCTTGTCTGTCTAGTCTTGTCTGTCTAGTCTTGTCTGTCTAGTCTTGTCTGTCTAGTCTTGTCTGTCTAGTCTTGTCTGTCTAGTCTTGTCTGTCTAGTCTTGTCTGTCTAGTCTTGTCTGTCTAGTCTTGTCTGTCTAGTCTTGTCTGTCTAGTCTTGTCTGTCTAGTCTTGTCTGTCTAGTCTTGTCTGTCTAGTCTTGTCTGTCTAGTCTTGTCTGTCTAGTCTTGTCTGTCTAGTCTTGTCTGTCTAGTCTTGTCTGTCTAGTCTTGTCTGTCTAGTCTTGTCTGTCTAGTCTTGTCTGTCTAGTCTTGTCTGTCTAGTCTTGTCTGTCTAGTCTTGTCTGTCTAGTCTTGTCTGTCTAGTCTTGTCTGTCTAGTCTTGTCTGTCTAGTCTTGTCTGTCTAGTCTTGTCTGTCTAGTCTTGTCTGTCTAGTCTTGTCTGTCTAGTCTTGTCTGTCTAGTCTTGTCTGTCTAGTCTTGTCTGTCTAGTCTTGTCTGTCTAGTCTTGTCTGTCTAGTCTTGTCTGTCTAGTCTTGTCTGTCTAGTCTTGTCTGTCTAGTCTTGTCTGTCTAGTCTTGTCTGTCTAGTCTTGTCTGTCTAGTCTTGTCTGTCTAGTCTTGTCTGTCTAGTCTTGTCTGTCTAGTCTTGTCTGTCTAGTCTTGTCTGTCTAGTCTTGTCTGTCTAGTCTTGTCTGTCTAGTCTTGTCTGTCTAGTCTTGTCTGTCTAGTCTTGTCTGTCTAGTCTTGTCTGTCTAGTCTTGTCTGTCTAGTCTTGTCTGTCTAGTCTTGTCTGTCTAGTCTTGTCTGTCTAGTCTTGTCTGTCTAGTCTTGTCTGTCTAGTCTTGTCTGTCTAGTCTTGTCTGTCTAGTCTTGTCTGTCTAGTCTTGTCTGTCTAGTCTTGTCTGTCTAGTCTTGTCTGTCTAGTCTTGTCTGTCTAGTCTTGTCTGTCTAGTCTTGTCTGTCTAGTCTTGTCTGTCTAGTCTTGTCTGTCTAGTCTTGTCTGTCTAGTCTTGTCTGTCTAGTCTTGTCTGTCTAGTCTTGTCTGTCTAGTCTTGTCTGTCTAGTCTTGTCTGTCTAGTCTTGTCTGTCTAGTCTTGTCTGTCTAGTCTTGTCTGTCTAGTCTTGTCTGTCTAGTCTTGTCTGTCTAGTCTTGTCTGTCTAGTCTTGTCTGTCTAGTCTTGTCTGTCTTGTCTTGTCTGTCTAGTCTTGTCTGTCTAGTCTTGTCTGTCTAGTCTTGTCTGTCTAGTCTTGTCTGTCTAGTCTTGTCTGTCTAGTCTTGTCTGTCTAGTCTTGTCTGTCTAGTCTTGTCTGTCTAGTCTTGTCTGTCTAGTCTTGTCTGTCTAGTCTTGTCTGTCTAGTCTTGTCTGTCTAGTCTTGTCTGTCTAGTCTTGTCTGTCTAGTCTTGTCTGTCTAGTCTTGTCTGTCTAGTCTTGTCTGTCTAGTCTTGTCTGTCTAGTCTTGTCTGTCTAGTCTTGTCTGTCTAGTCTTGTCTGTCTAGTCTTGTCTGTCTAGTCTTGTCTGTCTAGTCTTGTCTGTCTAGTCTTGTCTGTCTAGTCTTGTCTGTCTAGTCTTGTCTGTCTAGTCTCTGTCTGTCTAGTCTAGTCTTGTCTGTCTAGTCTTGTCTGTCTAGTCTTGTCTGTCTAGTCTTGTCTGTCTAGTCTTGTCTGTCTAGTCTTGTCTGTCTAGTCTTGTCTGTCTAGTCTTGTCTGTCTAGTCTTGTCTGTCTAGTCTTGTCTTCTTGTCTGTCTAGTCTTGTCTGTCTAGTCTTGTCTGTCTAGTCTTGTCTGTCTAGTCTTGTCTGTCTAGTCTTGTCTGTCTAGTCTTGTCTGTCTAGTCTTGTCTGTCTAGTCTTGTCTGTCTAGTCTTGTCTGTCTAGTCTTGTCTGTCTAGTCTTGTCTGTCTAGTCTTGTCTGTCTAGTCTTGTCTGTCTAGTCTTGTCTGTCTAGTCTTGTCTGTCTAGTCTTGTCTGTCTAGTCTTGTCTGTCTAGTCTTGTCTGTCTAGTCTTGTCTGTCTAGTCTTGTCTGTCTAGTCTTGTCTGTCTAGTCTTGTCTGTCTAGTCTTGTCTGTCTAGTCTTGTCTGTCTAGTCTTGTCTGTCTAGTCTTGTCTGTCTAGTCTTGTCTGTCTAGTCTTGTCTGTCTAGTCTTGTCTGTCTAGTCTTGTCTGTCTAGTCTTGTCTGTCTAGTCTTGTCTGTCTAGTCTTGTCTGTCTAGTCTTGTCTGTCTAGTCTTGTCTGTCTAGTCTTGTCTGTCTAGTCTTGTCTGTCTAGTCTTGTCTGTCTAGTCTTGTCTGTCTAGTCTTGTCTGTCTAGTCTTGTCTGTCTAGTCTTGTCTGTCTAGTCTTGTCTGTCTAGTCTTGTCTGTCTAGTCTTGTCTGTCTAGTCTTGTCTGTCTAGTCTTGTCTGTCTAGTCTTGTCTGTCTAGTCTTGTCTGTCTAGTCTTGTCTGTCTAGTCTTGTCTGTCTAGTCTTGTCTGTCTAGTCTTGTCTGTCTAGTCTTGTCTGTCTAGTCTTGTCTGTCTAGTCTTGTCTGTCTAGTCTTGTCTGTCTAGTCTTGTCTGTCTAGTCTTGTCTGTCTAGTCTTGTCTGTCTAGTCTTGTCTGTCTAGTCTTGTCTAGTCTTGTCTGTCTAGTCTTGTCTGTCTAGTCTTGTCTGTCTAGTCTTGTCTGTCTAGTCTTGTCTGTCTAGTCTTGTCTGTCTAGTCTTGTCTGTCTAGTCTTGTCTGTCTAGTCTTGTCTGTCTAGTCTTGTCTGTCTAGTCTTGTCTGTCTAGTCTTGTCTGTCTAGTCTTGTCTGTCTAGTCTTGTCTGTCTAGTCTTGTCTGTCTAGTCTTGTCTGTCTAGTCTTGTCTGTCTAGTCTTGTCTGTCTAGTCTTGTCTGTCTAGTCTTGTCTGTCTAGTCTTGTCTGTCTAGTCTTGTCTGTCTAGTCTTGTCTGTCTAGTCTTGTCTGTCTAGTCTTGTCTGTCTAGTCTTGTCTGTCTAGTCTTGTCTGTCTAGTCTTGTCTGTCTAGTCTTGTCTGTCTAGTCTTGTCTGTCTAGTCTTGTCTGTCTAGTCTTGTCTGTCTAGTCTTGTCTGTCTAGTCTTGTCTGTCTAGTCTTGTCTGTCTAGTCTTGTCTGTCTAGTCTTGTCTGTCTAGTCTTGTCTGTCTAGTCTTGTCTGTCTAGTCTTGTCTGTCTAGTCTTGTCTGTCTAGTCTTGTCTGTCTAGTCTTGTCTGTCTAGTCTTGTCTGTCTAGTCTTGTCTGTCTAGTCTTGTCTGTCTAGTCTTGTCTGTCTAGTCTTGTCTGTCTAGTCTTGTCTGTCTAGTCTTGTCTGTCTAGTCTTGTCTGTCTAGTCTTGTCTGTCTAGTCTTGTCTGTCTAGTCTTGTCTGTCTAGTCTTGTCTGTCTAGTCTTGTCTGTCTAGTCTTGTCTGTCTAGTCTTGTCTGTCTAGTCTTGTCTGTCTAGTCTTGTCTGTCTAGTCTTGTCTGTCTAGTCTTGTCTGTCTAGTCTTGTCTGTCTAGTCTTGTCTGTCTAGTCTTGTCTGTCTAGTCTTGTCTGTCTAGTCTTGTCTGTCTAGTCTTGTCTGTCTAGTCTTGTGTCTGTCTAGTCTTGTCTGTCTAGTCTTGTCTGTCTAGTCTTGTCTGTCTAGTCTTGTCTGTCTAGTCTTGTCTGTCTAGTCTTGTCTGTCTAGTCTTGTCTGTCTAGTCTTGTCTGTCTAGTCTTGTCTGTCTAGTCTTGTCTGTCTAGTCTTGTCTGTCTAGTCTTGTCTGTCTAGTCTTGTCTGTCTAGTCTTGTCTGTCTAGTCTTGTCTGTCTAGTCTTGTCTGTCTAGTCTTGTCTGTCTAGTCTTGTCTGTCTAGTCTTGTCTGTCTAGTCTTGTCTGTCTAGTCTTGTCTGTCTAGTCTTGTCTGTCTAGTCTTGTCTGTCTAGTCTTGTCTGTCTAGTCTTGTCTGTCTAGTCTTGTCTGTCTAGTCTTGTCTGTCTAGTCTTGTCTGTCTAGTCTTGTCTGTCTAGTCTTGTCTGTCTAGTCTTGTCTGTCTAGTCTTGTCTGTCTAGTCTTGTCTGTCTAGTCTTGTCTGTCTAGTCTTGTCTGTCTAGTCTTGTCTGTCTAGTCTTGTCTGTCTAGTCTTGTCTGTCTAGTCTTGTCTGTCTAGTCTTGTCTGTCTAGTCTTGTCTGTCTAGTCTTGTCTGTCTAGTCTTGTCTGTCTAGTCTTGTCTGTCTAGTCTTGTCTGTCTAGTCTTGTCTGTCTAGTCTTGTCTGTCTAGTCTTGTCTGTCTAGTCTTGTCTGTCTAGTCTTGTCTGTCTAGTCTTGTCTGTCTAGTCTTGTCTGTCTAGTCTTGTCTGTCTAGTCTTGTCTGTCTAGTCTTGTCTGTCTAGTCTTGTCTGTCTAGTCTTGTCTGTCTAGTCTTGTCTGTCTAGTCTTGTCTGTCTAGTCTTGTCTGTCTAGTCTTGTCTGTCTAGTCTTGTCTGTCTAGTCTTGTCTGTCTAGTCTTGTCTGTCTAGTCTTGTCTGTCTAGTCTTGTCTGTCTAGTCTTGTCTGTCTAGTCTTGTCTGTCTAGTCTTGTCTGTCTAGTCTTGTCTGTCTAGTCTTGTCTGTCTAGTCTTGTCTGTCTAGTCTTGTCTGTCTAGTCTTGTCTGTCTAGTCTTGTCTGTCTAGTCTTGTCTGTCTAGTCTTGTCTGTCTAGTCTTGTCTGTCTAGTCTTGTCTGTCTAGTCTTGTCTGTCTAGTCTTGTCTGTCTAGTCTTGTCTGTCTAGTCTTGTCTGTCTAGTCTTGTCTGTCTAGTCTTGTCTGTCTAGTCTTGTCTGTCTAGTCTTGTCTGTCTAGTCTTGTCTGTCTAGTCTTGTCTGTCTAGTCTTGTCTGTCTAGTCTTGTCTGTCTAGTCTTGTCTGTCTAGTCTTGTCTGTCTAGTCTTGTCTGTCTAGTCTTGTCTGTCTAGTCTTGTCTGTCTAGTCTTGTCTGTCTAGTCTTGTCTGTCTAGTCTTGTCTGTCTAGTCTTGTCTGTCTAGTCTTGTCTGTCTAGTCTTGTCTGTCTAGTCTTGTCTGTCTAGTCTTGTCTGTCTAGTCTTGTCTGTCTAGTCTTGTCTGTCTAGTCTTGTCTGTCTAGTCTTGTCTGTCTAGTCTTGTCTGTCTAGTCTTGTCTGTCTAGTCTTGTCTGTCTAGTCTTGTCTGTCTAGTCTTGTCTGTCTAGTCTTGTCTGTCTAGTCTTGTCTGTCTAGTCTTGTCTGTCTAGTCTTGTCTGTCTAGTCTTGTCTGTCTAGTCTTGTCTGTCTAGTCTTGTCTGTCTAGTCTTGTCTGTCTAGTCTTGTCTGTCTAGTCTTGTCTGTCTAGTCTTGTCTGTCTAGTCTTGTCTGTCTAGTCTTGTCTGTCTAGTCTTGTCTGTCTAGTCTTGTCTGTCTAGTCTTGTCTGTCTAGTCTTGTCTGTCTAGTCTTGTCTGTCTAGTCTTGTCTGTCTAGTCTTGTCTGTCTAGTCTTGTCTGTCTAGTCTTGTCTGTCTAGTCTTGTCTGTCTAGTCTTGTCTGTCTAGTCTTGTCTGTCTAGTCTTGTCTGTCTAGTCTTGTCTGTCTAGTCTTGTCTGTCTAGTCTTGTCTGTCTAGTCTTGTCTGTCTAGTCTTGTCTGTCTAGTCTTGTCTGTCTAGTCTTGTCTGTCTAGTCTTGTCTGTCTAGTCTTGTCTGTCTAGTCTTGTCTGTCTAGTCTTGTCTGTCTAGTCTTGTCTGTCTAGTCTTGTCTGTCTAGTCTTGTCTGTCTAGTCTTGTCTGTCTAGTCTTGTCTGTCTAGTCTTGTCTGTCTAGTCTTGTCTGTCTAGTCTTGTCTGTCTAGTCTTGTCTGTCTAGTCTTGTCTGTCTAGTCTTGTCTGTCTAGTCTTGTCTGTCTAGTCTTGTCTGTCTAGTCTTGTCTGTCTAGTCTTGTCTGTCTAGTCTTGTCTGTCTAGTCTTGTCTGTCTAGTCTTGTCTGTCTAGTCTTGTCTGTCTAGTCTTGTCTGTCTAGTCTTGTCTGTCTAGTCTTGTCTGTCTAGTCTTGTCTGTCTAGTCTTGTCTGTCTAGTCTTGTCTGTCTAGTCTTGTCTGTCTAGTCTTGTCTGTCTAGTCTTGTTTGTCTAGTCTTGTCTGTCTAGTCTTGTCTGTCTAGTCTTGTCTGTCTAGTTTTCTCTGTCCACTCTTGTTTGGCTAGTCTTTTCTGTCTAGTCTTGTCTTTCTAGTCTTGTCTGTATAGCCTTGTCTTTCTAGACTTGTTTGTCAAGTCTTAGCTGTCCAGTCTTGTCTGACCACTCTTGTTTGTGTAGTATTTCTGTCCCCAGTCTTGTCGGTCAAGTCTTGCCTGTCTAGTCCCGTGTTTCTAGTCTTCTTTGCCTAGTCTTATCTGTCTAGTCTGTCTGTCCTCCTCGGTAGTGTAGTTTACAACATACCCTTTCAATGCTGGAGACCCGGGTTCGAATCCTGGTCGGGGAGGCGACAACTAGGCGTTCTGTACGGTCTGTCAGGTCTGTCCGGTCCGTCAGGTCTGTCCGGTCTGTCCGGTCTGTCTGCTCTGTTCGATTTGTCTGGTTTGTATGATCTGTCTGTCTAGTCTAGTATGTCTAGTGTTGTCTTGTCTTATCGGTCTGGTTTTGCCTATTCACTTTCATAAGTTTATTCCTGCTTGTCTAGTCCCCTCTCTCTAATTTTGTCTATCTAATCTTGCGAATCTAGTCTTGCATGCGTATTATTGTTTGTCTGTGCTTAACTGTCTAGTATATTTCGTCAAGACATGTTTGTCTATTTTTCTCTATTTGGTCTAGTGTGTCTTGATGACTGTGTTATGTCTGTTTTGTCATTTCCGGTTTGTCTTCGGTCTAAATCCCATTGGAAAATTGTTTTAATATGAAACATAATTATGCTTATAAAGGAAACCATCGCCCTTAGTAGACATTTCTTATTTTTTTCTACTTCTTTCTTTAAAATCTCGAGTTTCTATGAATGAGGCAGACTTCTGGCGAACGCCGTTTTATTATCGCACCCTTCCTAGCATTACCATATATCGGACACCCTCCGGGCTGGCAAGGGGCGCGTATGTCCGACTTGTGCCAGTTCCGTGCCGTACGGCGTTTCGCTCGTGGGGAAACATTTCTCAAAACGTTCCCACGGGCTGTTCGAATACCAGCACGGGCACCTGGCTCATGTCCGACAAGGACAAAGTCATGTGCGTGTGATGCGGATGGAGGAGGATGGAGACGTTTGCCACCGTTCTTGACAAAGCCCGTTACCTAACCGACTCGACAAGGGTGATATTGTTCCCTTTATTTTCTTTTTGTTATTTCTTCGTCCTGGAAGATGTTTTTCGATGCTGGGGTAAACTGCATATTTTCTAAAATCGATCGATTTAAATATCAATTTAGTTTCAATTTTTGTTATAAAGTTAACAGTTATTAAAGTTTGCTTTGTTATGAAATGTAAATTTACGTTTCATATATTATGTGAATTCAGTTTAGCTTCATTTTAAATATTTACCAAAAGTTAGTGGTAATATAAATTAATAATTTAATTAATTGACCGCATTTTTTAGAACAATATTAAAAAATATATCATTTCATTATCAATAGATTATCTAGCACATACACAATTTTTTCTAACCCAAATCTTTATAAGCTATATACAAAATAAGCTTTTCTATTAAAATTGTTATTAATTTCAAGTTGAAATTCCGTTTAAAACCTAATGTTTATAAATCTTTTATTTATATAGTGTTAAAAGCTCAGGCAAATAATTAATGCGTACTTATGTAGATGATATCTACACCTCGCCTCTTTTTCTACTTAAAACTACAACTACTTTCCTGTTACCGGTATTATAAAACATCCGGCAATACCTAGATGAGCTTGCTGAAATTTCTCACGTTAATTCTATATACACTCACGAACATTTTTGAAAAATTTGCAGACGTACAGGACAAGACAGACAAGACTAGACAGAAATGGCTAGAGATACAAGAGTAGGAAGACACGAGTAAACAAAGAAGACTAGACAGACTAGACTAGACAGACAAGATTAGACAGAAAAGACTAGATAGACAAGACAGACAAGACTAGGCAGACAAGACTTTATATAAAAAGTTCGCTTTGGCTTTTAGTATGCGTCACCCCGGTATCGCATATTATGCATTCATCCTGGGTGGGCAGCCCGGACGGTTAGAGAAAGCCGCTCTAGTTGTCGCCTCTCCGACCAGGATGTTGTCACTACACAAACTACACTACGGAGGAGGACGAGGCAGACAAGGCTATAGAGACAATACTAGGCATACAGGACTAGACAGACAACAACTAGACACTCAAGACTGGACAGACAAGTATAGATAGATTAGACTAGATAGACAAGACAAGGAAGACAAGACTAGACAGACAAGACTAGATAGACAAGATTAGAGAGACATGAATAGACAGGCGAGATTAGACAGACAAGACTAGACAAGCAAGACTAGACATAGAATTTCTAAGGTAGGCAAGACAAGAAAGACAAGACAAGACAGACAAAAGTAGACAGACAAGTCAAGATGGACATGACTATACAGACATGACTAGCCAGACAGGACTGTACATACCCTTTTTATATTGTTTTGAGGTATTTTGTGTATAATCACGTAATATAGTAGATAGTGTAGAAAACAATGCACAACTATATTTTTATATTATATATTATACGAGATGGAAAAATCTAGATAGACAAGACTACTCTAGACAGATAAGAGTAAACCGACAAGAGTAGACAGACAGGACCAGACTGGCAAGACTAGACAGACAAGTCTAGACAAACGCAACTATACGGAAAAGAGAAAAATAAGATTAGACATATAGGACAAGACACACAAGTTTAAACTGGATTGAAAAGACTAGACAGACGAAACTAAACCCACATGACTAGACAGGCAAAACTACATGGACGAGAGTAGACAGAAAATACTAGACAGACCAGAGAGACAAAACTAGGCAGACAAGAGATCACAGAAAAGACTAGTCAAACAATACCAGGCAGGCTGGAATAGATGCACACAAGTAAACATTGATGTCTAGACAAACAAGGATATACTGAAAAGTCTGTACAGACAAGACTACCAAGAAAGGACTGTATATACCCTTTTTATATTGTTTTGAGGAATTTTGTGTATAATCACGTAATATAGTAGATAATGTAGAAAACAATGCACAACTATATTTTTATTAAAGGGTTTCTTCTTCTATTGATAATAGTTTAGTTATAGTTAACAATTTATTTATTTAAATTCATCATATGGAGACTACATCCCACTTGGTGGTGTAAATAATACAATTGTTTATCTCCTCTTCGGTATCCTAATTATTACTACTATCATGTTATATAATTATTATATAAGTTGAGAAGTCTTATATGTAAAAGGGATAACACGAGGAAGGATAAGGTGCTGAAATAAATTACTTTTTCTGTTTGAAGCAGTAATTAAAATTAGTTTTTAATAAGCAAATCAGGGATATACGCAGGGAAAATCCATCCTCCCGAAAAACCATTTCTTTCGCAATAGTAGAACCACTTAATAACTCCAAGCTTCGATAATCTCTTCTCTTTTCTTTCCTCTTTCTCTTATTATTATTATTATTATTTGGTTTGGTCGGTTATACGGAAAGTTTATGGAATAAAAACGCGACGGATTTCTTTTAAATATATCGTGAGAAAGGCCGCCGCGCCGGCCGTCCAGATTTCACGGAGCCTCATCTGGCCGTCCGTCCGTCCATCGTTTTTTATAATGGGAGCTAATCGTTGATTATTATTACATCGAATCAAATCCATTCATCTCTTTCCTGTTTCACTCATTTTTAATCGAACTAGTGTCTCATCACTTATATTGATATTAACTTTCATTAGTCAGAATTATTCTTTCCTGAACTACATACAGACACTTCATACAAATTCATATTTATACAATATACTGTGTAAACTCTATATAGCGACACTGAAGGGACTGTGCATTTTATGACGTTATAGAGAGTTGTTAAATGGAGAGAAAACAAATGAATAATATTTTACTATTATAATATTATTTACTAACTAATAAAGTATACAATTTACAAACAACAAACAAATTAATATTGATACAAATAACGTTTATTGCGTATAGTCTGTTATCTTCGTTTGATGTTTTTTGCTGCACCAGTATTTTATTTGAATTTTATCATGTACTTTATTCATGTCTTGGGATACTATGGGATCAACATGGTTATACAAAAAGTATTTTTCTAATGCTTGGTGGAGGCTCAGGATCATCCGTCTCATCCTCTTCATCCCCTTGTTGATGTTCCTCAGTTTTTCTCACCGAATCCAGAATTTCTTCATCTGTAAGTGAAGCTGTTGTAGCCAGGCTGTCGTCTACTTCTAAATAGGTTTGTATATTACCAGTGAAATGTTGTGGCATGTTGATATATAATGCATAACGGATATATAATGCATAACAACCTAAAAACAGTCTAGCAGCCGAGGTAAACACGTGCAAGATAATTACAATAAACAAACGTATTTCTTAAAATCTCCGGTATGTATGATGATGACAGTCGAGGTAAATACGGGCTAGACAATAAAGCAATATAATAATATACACAAGAACGTACACAGCTGCAGTTATTATTAATTTTGGCAACTTAGAAAATTCTGTTTATTGCTTAATAATTAAGTATTTTTGTCGTTATGTAGAGTGGCTATGATGCTACATAGAGTGTGGACAACAAGGTAAACCAACCAAAGTTAAGTAATTCCGACGTTTTAGGGAGTTTGTCGTTAAATCGAGAGACGTTACATCGAGTTTACACTGTATATTCTACCTGAATTAAACTCCATAAAAATTGCTGTATATTGTCTGGCTAGGCTTGTCTGTATAGTATTGTCTGTCTAGTCTTGTCTTTCTAGTCTTGTCTGTCTAATCTTGTCTGTCTCTCCTCGGCAGTGTAGTTAACAACATACCCGACTCTCAATCCAACCCAGATTCGAATCCTAGTAGGGGAGGCGACAGCTAGGGCGGATTTCATTAACCGTCCGGGGCTGCCCACCCTGAATGAATGCAAAATATGCGATACCGGGGTGGCGCAAACTAAAAGCCAAAGTGGAAAATGGGGTTTAGTTTTTCTTGCTTGTCTAGTTTTTTCCGTCTAGCCTTGTCTGTCTAGTCTTGTCTGTGTAGTATTGTCTGTGTAGTCTTGTCTGTCTAGTCCTGTCTGTCTAGTCTTGTTTGTCTAGTCTTGTCTATCTGGTCTTGTCTATCTACTTTTGTCTCTCTAGTCTTGTCTATCTAGTCCTGTCTGTATAGTCAAAATCAAATCAATCAAAATCAAAATCATTTATTTCATATATAAAACATTAATAACAACAGACATAATGAAATAAGTCATAATACAAGACATGTATGAGCGCTCGTATATTTGTTACTATTGTAACATTATATATTGTTTACTTGAAGGTAAAATTTGTAATATTGTACGATTCAATTTTTTTTTAATAAATTAAACAGTGTCCGTTTGAAGTTCCCTTGGTTCTCAAATTTTCTTATAGAGATTGGCAACTGGTTAAACAGTTTCTTATTGCTCTACGGTGGGTGTCTTTCGGTCAGCGTCATTATCTCTCAGCAGCTCATAAGTAACGTTACTGAATTTTAAATAGATGATTGTGTTTGGCTAGAAACATAATACTTGTTTGTCTAGTCTTGTATGTCTACTAAGCTTTCAAAATATGCGATACCGGGGTGGCGCATACAAAAAGCCAAATCGGATTCTTTTATTTCTAGGGTTGTCTGTGTCGTATTGTCTGTCTACTCTTGTCTATCTAGTCTTGTTTGTCTAGTCTTTTCTATCTAGTCTTGTCTTTCTAGTCTTGTTTCTCTAGTTTTGTCTGTCTTTCTGTATAGTGTTGTCTGTCTAGTTTTGTCTGTCTTGATTGTGAAACCCCTAAATGATGGAACCATTTGTGCTACTCCCACATGCATCAACTGCGGAGAAATGCATCTGGCCAACTTCACACTTAGCCCCAAGTACAAGGAAGAAATGGCAATTCAAGAAATTAAAACAAAAGAAAAGATTTCCTACCATGAAGCAAATCGGAAGATTTCCACAGCCACTCCAATCAGAAACCTATAGTATGCAAAAGCAACCTCTTCTCGAGCTGATAAATTTGTAATTATGTAAAGGAATTGGCTGCAGCTCCTATTCCTTTCATTATGTCCACTGTGAAAGAAATCTTTGCTAACGAGATCCAACAACAAAAGAAGAAGCCCAGTCCAGTTGAAAACATTCTGGTTCTTAGTAGCGACCAAAATAGCCCATCCGAGGTAGTGGATAAGTCATTGCACCACCACCATATGTCAAGAGAACACGAGATGTCCCATATCACGGAAACTACGAGCCTTTTATTATGTTCAGAATACCCAGAACATCAGAAAACGACAAACGGAAACTCACTGGCCTCCCTATTCGTTCTCCGTACATCTCCAAAGATGGCTCTGAATCAGAACCAGACCCAAAGAAAAGCTGTGTCAAGAAGAAGGATGAAGGGTGGGACAGAAATAGACTCCTCCCAAGAATACCATCTGCAGCAAAAAATACTGCGAACAATAATAATAAAAAAACAATAACATTTTATATTTAAATTGGGAAAGACCTAAACTAGCCTAAATCTCCAACAGCAACAAAACTGAAGATACTATATCTAAACCCAAACCGCTGCAAGGCAGCTCACAATCTATTGGAACAGACTATATACGCAAATGGTATCGATATTGTCTTATGTAAAGAACCAAATAAACGTATGCCCCGCAACTGCTTCATTGACTCAGACCGCGACTGTTTTGTTAGTAGGTATCCACAAAACATCTTCGGAAAAATCTTACAATAGCGGTAAAGGATTTGTATGCGTCGAATTACCAAGTTCTTATGTCTATTTATGCTATCTGTCTCCAAGGAAAACTTCCGAGGAATTTTATTTATTTTATTTTATTTATTTTTATTTATTTATATAAACAAGCAAACCCCTCTTTACAAAAATAGTACAATGTAAACAGTATAACATAATGTAAAGACAAATATATCTACCCTTTTCACTAGATTTCACAGAGTAGCTACTCCATTAAGAGATTTTTTAAAAGTATGCAAGCTCACCCTAGTTATGCATACACCATTTGCATTAACTAGATTACCCAGTCTCATAATGCGAGATATGCTACTATTGTAGCCGTAATTAGTATGGTGTATGGGAATCCTTAAAAGTTCACACTTACGAGTTGGTATTCTAATAAACTTGAATTTGATTAGTGACAACAATTCTGGGCATGACGTTATACCACTAATCAACCTGTATAATAAAATTGAGTCCGCTCTATTCCGACTAGTTTCTTTATTTCTAACATCCCAAGATAGTGCAAGATTTGAGAATATTTGTATGTACCTTGATGTAAGCCCATTTTATAAGCAATATATCTCAAAAACTTATTTTGTATACACTCAAGATAGTGTATAGAACATGATATTAGGGACTCCATACAAAGAGGCATAATGGAGACAAGAATTAACGAGTGACATGTAGTAAGTTTTTGTTGAAAATATTGATAATTTCCGAGTATTTCTCAGAACAAATCCAAGTATTCGAGAACTACTTCTTATACTGGAATTTATATGCTGGACAAATGTAAGTTTCTTATCAAATAATACACCAAGGTCTTACAACGGTCTTTACAACGGATACTCTTCCAACGATCTTATTATCAATATGATAATCATTTTGGATTATATTGTTTGCTCTAACGAAGGTAATGCATTGACATTTATCCGGATTTAACAACATTCCGTTTGATTCAGACCATTTTACCATGGAATTTAGATCTTCCTGAAGTTTGTTACCATCAGTTGAATTTGAGATGTCCATATATAATTTCAAATCGTCTGCAAAAAGCAGATATTTACAATTTTTAAAAACGGTACTTATGTCATTGATAAACATGTTAAACAGGGGACCCAAATGGGACCCCTGTGGAACACCGTATTTGACAATAACTGAATTTGATACAAATTTCTTAATTTTGACAAATTGTTGTCTATTATAAAAATTGCTATGTAGCCAGTTTGTCAACCATGGCGGAAAGCCAGCTGCGGACAGCTTGCTGATCAATAAGTTGTGGTTAACTTTATCAAAAGCTTTGCTGAAGTCGGTATAAACTGAGTCTATTTGACCATGTTGTTCCAGTCCATAGATAATATCATTTTGATATAATAATAAGTTTGTTACCGTTGATCTACCACCAACAAAACCGTGATGTTGTTCAATTATTAAACTTTTACAATACAAGGAAATATGATTTAGTAAGATTTGTTCAAATAATTTGGCTATAGCGGAAAGTTCATTTATTGGTCTATAGTTCTCGATTATTTTCTTAGAATCATTTTTGAAAATTGGTGTAATATAGCTATTTTGCCATATGGTGAAAAATTTCCGATGGTTTACTCTAGGAATAAACGCACCTTTTTAATACATATGAGGGAATTCCATCTGGTCCGGGATTCAAATTGTCTTTTAATTTCATAATCTCATTAAAAACTTCCAGATGGCTAATTTTCAATGGGGGAATCGATACAGTATTAGTTGAATTTAAATTGTTATAATCAGTACAAAACACAGTATTTCATACACTACCAAAGTGTTCAGCAAATAAATTTACAATATCTGTGTCACAGCTGTCATAATATTAGGAATTCCGTTATCATTTCTTAAGGAACTGATATACTTATAAAAATATATAGGATAAGTTGAGATGTTATTGTCAACCATAGCTATGTAGCTGTTATAACCTAATTTGGATACATTTTTGGAACTAGTTCTCAAGTTACAAAATTGAAATAATTAATATATGTCTCTTTATATTTTTTATGGCATGCTTTCTTTTCTATTATCAGTGACTTTAATTCGAAATTAAACCATGCTGGATAATTTGAAGTTCTGAATCTACGATGAGGTACAAAATTTGCTAACGCATTAGTGAAAATATGATAGTTGCTGATTCAATAATATAATTCAAGAACATATCCCAGTTAATAGCTGCAAAGTAATTATTTAAACCAATGAAATCAGAATTTCTAAAATCATATACTTATTAACTTAAATAAACTCATTACATAAAGTAGTAACACTCAAACTTCATACTTTCATGTCTATTTGGTAGTACTAAGTCACAGGCTAAAGCTACAGGATGTAAATTGTTTGGTAGTAATGGATCAGTTGAAATATTTACTGACCGAAAGTTTTGCGAATTGGATAACACTAAGTCTAAAAATACATTATTATTATTAGGTATCACATTGATTTGTTTAGTGCCACAAAAGGAAAAATGCACATTCAGTATCGCTGCTGGATAACCAATCGCGAAATGTTGTAATAATCAATCCTGTTCTTGTGAAGTCCAAGTGGCTAATGGTAAATTCTAACCACCATATAAAAATACTGATGAGTCCATATGATTATTTAATATATTTTCGAACGACTGACAGTGGCTTTCATATATGGCATGAACAGAACCCGGGCGAATGTATGTTGAACCAAAAATGAAAATATAGTCTGTTGAGTACAAGATGCACGAATAAGTGTTCAACATAAAGTGGTATACTTGTAAATCAGTTCTATCAAAGGCTATCAAAACTCCCCCCATACTTTTTAGGTTGCTAGTTGATTCACTACTGTCACATCGAAATACTAAATATTGTTTTAAGCCTTCCTTTAAGTTCTGAAGTAGTAAATGTGTCAGTCAACCAAGTTTCAACTAAAATTATAATATAATAATAACAGCAAGCAACAGTGTCCTGCAATTCTATTAATTTTGTTTTTAATCCACCAACATTCTGAAAGTAACTCAGATTTTTCTATGGACTTTAGTTTCGATAATTGGATGTCCTGCCTTCTAGCTCATAATCAGATTATGCTCAACATTTTCCCTCGGTAATTTTATAAGTCATTATGAACCTTCTTAAATGCGTCGTGTTGTAGTTTCGTTCTGTAAGCACCAATGCTATATCTAGAGGAGGATAGAACTCTTCCTGATGCCAAGGTTTGAGCAACAGCATTTGGATTAGATAAAACTGCATTGACAGGTCTTGGCTTGTTGGATTTCTTTTCTTATCACTCGAACCATATCCCTATCTTGAACACCCACGGACTTCAGAACTTCTTCTACTATACTTCTATCAAGTTCAATGCGTTGATTCAATTAGTTCGCAGCAGATTCTTCCACAATGTATATATATATATATATATATATATATATATATATATATATATATATATATATCATGAAGTTGTTCGCTATTTGAGAACGTTCATGGACTTCGATAGAATTCGATAGATTCGACATGATAGAATGAGATCCATATTGTTAGGAGAATTTAATTGTTTTTGTTTTATGGTTTCTAGCTCTTTTTTTTAAGGAACTAACCTCAGATTCTAATGAATCTATTTTATTTAGTAGGTAAGGTTTTTCTTCTCCCTTTATATACTCTCTTATACTCTCTTTATAGCGGAACGACAGTCCTCGCAAAAAAACATTATATTTCTTCTTTGAACTATTATGGCTTGGATTTTTCCCACATAATCCACTGCATTGTTCCACTAGGTGAAACCATATTCGACAGCTATCACATTGGATTATTTTATCGTCGACCGAAACTTCTTTTTTGCAGCTTGAACTAGGAACTGATATTCTAATTGATTTAAGTATAATTTATAGAACAGGAATTTGGAGTATATCTTTACAACTTAGAAGTACACCTAAAAGCAAATTCTACATGCAAGGAAATAATACTCGGGGGCGACTTAAACGTCAAAGTTCATATCTTCGGTTTCCATGTTAAATTCCATAAAAAAATCCATGTTATCAAGAGGATGATTCTGGAACAATAGATCAAAGCAAATGGTTTGTTAGTCATTAATGAAAGCGATACACCTACCATTTCAAATCCAACGCTTCTTCTCTGTTAGACGTAACAATGGCGATAAAGTCTCTCGGCCGAAAAATTAGCGGTTGGAAAGTCGACTTGGAACAGGAAAACCTTAACGATCACCGATCACAATATCTATAATATATATCACAATATATATAATATCACAATATACTTCGAGATTAATGAACTATAACATAATACGCAGACCCAGAGAGGACCAAAACAGCAAGGCTGGAAGATGACAGCCAGCAGTTGGTCGAAGTTACTAACAATTCTAGACAAGGAACCAGATCAAAGCAACGAAACACAGCACATTCCCAACTTGCTAATACCTCAACAGAACTAGCCGAATATATTCTCAAATTGTGCGATAATGGTGAGGATAAATAAAACAAATTCAAACGATGCGTAGAAGCCTCGTAAGACTATAAATACTATAAATACTCGTAAGAAAGAACTCTGGAGGGATCTCTGCATCAACTAGAGGAGGATATAAGGGGCCAAAGTTTTAAAATCATATCGGGCAAACTGAAACAAAGGCAAAAAATCACGTAGAGCGAGGAAATCATAATAAAAAAAGTGAAAACATTGTTCCCAATAAGACCAAAAATCAATTGGGTGGACCCCGAACACATAGAAATAAAGCTCTTTGACCTACAAGAAATTTTAGCAACTGCGCAACGGATTCAGACAGGGAAAATTCCAGGTCCTGATTGTATATACCCAGACGTGCTGAATGTGTAAGTAAATAAGAAACCCGAATATGTTTTAAGAGTGATGAATAACTGCCTATACAAGGGAGAATTCCCTGATATTTGAATATTTGAAGGTGGTATGACTCGTTCTTATTGAAAAGCCTAAAAAAGACCCGGCAGACGAAACAACATATCGGCCAATATGTATACTTGACAGTTCAGGTAAAGTTTTAGAAATGCTTATTAAGGAACTCCTAGAGGACGAACTAGTAACAAAAGAAATACTACGTCACATACAGTAAGGGTCTTGCGCAGGCAGGTCGACTATAGATGCATTTTCTAAAGTCATGGAAACCCCGGACTGAGAGAAAAAGTATACTAGTACCAAGAGTTCTCTGTACTAATTACTCTAGACGTAGAAAACGCATTTAACTCGGCTCCGTGAGATAAGATAATAGGCGCGTTATTCACATCAACAACCGTTACATTATTACTAACCAAGTATCAAAAATTGAAACAGCTTGCGGTGTTCCTCAGGGCTCCATATTAGAACCAACTTTGCAGAATATATTTTATAACAAAATCCTACAGCTGGACCTAGGAAACGACGTAACCTCGATAGCCTATGCCGACGACCTGGCAGTCATCGCCCGCGGCAGTATTACATGAAAACTTGAGGAAGCAGCTCGAAACGATGTAGAAATGATACGGCAACAGCTGACAGAAATGGGTATTAAAATGGTACCAGCTAAGACCGAAAAGGTAATTCTTACAAGCAGAAGTAAAATCAAAATTCGGTAGGTAAAAATTGGGGATAATATGGTTACAAGTTAGCCGGCTATCAATTATTTGGGTGTATACTTGGAAAAAACACTCGTATGGCTACTCACATCAAAATCAAGTGCGAGAAAGTCCAAAAATTATTAATGGCTCTTACTAGAATCACCTCAAATCTATGCGGACCGCACGAGAGGAAACGACAATTGCTTTGAGATCGCTGCGTCTTCAACTATCATATACGGAGCACTTATCTGCTTACAGGCGCTTAAATATTCCTTGTACAGAAATAAACTAGAAGCCCTTAACAGAAAAATGGCTCTTAGAGTGATATCGGCATACAGAACTGTATCCACGGCTACAGCAACAGCTTTAGCCTCACTTCCGCCTATCGAGCTGAGGGTTCGGGTGATGGTAAACATATATCGGCACTGGAAAAAAATAGTTCTGACGCAAAAAACAAATGCATGGATGAATGACGGCAGAGATGGGATACCACGGATGAATGAAAACTTTTATTAAGGACGTGAGACGGTGGAAGGAAAGAAAGTGGGGAGAACTTGAGTTATGGGTATCATTGTTCAAGTAATGAACATTCATTTTCACTCATTTTCAAAATATATATTTTTAAAAACTCAATTGTAATTTTTTTAGCCATCCACTCAACTATCAAAGATTAGTTGATAACTTGTTCTAAAAAATATTTATTTGTTTTTTAAACATTTCGGTGAAAAATATCGCTTATAAATCTAGAAAACCACGTCCCAAAAGTCAAGCTATATCGAGTATGCAAAAACCATGTCAAAAAATTTAACACACATTTGATTCCCACACTATAATTTTGTACTTCTAACGTTGAAGTAATCCGCATTGAAGTCTTTTTAGAATTTTTGCCACGAGAGACATAGCGAGCAACCATCAAAATTTGAAACTGATACGAAACATTCCTTTTTACCTTATAAAATCAATAACAACATAATTTAAACGAAAACCACAACGTTCTTACGAAGTTTTCCAGATTTATGATATATTGAACGATTTGACAATTTATAGGGTTTATATCTAGTGAGTTGTATCTTTATTAATTACATTGGTTAAATTAAAATTATCTTAAATTACCTGTTCACAAAATATATCAATCAACTTTTTCTTAGCTGATGACGCTGATTTTTGAATCGATGTAGATGTGCCATAAACTTCTTCGTAGGCCTTCGGATGAGCAGTTAATAAATGCCTTTTCATACCTGTCGTATTATTTTCTGCTAATTATTTTTCTTATTCTAGATTTTTAACATACTAAACATATTGCCTTTTTCTCATCTTTAATTATTCCAAATTAAAAAATAAAAATTTGATGTTACTAATATGGTATTTTTATTGAACAAAGTTGATTAACTGGTTCAATTTCACTTAATGCGTCCTTTTAGCCCTTTCATCTAATCTTGACCTTTTATTATGATTATCACTACTAGCACCTTCACTCAACAACATTTTTGCTGCAACTGAAGTTCAAAATATCATCATAAGAAATCATAAAAATATGAATATAATTTTAAAAATATCTCATAAAAATAACAGTTGCATTTTAGTGCTTGAAAATGTACCTAGCGATAAGAAACCATAAATATCTGTTGACATAAATTTTCTATTTGGTTACTATTACTATCTTCGAATTTCGCTTTGTTCCATCCACATGAAAATGTAGCGATAACTGCAACTTTGCTTCGGAATCGGACGAATAAAAATGGTAAACGAAAAATGCAATGGAAAAAGACTATTGAATATTGGGACGTGGAACGTCCAGAGTTGGCACAGACCCGGTGCCTCTACGAACGCCGTGCAAGAACTAGAAAATATAGGAATGGACATAACAGCAGTTCAAAAAATAAGGTGGGCCGAAAACGGAAATATAAAGATAAGCACATCTGTCATATTCTTTAGCGGAAAAGAAAACGGAAAGCACGAGTTTGGAACGGGCTTTGTGATTAGAGAAGATTTGGTTCAGATTATACTGAACCTCAAACCAATAAATGAAAGAATATACTACATCAGACTTAAATGACAATGGTACACATGCAACAACTGAAGAGAAAAATGAAGATGGAGAGAGCTATAGATGCAATGCCCAAACAAGACATGCGACTACTTTGTGGACACTTTAACGCGAAAATAGACAAAGAGCCTAACCTAAGTCCAACAATAGGTAAACACAGCATCCATAATGTCTCCAATGATAATGGCCAATGACTTATAGAGACAGCCGCAGCTAATAATATGCTGATAAAATCAACCATGTTCCCACACAAGGACACTCATAAAAAGACCTGGGTCTCGAATGATCACATTACCCGAAAACAGATCTACCATATCATTATAGATATAGATGCGATTTATTGTAGATATAGATTATTTATAGATTTTAGATATAGATATTATAGATATAGATCATTATAGATATAGATGCGATTTACAAAATATTGTTCATGGAAGCAAAGCTGTGCTGATGAGAGATAAATCTCGCGTCCACAGATATCGGAAGATATACACACTCAAGGTATCGGAAAGACATTATCTTAAAAATCAATGTTATTTTTATGGTTTTTGTTGAGTGCCACGAAGGTGGACTGAAAGCTATAGAATAACTGACAAATTTCATACGAGATTTGTTTTTGGTAGTCCTAAAAAGACTCATTAGTATTATAGAGTTCCGGAAAGGTTGAGTATATTTATATATTCAAGCTTTGTTCCGTCTTTATTAAGTTTATTATAGATGCGGATCACGCGAGCAACATTTTGGATATGAAATAGATCTCAGAGGAATAAATGGGGACACAGTCAACAAGTCAACCCCACAATGGTACATAGACGAACTTCAAAATGAGACAAGACAATAACAATATAGAGAAAAAGTCAAACAAACACTAAACTCTGAAACAGAAAGTAGTGAAATTGAAAAGCTATGGGATGTGACTGCAGAAATTATAACAAAGACCGCCGAAAATGTATTTTGAAAAAGTAAAGGAAAGAGCACAAAAACATGGTTCGACGAAGAATGCGAAAACAGCTAGGAAAAAGACAAACAATAAGGAAGAGTACTAATACAACTACAAACAAACGAAAGAAGAAAGAAATATTCAAACTGTCGGAAAGAAACAACAAACGAAAAAAGAAGATTTAAATGACAGAAGTATGAAACAATGGGAATAGATCGTCTCAACCGGGCTCTAGAGAGTTCTACAGAGCAATTTTCTTTGGAGAAGAGAGGATTTAAACCCAGATCCATGCCAATAATGAAAAACAATCAAGGCCACATGGTACTCAGTGATGAAGAACAAATTGAAAAGTGGAAAGGATATTTTAAAGATCTTTTAAACATAAAACAGGAACAACCGCATAAGGAAGAAACATTCATCACAGTGGATCTACCAGTCAATGAACCCTCTTTTGAGGAAATCCAAAAGGCATTAAATAAACTGAGGAACTCCTCGGCACCTGGCCCAGTCGAGCTAACTGCAGAATTTCTAAAACATGTGGGAGAGGCACTATATCGCCAAATTTACCGAGCAATAACTCTTATATGGGGTAAAGAAAAAATACCAACAAGATGGAAAGAAAGCATCATAGTGCCAATCCACAAAAAATGGGACAAATCAAAATGCTCCAACTACAGAGGAATCTCACTGATAAACACCGCATATAAAGTTCTATCAAACATCCTACTATGTAGACTAACCCCATATGCAGAGAGCCTGCTGGGAGAATACCAAGCCGGATTTAGGAAAAACAGGTCAACAAACTAGGAGGCAGCTCCTAGAAAAAGGATAGGAGTATAATAGAACGGTGCATAACATCTTCATAGATTTCCCGCAGGCATACTATAGCATAGAGAGAAGGGGTTTCAGGTCTGGAATACGATGGCAGAACTCTCAATACCAAAAAAACTCATTCAGATAACTAAGGTTTGTATGGATGGTGGAGTATCTAAAGTACGAGTAAATAACAGTCTACCTAGTAATTTCGAAATACACGGTGGGCTTAAACAAGGTGTTACCCTGTCACCGTTGCTTTTCAACCTCGTCTTAGAGAAAGCCGAGAGATCTGCTGAAATAAAAACTGAATTGCTAACAACTAAAGGCCCCAAACTACTATTAGCATACACAGATGACATCGATATCATTAGAGACTTCATCATACCCGTAAAAGAAATGTTCAACAAGATCGAAAAAAACAACGAGTGAAGTGGGACTAAAAGTGAATGAAGAAAAAAAATACATGTGTATAAACAGAATGGGACGGAGAGATAGAATAAGGCAAAACGTCACAGTTAACACTTTTAATTTCGAAAGGGTAGAACGTTCCAAATACTTTGGAGCTACAGTCACTGCTGATAACGACGTCACTGAGGAAATCAAGGGCAGAATCCAATCTGCAAACCGCTGCCTATACGCACTAAACAATTTTATGAAATCAAAAAACATAACAAGAACATCAAAAATTAAAATTTATAAAACCATTATCAGACCAGTAGTGACATATGGATGTGAAACCTGGACAATGACCAAAGCAAACGAAGAAAAACTTTGGCCTTGTGAACGAAAAATCTTCAGAAAATTTTTTGGATCCTAGCACGATCCGACCACAAATCGGTATCGCATTAGAACGAATGCCGAGGTGCAAGAGCTTTACAACGACAGTATTATTGACAGGAGATTAAATCATAACGACTAAGATGGGCAGGTCACGTATACAGGCTTGATGACGAAAGATTTGTAAGATCGGTGTGAGAAGAGGTTCCAACAGGAAAGAGACAACTCGGACGTCCTGGAATGCGTTGGACAGACAACAGAAATTAAAATCTTAAATCAGATTTCCAAAACATGAATATTCCTTTTGGCCACAGATTGATGGAAGACCATGTATAAGTGGAAAAAAGTAGTGCATTCAGCCAAGACCCACCGAGGGTTGTAGAGCTAGAATAATTTAAAATTGTTTATTCATATTACGAAATCTACTATTTTAATCGTTATGTAATAAAATAACTTGCCCGAGCCCGCAGTTCAAATTTATGCAAGAAAATATTACGGCTACCCGTATTAGAGCAAACGATTGAAGAAGACTCTGGTATCTAGCGAGAACAAGAACACATACACTCTTGCTATCGCGAGAGCGAGACCACATACGTTCTCGCACTCGCGAGATTTAAACCTCATACGGTCTCGTCTCGGTCTCATCTCGCTTTTACGAAACGAGAAAAATTTCGTTCTCGTGTGAAGCCCTACACAAATAATTCGTCTGAAACCCGGACAATGTTGTGTAAATAATCTCTGAAACAAACTTGGCCAGAGAGTGCTTGGGTCATTTTATGTGAAACACCCTGCTTTTTTTTAATCCAGGTGCAGATTATCGAAATAGGTAATCTCTCTGTTACTGTTTGAAAAGTTCCTCTCTGGCTATTTTTTTTATGCTTTGACCAGGGCAGTTTCCACCGATACCGTTGGATTGTAAATACATAGTACGTGTATAGCTATTTTTAGTTGTATAGCTGCTATTTATTGTAGATTTCGGTTCTGGCTATAACTACTAATGCTATATCATCGGCGAAAAAAAAAATTGTTGCCCCCACTGGCAGTTTCATAGTTAGTATTCTGTCACATAGTACGTTTCAGAGGGTAGGCCCTAGTATGGAACCCTGTGGGATTGTTGTCTATATTCTATCTGGTCTTGTTTGTCTAGTCTGGTCTGTTTAGTCTTGTCTGTCTAGACTTGTCTGTCTAGTCTAGTCTGTCTAGTCCTATCTGTCTAGTCTTGTCTGTCTAGTCTTGTCTGTCTAGTCTTGTCCGTCTAGTCTTGTAGGTCTAGTCATGTCTGTCTAGTCTTGTCTGTCTATTATGTCTAGTCTTGTCTGTCTAGTCTTGTCGCTCTAGTCTTGTCTGTCTAGACTTAACTGTCTAGTCTTGTCTCTCTAGTCTTGTCTTACTAGTCATGTTTTTCAGTCATGTCTTGTGTAGCCTACATTTTTATTTATAAAATTAATGAAGTTATTATGGTATATAAGTAGTTAACACCAACAAAACTTTGAGAATATTTTGATGTAATTCCATAAAATGCTTTTAATATTAATTAAATAACATGATACGATTTTGTTATTTCCATTCAATCATATCTACATTTCTTCAGTAAGTTTGTCCTGTACCAATTGTACTTTTAATTAAATCGAAATAGTTTCTTCTACTTAATCTATCAAACGTAGTAACGTTTTGTACAACTTATTTGATGTTAAGAGCTAAATTTTAGTAGATTACGAGTATTTGATTTATCGATAAGTTTATAAATTTTCTAAGTAAAAGTCCAAAATAATTTCAGTGTTTAGATATATTGTGTCATTGGTCCCAATACATATTAATGTAAATTTCGAATGTTTATATGTTAGGTAAAAGCAAAAATAATAAATAGATAGGACAAAAAAAGAGTATATATAATGTGTTGTGGCGTATACAACAAAGACGGTCAATGATTAAGTGGGCGTGAGGCTCGTGCAGCGTGAGAACCAGGCGAGTCATGGCTCTACTCCGGCGTGATTACTGCTTCCTGTTAACTGATTGAGCCGCTCGCTCCCACAATTATATACCAATCACTATGTACGCGTTTGATTGGGGTCTCTTGCTCTCTTTCTCTCCCTCTCTCTTTCTCACCGTGTTTTTTTCTCTCTGTGCTTAAACCGGCAGCAATACCAGGTTGCTCCTTCAGACTCCGAAAAGATATATCACGAATACCTATTTAATCATTAATAAAAAGGAAAAGGTAGAAGAAAAGAGTTAATGTTTTCTGTTTTAACCCTCGGGAAGGCACGGCCCTGTGAGGACCAGCTTGCGATTTAAAAGTGGAGCACGTGGATTTTTTAGCGAGAAAACTTTGGAAATAAATGCTTCCTCTAACATAAAAATTGTGTCCCAATCCTATTGTAACCTTAGATTTCAATTATTATAACGTACAAAGGTAGTTTGGACTCACAGTGGTCGCACGTTCCGCCACAACGCTTTTATTGCGCGTTCCCGAGTGTTAATTTTGTCTCTTCGAGAAAATTGATTGCTTTAAAAATAAGTTCTGCTGTAGTTTTTAATCTCGTTTTTACATCGTCTTAAAGATTAACAATTTAATTATCCTCTTTCCACTCTTTCCTGGTTCCACTCTAACACATTTTATATTATATTATATTTCCGATATATTAATATTCGGAATATTTCCGGAAATCCTCTTATAGCACGGTCATCTAAAACACGATCACCCTTAACATTATTAAACTTTAACAAGATCAACTTTACTTCTATTTAACGTATGTATTAAGAAAAAAATTTCTTTTTCTGTTTATGAAAAAAAACAGCGGTCAGATTTGATCGCGTGATTTAAAATCTCTAAAGAGGCGGTGGTGGGCTAATAGTTAAGATGTCAGATTACCAAGCCATAAGTCTCCAATTCGAATCCGGGGACGCGAATATAGAAAAATAACCCACCGTTCTCCTGTGCATCTGGCAAAGTTATCACAGTAAAATTTGCCGCGGAAAAAAAACCCAATAGTGGCTCGCCATTCACGTTAAAAACTGTAAGTTATCCCTACACTTGTGTAAGATCAAGACACCAAAATACAAGTATAGGTAGGGGAGGTTAGGCCAAAGCCTATTTAGAGCTGCAGACCCAAAGGAATAAGAAGAAAGATCGCGAGACACCACTTTTATGTAGTAATGCATTCAGAGACTTTATGCTACTCCTTCTTTTTAATAGATGTTTAAATCTGTAAGCAAAAGCACCTTACCGATACATTGGCCAATTAAAATGCTTGGGTAACTGGAGATTCATTTAGCATTAGGAGGTGCTACTCCTATGCTACTTCAACTATTTCATAGATGTTTAAATCTGCAAACAGGAACACCTTGCCGATATATTGAGAAACATATTCAAAAGCTTGGGTAACTGAAGATTCAATTAGAAAATAAATGAAAGGGTTTTTAAAATGTTTTCTACCAGACCTTGAAAATTCTTTAAAAAAGTAGATTTTGGACTTCAAGGGGCTGTTACTATTATATAATGTTCCATGTTGCCCACAAGATTTAAATCATCCGAACGTGCTCTTTCAATCACCATTTTTTTGCTCCCGCTATCGAATCATTTATATCTTCCATGCTTACTACATCGGAAGATCATTACTAGAGACCGGATTATATGCATCATAAAACGCTTGAAATAGAAATATGCATGCAAATATGCATGAAAAATGCATAAAATTTGCAAAAAAATTGTCAAATAATCCAACATAAATATCCAACATAAATAATAATAAAAAGTTAGTTTTAGATTATTTATTTTCAATCAGGATACAATTAAGCAATGACTCATTCATAAACTATCGACATCGACCATAATATAATAAAATTAACAATTATTTAACATTTTGTTATCCTTGTAAACGTTAAGAACTACTGGTGGGTTACTCACTGGTAGGTGAGTAATCAACCACGTTATCGGAAAGACAATGTTGTTTTTATGGTTTTTGTTGAGTGCCACGAAGGTGGATTGAAAGCTATTAAAAAACTGACTAGGAATACTTATTTTGACAGATTTTGAATGATCTATTTGATCTATTTGAAACTCTTTATTGCACGAAATATTTTTCTCGCAAACTCGACAATATAAAACATTTCCCTAGTATATAAATGTTTCAAGATAGTCAGTTATCCAGGAAGAGACACTTATTTTCTGGAGGTGCAGCGTACCATTGGTACACACTAATTTCGCACAAAGAAATAATCAAATTACGTAACTGCATAGCAATAACGACTTTACACTTAAAGGTTTAGGTGCAATTTCGCACGCAGCAGTAGCGGTTTCGAATTTATAGCCATAGGCAATATTAGCAGTTAATAAATATGCGGTTTAGCCAGCAACAATGTAAGATTTCATTCATAAACTACCTTACCGAAAAATACTGTACCTAAATATAGCGCAATATGTATCATAACCAGATAAAAAGAACGACGTAAACTCAGGCCAAGACGGGAAAGCTTCTTCGCAACATTTAATTCACTAACACGATGCAACATAATTGACATACTAACAGCAGTACATGAAACTAGATTTATGGACGATCATGCCTTCGAGTCCCAACGCTACAGAATACTCAAAAGAAAAGTGGGTCAGCGGGTTATGAAGAACGTACCCCACTTAGGTACAGGACTTATTATCAGTCACAGGATACTGGATTCAGTCACCGACTTTACCTCCCCGAGCAGTCGTGTAAACATCCTATCTCTCAAATGCGCTAACAAGGGCTACAGTATAGTCAATGTACATACACCAATCAACCAGGACAACAGACGCAATCCCGACAGAACTGATAAATTCTGGGAAGACTTAGAAGATATTATCTCTAAACTTCCAGAGAGGCACCGTCATACTGCTTGCTGACTTCAATGCTCAATTTGGAAGAGAGAAAAGATACAGAAACATAGTAGGCAATTATCCGGCGCATAAGCAAACCAACCCCAACAGAGAACGATTGGTGGATCTGTGTAGGACATTTGGGTTGCTCATGAAGTCTACAGCCTTCAAAGACTTGCCAAGGAAGAAGAAGACTTGGATTTTACCTAATACTCACCTGTATAAATTCCAGATAGATCATGTGGTAATTTAACGAAAATCCCAAAAATAAAAACAAAACGTGAAGGTACTAAGAAAGAATACCCTAAGAAAGGTACCCCCATACATTTGCTCAAAGACTGCCTGTGACCAACGTGCATCTGCTCCGCAAGAGACAGATGCACGTTGGGCCTCACTGCTTAAGCGCAGAGAAGTTGCAGTCCTTGAATCCCACCCAGATCCTGAAATTCCTAACGGAATCAGGACCAATCTGAACTCAGACCACTACCTCTCAAAGATCAAAATAAGACTCCAGCCTAGAAACACTAGATTACACAGAACCTCCAAAATGTTAAGGTTTGACGTAGAGCGACTCAAGAACAGTCAAGAAGTAAGTCAGAGACTGAACAATACAGATCTAAACAGCTGGGACTAACTGAAGCAGATTCTTGCCAAGGCGGCCAATGAACTGTCCCCTCTCGCTAGAGGAAGAAAGCATCCGTGGTTGACTGAAGACTGTGACAATGCAATAGCTCAAATACAGACAGCCTGGGTGAAGTGGAATTCTAAAAAGACCAAGGAAAATTGACATACATTTTTGGAACAAGGAGAGGTTACAGCCAAGATAATTCGAGGAACCAAACGAATCTTCAAACAAAACCAACTAACCTAAATTGAAGAGAGCTTTGCTAAGAATAACTCCAGAGATTTCTTTAGAACCTTCAAGCAGACACTCAGAAAATACGCTCCGCCAAGCCTCCACTTCAGAGACTCACAAGGCAACCTGGCTTATAACAACAAGGACAACTGCCACTTTTTGGCTCAGTACTTTAAAAATCTACTCAACTGTGACCCACCCAGCGAAGCCTTCGACTATGAACAAACCACAACAAACCCGGACTTGCTGCCCCCTGCATTGGAAGAAATTGGGTAGAAGACTCTATCGATGCTGAACTATGGAAAGGTGCTGGAAACAATGCCGTGCGCAAGCTTACCGAGATCATCCAGGACATCTGGGAAACAGAGAAATTAGCACCCGATTGGAAATCTGCTCTGATCCATCCGCTTCACAAAAAAGGGAGATTTTACTGATCTAAACAACCACCGTGGAATTTCTCTCGTACCTGTAACACACAAGATTCTCTCGAAGGCTTTACAAACAACGGCAAAAAATCAGCTGGATAGTCAACTCGGAGAATACCAGGGGAGCTTCAGGAAGACCCGATCCTGTGTTGAACAGATCCTCAATCTTAGAACTGTACTTGCATACTCCAAGATGAGAAATCGCATGGTGGTCGTCACATTTGTTAATTTTAAAAAGGCCTACGATTCCATTGGTAGAGAAACGCTTAATAAAGTACTCCAGGAACTAGCGCTAGACAACAAAACCCGCAGATTCATCCTAGAAACTTTGACCAACACCCATTCCAAGGTTAAATTTAGAGGCGCGATTTCAGAAAGCTTCGAAATAAAAACTGGAGTGAGACAAGGATGATGGACGAAGAAGATGGAAGAAGATGATGGAAGAAGATGAAGATGGACGGTCCACACTTCTCTTAAACTGTGTCCTTGAATAGGTTATGAGAGAGTGGTGCAAGGAACTGATCAATTTAGGTGCTCATAGTGGTATCTACCTGGGACGTAAGAACGATGGACTAGTTGTAAATTGCCTGGCCTTTGCAGATGACATGGCACTTTATGTTGGTTTTCTTGAGATGGCAAGAATGCACGTAAATTGCCTCAAAAAACAGGTTGCCAAACTGGGTCTGCAAGTGTCCCTGGAGAAAACAGAATTGTTCACCAACAACAGAGAAGCAAACAGAGAGATGTTACTAGAGCAGGGAAACGTCAAGAGAACTGCAAAACGGGGGTTCGAACGCCCCCCCCCCCCCTGGCTACGCCCATGAGTAGGTCTATTCGAAAGAAAAAGAAAAAATATCATAACCAGATCTTACGAATCCAAATCTATTGGTGTAATAGAAAATATTTAAATGTAAGTACTCTATCTATAGCATTTTCTTAACGTTGAAATAAATAAAATGATATCTCGGAAAGTATAGTATAGTATAGTATAGAAAGTATAGTAAATGGTGGTACGGCTTCTGTGTTGGGACCATTACTGTTTACTCTATACACTATAAATATTGGAGCATCAATAAAGAATGGTCTGCATCATCAGTATGCTGACGACACACAGTTAATATATACTTTCCCTTCTGATAAGCTTAAACTCGCTGAACGATTTATAGATGGTGACCTGAGAAGTATAGCTAAATTCACCACTGGACATTTCCTCACGATCAACCCGAGCAAGACTAAAATAATGGTATTTGCCTCAAAAAGAAAACAAGTGGCTATTAAGGAAAAACTGACAATTACCATGCATGATCAGCGCCTGAACATAACAAATGAATAAAAAAATCTCGGAGTATTAATTAACAGATTAAAATTTTCATCACATGTATCAACACTTTTAAAGCGTGTTTATTTAAAATTGAAAGTGTTGCAGTCCTGTAGGCGGGTCTTATCTATAAACTTAAAATGGAAACTAGTGATTGCCTATGTTTTGTCAATAGTTCGTTATCCTGAATCGGTGTATACTAGTTTCATTAATAATGCAGACCGCGTCAAAATAGAACTAGTACAAAATAGATGTATCAGATTTGTACATGGCCTAAGACCTCGCCAAAAAATATCCACTGCAATCCACTGAAATTGGATGCAAATGGATTAATATGGAAAAACTTCTAAAATTTCATCTTACATGTCTTTTTGAAAAAATCCTTTACTGCAAATTAAAGACTGCCTGTGACCAACGTGCATCTGCTCCGCAAGAGACACATGCACGTTGGGCCTCACTGCTTAAGCGCAGAGAAGTTGCAGTCCTTGAATCCCACCCAGATCCTGAAATTCCTAAAGGAATCAGGACAAGTGGAGGTACTCTAAATGTGCAAGTATAACAAAGCTAAGAGGAAGACGATGGGGTACAATAGATCTAGGTAGCAGTACAAGTCATCGCCACCAAATCTACAATCTACAACTCTCCTTTTTGAACTGTTTCTGGGTCTCATACAACACGATTTCAGAGAATCGGCATTTTCGACGAGCTTATTAGCAGGAGTATATAGCAGGTTTAACTGAAAATAGTGGACTATTATATATAATAAATAATAACCCGTATTGTCTTAAAAAAAACATAAACTTTTCATCTTATAAACAAAAAACAAAAAAAAAACAAAAAAAAAAACAAAAAAAAAAAACAAAAAAAAAACAAAATCTTTAATCGCAAACCATAAAAATAAAGTCTAAGTGAAAAGAAAAACACTAAAAAGCTACACTGAGCTATTCCTCTGTTTCCTCTGTTTACGTATCCTGTTCCTTCCATCATTACCAAACCACTACCATCCTCATTCATGTACTGTTTCCATTTCCTACCTTACACACTTTCTCTCTTTCGGTCCACTGTCCTTTTTTGCATTCCTCAAACCAGTGCACCTACACGTCCTTCCCTACCACCCAGACTAGACCACAGACCCAGACCACAGACCCTCCAGACTACACCACAACTCTTATACTTGTCATCCATCCAATACTTTCGCTCTCTTTCACAGCCGCATTCAAACCTGGTACTTACTGACTGGGCATTTAGGCCCATTGTTGATTTTAAGTATTTAGGTAGTTCTTCAAATATTGGTATTTCCACAAAGTCCTTACTATATCTACTCTCCATTATTTTCCTTTGACGTTCTTGCAGTTAAACTTCCTTCAGCCTTACCCCTAGCGATTCGTAAATTCGCACGACTTTCCTCCTAAGCCTCTCCATTTCCATGATAGTGGACTACTATTGTACTGTATCTAATTTTAATATAATATAGGTGAAACTAAACTAATTATAGATACAATCATACTAACTTATTAAAGCGGAAAACTGCTTGAAAATATAAATATATTCAATCTTTCCGAAGCTCTATAATTTTATTTAATCTTTTATTATTACTTTTTTATTATTAGGACTCAAACAAATCTCACGTTGAAACACAACATATATTTGTTATTTACTAGAACTCAGTTCACTTTCATGACTAGACAAGAACCAGTTAAATTTATAGATTTTCCAGATTTCTAGAAAATAGATCCGCGCGAACATTGGTTTGGTTTTCATTGGAATAACCAACTGCAGGTACAATAGAATGTTTATGTTGACTGCAGCACCTAAACCTAGACATCCTCACCTCTATAAAATCCTCAAACAGTTTTTATTTATCCGTAAGAACACGTCTGATCAAAGTCTGGTCGCCTATCCAAAGAGGACTTAAAAAAATGCACAGCAGAAGTTGTAAGCTCCAACCTCTCCGATGACAGATTCATCAACAACATTCTTAAAATCATTAAACAAAAACTTAAAGAGCGATTTCAGCAGCATGAAGAGCGGATTGAAAGTTTGGAAAAGAAACTTGCGCTGACGGTAAATAGGCTGGATGAGTTACAACAAGCTACACGAGAAAAAAATGTAAGAATATATGGCATAGAGGATAGTAGTCAGAATGCACACCTGTGCTGCAAAGGAAAGTGATGAAACTTTCCACACTAACACTAAGCTAAAAATAAACAGCGTGGCAATAGCAGAGTGCAGAAGAGTAGGAAAAATCCAAGACGTGAGAACGCCTAGATCCATTTTTGTGAAGTCTACCACTACAGGGAACAAAAGCGATGTTTTAAGGGCCAGGAAAAACTTGAATGGCTCCAAAATTGTGATTAGGGAGGATCTCATAAAATATCGCTTGGATCTCTTGAAGCAAGGCCAGAAGGTATTTGGTCTTAGGAACGTATGGTCCCTAGATGGTGGGTTATATGGATCAACAGCCAGTGGTGTGCGGCCCCTTCATTTCAAGGATCTTCAGAGCGTGTCCCAAGTTTAAAGATTATACCGAGGAACTGCCAGTGGTATGCGACCCCTTCATCCCAAGGATCAGGAGAGCGTCTCCCGAGATGAAAGGTGGTACCTAGCAACAGCCAGTGCTGTGGTGCCACGTCGTCACAAGGATCCAGAGGGCATGTCCCAAAACTGCCAGCACATAGGCAAGAAGAATATTGGAGAGGAAGAAGAATTGGATGAATACTAACATGTTAAGGCACTGGATGCTAGGTTTGAGTGGTTCTTACAATATTAAAACATCACACATTATTTTCTCTAGTAGAGTTAAACATTTTAGTTAACAGAGGCATACTCTTTTGTTTATTCTTGTATTCTTTTTATTTTTATTTTTTTATCTGTTTGTTATATTTCATTACATACCTATAACTCATATATCATTACAAAACCACAAATCGCTACAAAAGCACACACCTGTAAATACTTAGTGAACAAAATTGAATTTACTCTTCTCAGGATTTCTAGGAATATATATTTTTTATTTTTTATCTATTTTATCTGTACAGAATATCAAGATCAATTATAGAAGAAACCCTGATCAAAAGGAAAATTAACCTAAAACTAATAAGAGCAATAATGGGCATGTACAAAAATAATAGAAATATTGTTAGAACAGACAACATGCAATCACGCGAGTTTACGGTAAACGAGGGTGTACGGCAAGGAGGCGTTTTGAGTCCAACTTTATTCAACCTAGTTATGGACGAAGTAATGAAAGAAACGAGGAAAAGAACGTCTTCATTTAGTGTGGGGTATAGAAACCTAGAACCAATCCGTATAAGGGAATGTGCGTTTGCCGACGACCTTGTTATATTCGCGAGAAATGAAGTTGAACTGAGGAGAAACTTGGAGATATGGAACGAGAAATTAGCAGAGAAGAACCTCAGGATAAACGAAGAGAAAACAAAAATCATGGTTAGTGGGAAACCAGATACAAAAGTAAACATTGAGCTAAATGGAAAGGTATTAGAACAGGTTGACACCTTTAAATATTTGGGAGTACGTCTAGATAGCAAGGGACACCATGAAATAGAAATTAATGACAGAATAGAGAGTTCAGCAAGGGTGTACCACAGCCTCAGAAATAGTTTCTTGGGAAAGAAAGAAATTTCGCTAAAAGCAAAAATGAGTATATACAGAGCTGTATTCGTACCTATACTAACATTTGGCTGCGAAAGCTGGGTATTAACGAAGAGACTAAAGAGCAAGATCCAAAGTATAGAGATGAAATACCTAAGAAGAGTGTTAGGAGTCACAAGGCGAGATCGCATAAGAAATGACACCATCAGAGAACAGTTAAATGTGCAACCAGTAGCAAAGCGAATCGAGAACTGCCAACTGAGATGGTATGGACACCTCAAGCGAATGGAGGACAAAAGACCAGTCAAGAGAATATGGGAAGCTAAAGGTCAAAAAAAAGAAAAGTAGAGGAAGACCAAAGACAACATGGAATCGTAACATAGAGAAAATAGTAGAGGACAGAGGACTCACAATGGTTCAAGCATCAAAAATGGCAAAAGGAAAACGGGAGTGGAAAAAGTTCATATATAGCGAAAGAAATGTATTGTAAAGTGTATATAATGTATTGTAAAGATTAAATGTAGGAATTAGGATATGAAATGTAACACCTTACACCTTAGGGTACACAAGGTTACTGATTATATATATATATATATCTATTTTATCTTACGTCAATCTTTTTACTTTCTTTTATTATTACATTTCATTACATACCTATAACTTATAGCATTACATCACTACATATCACTACAAAAGTACACAACTGTAAATACTTGGCGAACAAATTCGAATGCTTTACTTAACTCGCATAGAACCTCTATAGTTTTTTTTCCCTTTCGTTTGTTCATTACATTATCTTCAGTATAGCCTTACAATATGGTTATATTTTCTGGGTGAATCAACTAAAAGAAATGAAAAGCCATCGTTTAACCATAGCCCATCTCAACATTCGTTCCCTACTATGGATTCTAAGCGCTTTCAGATGTATGCTAGATGAAGCTGATTATGATGTGTTCTGCCTCTCTGAGACGCGGTTAACCTCGGCCGCCCCTGAGATTATGCTTGACGTCAATCAATAAACTTTACACCGAAGAGATAGGGAAGATGGTCGAAGGGGCGGAGGAGGAGCAATATTAATTTCTAATTCTCTGGGTAATAGTGCAACGATAACGGGAGCGAGAGGAGATTATGAAATGATCTTGGTAAAGACTGGAAAAGGAAGTGCATATCAAAGAAGGTCCATATAATCGCACCTAATAATCAACTTGAAACCTCACTTATCAATATGAAGCTGCTTTCAAACAAAATTGTCTGCATAGGTGACTTCTATGTTGATCGAATGAAGAGGACAAATGTGTTTCAGAACTTTAAAGACATGACACACGCATGTAGATATTGTCAAATTACTAGAAGTCCTACTAGAATCGGAAAAAAAGGCTACTCACAGTTGGATGTCATCTTATTGTTAGTAAGTGATATAAATCACGTAACAAATACTTTTACAAAAAAGTAGAAATTGCGGATCACTTTTTGATTGGATTCCAACTGAGATACGACAATTTTCACAAAGTTAGTCAAATGATACAAAGGAGAGCTTTGAGTCAAATCAACATGAAAGAATTCGCGAACGACTTGACAGCTTTAAGACTTGGCGGCATTTATTATGTACGCGACTTTGACAAAAAGTAGAATTATTCACTGACAGACTGCGCTTGCACTGATGCGCACATGCACCGATTAAAAACATGACGATAAGCAAAAGCAAACAACCTTTGGTCACACCTACCATAAAAGTCATATCAAAACTAAAAAAATCACTAGATAAATATTTTCAAACAAAAACCAACGCTGCTTTACTGTACTATAAACAATTAAAAAAAAAACAAGTAAAACTCTTGTTAAAAATGAAAATACAAGATATTTACAAACCCTGGCCAATAACGGAAACCAGAAGGAGCTATGGAAATGGCTCAAATTAACTCGCAGCACCTACACCATACAAAACCCAGAAGTCCAATAAACCTGGGACTAACTCCAAACGAAATCAACAAACACCTAGTAGTTCATTACATCTAGTAGCCGACTGGCAATTGACATTGGCAAAAACATTCATCTGAGCTACCAATACTCCTACATAAAAGAATTTGAAGAACAATTTTTAGTCAAAACAATTTTTAGTGAGGATATATGCGAAGCTATGTCCAAGATAAAGTCAAAGGCGCAAGGCTGCGATGCAATAGATCAGGGCTTCTCAATCAGTGCCGCGAGCGTATGCCTGGGGTGCCGCATCAATAATCAACAAATGTAAAAAAATGTTTAAAGTAAATTACCCTTTAAAAGGGAAAGGTGACGAACTCACTGAAGCTTCTGAAGCAACCGATTCAATGACAACCAGCATGGTCGAAGGAGACGAAATACTCCAGCAGACACCTGCGAGTCTAAATCATTCAAGTTCGTTTGCTTCAGTTCGCGAAAACGCAACTCACGACCAAAAGATAATCCGAGGAAAAATAAGGAAATATGATCCAAGCTACTCCAGCCTTGTTTGGCTTTATTTCTGTTGGGAACGAACAAGCACCGGAATAGCTATGCGTTATCTATCTAAAAATTGTTGCTAACAGCTGCTTGGTTCCATCCAAATTAAAAAGACATCTAGAATGCAATCAATCTGACTTAGTACATAAAGATGAAGAAATCTTCAAACGCCGCGCTTCCATCCATGGTGGATTGAACTTTTAAAAATGAAAATGAAAACGCAACTGACGCTTCATTAATTATCAGTTCACACATAGCAAAATCTAGAAAGCATCATACTATTGTCGGGACACTGATTAAACCTTGCTTCAAGGATGTTGTAAGTTGCATTTTAGGTCCAGACATGGTCAAGAAGATTGATGCTGTGCAGGTGTCAAATAGCACTATAAGAAAGCGAATTTTCACAATTTCAGAGTCTGTGGAGATCGAGCTTATAAGAAGGTTGTATTTTTTTAGTTTACAGCTTGATGAAAGTATCGACAATAAGGGACTTTCTATTTTCCTTGTGTTTGTAAGGTATTCATTCGAAATGCCAATAGAAGAAGAACTTTTGATAAGTGAATTGCTTGAAACTTACACCACAGGGGAGGAAATTTTCAAAGTTATCGACAAAAATATTCAGAAAAATGATTTGAAATGCAGCAAGAGTGTTGATATTTGCAGCGATGAAGCGGCTGCAATGGTTGGAAATCTAAAGGGAGCCGTTTTTAGAATGAAGCAAGTGGTGGCCAATGCCACCAGCAGCCACTGTGTCATCCATCCACATTCTCTGGCAACAAGAAGGATGCCTCAAGATTTAAAAGTCGTATTGGATGGTGCTGTGAATAACTGATTATGTTAAAAGCCGCCCGTTTCAATCACGTCTTTTAAAACTTACCGCTGAGGATCACTTCCACCCCTTTTTTAGGCAGACTCTTTGAACAACAAGATGCATTAGTAGTTACATTTACAGAAGAGCCTTTTATCCATCAATTGATGTCGATTGACTGCTTAAGTTGGGATGCCTTTCCGACAACTTCGAAAAACTAAATGAAGCCGCCACTTCTCTCAATGTTGCATTCTCAACATACGCTTACATTAAAATCAGGTACATGAAGGAACTCACTGTATCAAGTGATGAAATTTACCAATCTTCCGATAAACTTGAAGGAAATTATAAAAAAATCTTCCAAACAATTTTATTCATCCCATTAAAGACATTTGAGCATTAAATTTGTTTTTTTATCACCCTATGTTTTCAAACTGTTTTTCCGATAGCCGTGCCGCGAAATATTTGTAGCCGGACAAGGGTTCCGCGAGATTTTTTTAGCTCGATAAAGGTGCCGCAGCAAAAAAAAGTTTGAGAACCACTGCAATAGATGTATACATGATAAAATTGTGCCTAATTGTGTTCATTACATACCTATAACACATAGCATTACATCACTACATATCACTACAAAAGAACACCTTTAAATACTTTATTAATTACTGTCTCATTGAAGTTTTTTCACCTGGAAAACAGCATTAATAATTACAATAGCCAAAATTTCGAACCTTAAGGACCTGCCGCAACTTCGACCGATATCTATCCTACTAGTCCTATCAAAAATCATTTAGATCATTTCTTAGCGACAACAAAGTGCTCCCGCCTACGCAATCAGGTTTCAGGAAAAACCGTAGCTGCGTCACAACTTTATTGGATATCACAAATGAAGTATCTAAAGCTCTAGATGATAATAACGCTGCAGCACTTATATTATTAGAGTATAGCAAGGCTTTTGATACAATATATCACGAGATGTTACTCTCCATACTCCACTATATAGGTCTTTCTAGACAGTCAATTACATTCTTCAGGAGTTACCTAACAAATAGACAGCAAAAAGTACGAATGACATCTCATCTACCCTGAATTCATGGTTTGTGGTGCCCCCAAGACTCTGTTCTGTCCCCCTTGTTATTCAGTCTATACACTATCAATTTCAATACACATGTCAAGCGATGTAAATGCCATCAATACGCAGATGACACTCAGTTATTATCTTCCCTCCTACAAATATACAACAGGCTGAAAAATACATCACGGATGACCTGAATAGGATAATCGAATTCTCTAACAACCACGCATTAAATATTAATCCGTCTAAAACCCAAGTCATGATTTTCGCCGGCAGACAAAGACAGGAAATCAAAGAAAACATAAATATCCATATAAAAGAAGAAAAATTTGCTATTAAAGGAGAGGCCAGGAACCTTGGCGTTATAATAGATGAGAATCTAAAATTCTCATCCCATGTAACTAAAACCATAAACACAGCTTACATTCGTCTAAAACTCCTATACTCAGCTAGAACCTACCTTTCGGAACACCTAAGGAAAAAACTGGTGGAATCTTACATATTGTCACTTTTCACGTACGCCGACCGGTATATGACAGCTATATCGGATCTGAAACAAAAAAACAAAACAAAGATTACAAAATACATGGATAAGATTCATTAATGGCCTAAGGTTTCGAAGTAGTATACCTGATACAATAAAACAATTATGAAAAACGATGGAACAGGCTAGAAATTACCACGCTCTTTGTTGTTTCAAAAAAATTATACTTAATAACAACTAGCGTATTTATACCGCTCCCTTTAGGTATACCGGTATGAAGTGAGCGTTAAGATACAAATGTGTCGATAAGGAACATTTGTTGTAAATGAGCCTTAATTTTTGTTTGTTTGGTTGGTATGACATCTGTTAAACATATTTAATATACATCAAGTCATTGAACAAACATCATCATAGTTCTTCTTCGTGTTAAAAAATTTGTACTACAAAGTGATTATTTGCGGAAAGCTATAATTTTTTGTTTTCATTTGAAGAAAAGTGCTGCAGAGTCCTATCGAATGTTTGTCGAGGCTTATGGTGATCATGATCTATCAGAAGCAACATGTAAAAGATGGTTTCAACGGTTCAGATATAATGATTTTGATGTGAGAAATGAAGACGCCGAATTGCAAGCAATATTGGTTGAAGATGATACTTTGACTGAAAGGTAAACGGCATCAATGTTAAATGTTGCACAGCAAACAATTTCTGACCGTTTGTTTAAAGGCTATGGGAAAGATCCAAAAGTGTGAAAAATGGGTGCCACATAAATCGAACAAAAGCCAGATGGAAAATCGAAAAAACACTTTTGAAATTTTCCTTAAAGACACGAAAGAAATTCAGTTTTGCATCGAATTGATGGCCAAAATCATTTGATTCGATTTGATTGATTGAAATTTATTTTAAGAAACCTAAACGGAAAAATTTATGGGTTAATCCGGGACAACCATCAACATCGACTGCAAAACCAGATCGATTCGGCGAGAAGGCAATGATCTGTGTTTGGTGGGATCAGAAAGGTGTGGTGTATCATGAGCTTCTAATACCTAGTGAAACTGTTAATACTAATCGCTACAGACAAGAAATGATCAATTGGAACCAGGCATTGATCGAAAAATAACCAGAATGGGTCAGAAGACACGGCAAAGTAATTTTGTTACACGACAATGCGCCTGCTCACAAAGCAAAACCGGTTCAGGATACAATCAAAGCACTTGGCTGGGAGCTAGTACTCCACCAGACGTATTCACCAGACTTTGGCCCCTTTCGACTACAATTTGTTTTCATCGATGGGACACTCATTGGGTAAGCAGCACCTCGATTTCTGCGGAGAAATCGAAAATTGCGTGTCTGATAGGTTGGTTTCAAGAGACGAACATTTGTATTGCCGTATCCACAAATTGTCAGAAAGATGGTCAAAATATGTAGAAAGTAATGGTCAATACTTTTTTTTGGTCCAATTTGGATCCAAGTTTGGTCCAATGTGGATACCGGGTATTAAACCTTCAAACACTGCGGCCTAGTGGCCGATTGTATTTTGCCCACATTTTTATAGGCCCTTATAGGCCCAGAAACCTAGATGTTTATAATATTATTATAGATAGTTAATATAAATTTGCGCTAATTAATTACACATTTGTCTTCTGGTACAAATGCGGCCTTTATCACGGTTCAAGTCCGGTTTTTATCACTAAGTATCATCATCATATAGCAGCTTGTCCTGCTTATGTCCACTTCTGAACATATACCTCTCTTAATCTAGACCATCTTGCTCGGTCTTGGGCATCCTGGATCCAGTTCGGGGAAATCCTTCTTAAATCGTCCGTCCATCGGGTCGGCGGTCATCCTCTGTTTTTATGTGCTTCGTCCCTGGGGAGCCATTCAAGTATTCTCTTCGTTCATCTGTTGTCGGACATTCTTCCGACGTGACCAGCCCAGTTCCCTTTTAGGTGCGTGACTCTTTCAATTGCATCCGCAACTTTTGTTCTTCTGCGTAGTTCTTCATTTCTGATTTTGTCTCGCAATTTTACTCCTAACATGGACCTCTCCATGGCTTGTTGAATTATTCTTATTTTATTACCAGTTCTCTTTGTTAATATTAGTATTTCCCAGCCACTTGTCATTACCGGGAGAACGCACTGGTCAAACAACTTTCTTTTGAGGGACATCGGTATGCCTGTTTTTAATACGTGTCTTAGCTTGCCAAAGGCAGCCCAAGTCAGTCCAATCCTTCTGTTTAGTTCGCGAGGGCCTTTAACAGTTCGTGGTGGTTTATGGAATCGAATGCCTTTTCATAGTGAACAAATGTTAGTACCACGGGCTTATCGTGTTCTATACTTTTTTCTATTAGCGATTTTATCACCTCAAGATGGTCATTTGTTCCATATCCGGCTCGAAACCCTGCTTGCTCTCTTGGCTGATACAGGTCCAGTTTATTTCTAAGTCAGCGGTAATGATTTTGGTGAATAGTTTATATAGGTGTGTCAACAGGCTTATCGGTCTATAGTTCTGTGATACTGCCTTTCTTGTTCATTATCACAATGATGGCATTATTCCATGTTTATGGGGTTGTTCCTTCATCTAGGCATTTATTGAAGCGTTTGGTTATTGCTTTGAGTAGTTCTCTTCCTCCCAGTTTGATGGCTTTTACAACAACACCGTCAATAAGTATCACCGTACTCTTAAGAATCCTGTTACATTTATTGATATACATTGCTACATATATTGATACATCCATTATCCAAATATTATTAAACATCTAGGGCTCGTGGAAGACTGGGCTTTATAATCCTATAATGCCTAAGCAAGTCCTTTTTTTCTATGTTTAATGTGTGTTAGTGGGTATGTGTACATACAAGGGTATGTATGTACATATATACTTCCACATATTTTGACATTTTTTTAAGTATCTATCTCTTTGTATACAAATTTATGGGGAACAATAAATGATAAAAAGTATTGTTTTTAAGAAAAACCATCTGCAGACGCGTTTCAAGATCTATCTCTCATCAGTGCAGATTTTCTCTTTTGAATTATAAAATGGAATACACTTACATTAGTTTGAAAACCATGTGCTGGGCTGTCGAGGATAATCACAAATAATAAATAATAGGTTATTTTTATTGTGTTGGTTATTATTATTATGTTGATATAGATAATTGAAAAAAGGTGAAACTAAATTAATTATAAATACAATCATACCAACTCATTAAATCGGAAAATAGCTTAGATATATAAATATATTCTACCTTTCAGAAGCTCTATAATATTATTAAGTATTGTTAAGAGAACAAAACAAATACATGTCTTAAAGACAATTTCACGTCTTAAAAAGCCTTAATAATATTATAGAGCTTGAATATATATATATATATATATATATATATATATATATATATATATATATATATAGCGGAAAGGTTGAATATATTTGTATATTAAGTTGTCATCTTCAGACGCGTTTCGAGATTTATCTCTCATCAGTGCAGCTTTACCTTTATTAATAACAATTTGAAAAACACTCACCTGAAACCCTCTATAACGTAGTATGGTTGTACTAATTCTAAGTTATCATTTAAATCAATAACATGCTAAGTTCGTAACTCTCACACGAAATGTCAAATTAAAAATATCTAACCCCTAATCACCATGTAGGTTTCATGTGAGTGTTTTACAAATTGTTATTAATAAAAGCAAAGCTGCACTGATGAGAGGTAAATCTCGAAACGCGTCTGCAGATGGCTACTTACTTAAGTTATCGAAAAGACATGGTCTTGAAAACAATGTTATTTTCATGGATTTTGTTGAGTACCATGAAGGTGGACTGAAAGCTATTAAATATCTGACAAATTTCACATGAGATTTGTTTTGGTAGCCCTTAAGACTCAGTAATTGTTATAGAGCTCCGGAAACGTTGAATATATTTATATATTTATGCTGTGTTCCGACTGTATTAAGTTTGTATGATTATATATAACGTGGTTTTACCAATTCTAAAATAACATTTAAAAAAATATATTTTCTGTTGCATACTCCCAAGAACACACAGAAAAAATATTATTTATTCGCATTATTTATATAGCCTTGCGTGGCTAGTCTTCCTTGTCTAATCTTATCTGACCAGTCTTGTTGATCTAGTCTGGTCTGTCTATTCTAATCTGTCTATTCTCGTCGTGGGACGTTGTGGTAGCACGGTATCAGCAAATGTGCCCCGTGAAGTTCAGACCGTCTGTTTATCCTTGACTGTCTTATCTTGTTTGTTTAGTCTTGTCTGTATAGTCTTGTCAGTCGAGTGGTGGCTGTCTAGCCATTTCTGTCTAGTCTTGTCTGACTAGTTTTGTCTGTCTATTCTTGACTGTTCGGTCTTGTCTGTCTAGTCTTGCTCTCTAGTCTTGTGTGTCTAGTCTTGTCGTTCTAGTGTTGTCTGTCTAGTTTGGTCTGACAACTTCTGTCTCTCTAGTCTCATCTGTCTAGTCTTGTCTGTCCAGTCTTGTCTGTCCAGTCTTGTCTGTCTAGATTTTCCGTCTAGTCTTGTGTGTATATTTTAGCCATCTATCTTTTCTCTGTCTGTTGTTTTTTTTCGTCAACATCCTCGGTCTCTGAAATAATCTTTTCATCCCTTATTTTCTCCTCAATGTCTTTAATATTTGCATCTATGTCCCTTATTTTCACATCTCTCTCTTCAATTTCCTTCTTTACTCTTCTCTTTTATCTTTCTTCCTTCTTTACTATCCTTATCAACTTTCTTCTCCTGCGTTTTTTCTTTCAATTCTTCAACAGGTTCATCGTCCTTCTTTTTCATATCTTCTACCGTTTCAATTTCTTCTTCTTTTTCAATTTCCTCTTTCTTTTCTTCTGCTTTTGCAACTACTTCTTCATTAGTTTCTTCGCTAGTTGATTTCACCTTGGCTATTTTGGAACTTTTCTCACTGCCAGAGGATAATCTTTTGCGTTTATTGTTCTTTTTAAATTTTGCAATCGTCTAGAATCAACTGTGGTATCACAATCATCAGTGATTTCTGGATTTCCATCTGTTCCAGCTTCTTCAACTTCAGCTTCAATTTGTTCAAATGCTTCATTGTAATCTTTTCTTTCATGGGTTTTTGCAAACTTTACTTTATGTTTTAAATAGTAGAATAGATCGTCAGGTTCCAGGCAAGCAGATTCACCAGCACCATAGAACTTAACATCATATTTATTTCCAGAAACTCCGAAAACCTGAACACAGAAAAATTATTATTTATTCAGTTAAATTACCAATAAAATTGTGGTTTGAGCCATGGTACACTGCATAGGGTAATCGCAAATAGTAGTAATAAATAATAGGAAAGAGAATGGTAACACTAAAATGATAAATAAATGAAATAATATGGTTCAGAAATAACATAGAACGAATAAAAATAAAGTGCGGAGATAAAAAATACAAAGGATTATTTGACAGACAACACAGAACAGTGCTGCGAAATATACACAATATTTAAAGTAATGCATCTTGAAATACAAACTATGTTGTTCAAAATCACCGCGTCTAGTGAAGGGTTTAACATACAGGGGTAGACATAAAAAAGAAACGACAAAATAATTAATATTTAATAAAATCTGGGTTATGTGGAGATAAATGTTTGGCTAATGCTACGCTCTGAATCCGTATTCCATAAGCCGGTGAGGGGACGAACGAGAGAGGTGAACATTTAATTGGACTTCCGGTGCCTCGTGGGAAACTAAGAGCAGGTGCCGCAGCACGCAGCGAGATACACCGACGCGAAAAACAGACAACAAGATAGAAGTCGAAAAAAAGTCTCACAAAAGATTAAGGAAGAGATTAGTCACAGCATAGATGAGAGATTCTCGAATATTTCTAGTAATGGATATGCGGGCTTTTTTATGTCTTCCCAGGTTCTACAATATTCTTTCTGGTTTCCTTTTTTCAATATACCGTCTTTTAAGCTTATTTTTAGGAGTTTGTCTAGTCTTGTCTCTATTGTATTGTCTGTCTGGTCTGTGTTGTCTGACTAGTCAAAATTAAAAAAATCAAAATACATATATTAATCTTTTAAATAAAACAACAATAATTGCCTATACATAAATGCACACAATTATAGACATTGTGAAAAATTCAAACATGTATATGCTAAAAATTTGTCAACGGTATAGTTTACAACTAAAAGTTGGATTTACTTTTGACACTTGAAGTATGTCTTGTATAGTTTTGTCTGTCCAGTATTCTCTGTCTGGTCTACTCTGTATAATCTTGTCTCTATAATTTTGTCGGTCTAATCTTATCTGTCTAGTCTTGTCGGTCTAATCTTGTTTCTTGCGTATTGTCTGTTTAATTCTATTTGTCTTCGATTATCTGTCTAAGCATCTCCATAAACGTTGTTATTTTACCCTAATATAATTAATTATAAAACTAAATGGCCATTTTAGTAAGGGGTAATCATGGATCAACATAAATCAACCAAGTTTTTGCCGCCGTCTACTTGTGTCAATCTAGTCTAGAACGAGAATTATAAAAGTAGTATTTAGATTCTTTGCAAGAAACAATTATCCTTGAGAATTTGGATTTCATAGGCATCCGAATCCTCCGTCAAAGGCAATTACCTGGTAGCTAATTCTCCCTGGAGACTAATTAGCTAAGTACGATCCACACTAATTCTTCTACCTGACCAGAATCCGTCTCATCGTGCGCGTCTCGGGCAAACAAAACCACAACTATTTTCATCCAACCTTATGGTTTCTTTTCCGTTTTTCCGCCATATAAATTATAAACTAGTGTGTAGACGAGGAAAAAGTTTGTGTACAAAAAAACGCACGCTACGAAGTATAAATAGCTGCTGTAGGTATTTTTTGAACTTTCTCACGGTAGTTTAAATATAAATTTTAAGAGAGACTAGTAGTGTCGGTTGGAGGAGACGCGTGTGTTAAATTCTATGCATGAAACGATCGCGTTTTGTGCCGCTTTGAATAAATTTACATCCTATTTACACGTTGTCTTTAATATTTCGCAAAAATATTCATAACTTGATCTGATCTACTTATTTAATATTCTAATACACAGTCAATAGTATTAGACTCATTATAGGAGACAGATACATTCTTAAAAATAAACGAAATAAGATTTGTCTTACAAAACTAAATGGAGGGATCAGACTAAATATATCAATTCCTTTAACCAAAATTAGATGTAAAAGTGTAAATAGACTAAAAGAGAGACATAGTACAGAAACACAAGAAGATAGGCAAAACTAGACATACAAACCTGGGCAATTCTAACACTACATATTAGACTAGATAGGAAAAACTGAAGAGGCTATAGCAGACAGGCTAGACGAAGATATGTAAAACTAAACAAACTAGAATAAACCGACAAGAATACACAGAGAAGACTAGACAGATAAGACTATACATACAAGACTATACAGAAAAGACTAGAGAGTCAAAGTCTTGAAAGATGAAACTAAACAGACGGACAAGATTAGAGAGATACGACTAGAGTGACTAGAGAGGCAAGATTAGACAAATAAGATTTTATAGATAAGTTTCGAAGTACAAGATTGAATAGACTACACTAGACAAGCAAATGTGCATATCATGCATAACAGCCGATTTGGATTATCCGAAGAGTAATAAATAAAAAATTGAGATACGTCTGAGTTCAAGAGCGTTATTTATCATTTTATTATATAAGTTTGACTTGAGAATTCTATTCTGTTTTCTTGTTGGATAGTGTGTGTGTGTGTGTATCGACGTGAAAATATTTCAAAAGGACGTGTCGTAGCGTCCTTTACAAGGTTACATGCATATTTCCTCGTATCGCCAGGCCATTGATTAATTATGTATTCTCGAATTATCAAACCATTGTCTACACACATGTCTGCGACTGCCCAACAGTTTATCAACTATTATGTTACTACGTTCAAATATGTAATAGACAGAGGTCTTGTGAGTCTAATCTCAACAATCCGCATCTTAATTTTACGCTTGTCACATAACATTCTGAACAACTAGTTGCACTAGCGTCCTCTAAGATTAATAAAACAGTTGATACATTCAACTGAATACACCAAATATATACTCAACTGCCATGTCTGTCTAGTCTTGTCCATCTAGGTTCTTTTATTTAGTTATGTCTATCTTGTCTTCTCTGTTTAGTGATGTTTGTCTAGTCTTTCCTGTCTAGTATTGACCTTCTGTCCTCCTAGGTAGTGTAGTTGACATTGACAACGCAGCCGCCTTTCTTTCCCGAGTGCGGGAAACGCGGGTTCGAATCCTGCTCGGGGAGGCGACAATTAGAGCGGTCTTACATAACCGTCCGGACTGCCCACCCTGAATGAATGCGAAATATGCGATACCGGGGTGGCGCATACTAAAAACCAAAGTGTAATAGGGGGTTTGGTGAAAGCTTCTCCCAAAGCCACATTTTTTTAAATTAGTCTTGTCAGTCTAGTTTTGATTGTCTAGACTTGTCTATCTATCTGTTTAATACTGTATGTCTAGTCTTGTCTGGCTACTCTTCCCTGTCTAATCTTTTCTGTTCAGTCTTGTTGATCTAGTCTGGTCTGTCTATTCTAATCTGTCTATTCTCGTCGTGGGACGTTGTGGTAGCACGTTATCAGAAAATGGGCCCCGTGATGTTTAGACCGTCTGTCTATTCTTAACTAACTAGTCCTGTTTGTTTACTCTTGTCTGTATAGTCTTGTCAGCCTAGTCTTGTCTGTCTAATCTTCTCTTTCTAGACTTTTGTGGAAGTTACCTATCGCGGTGTGAGGGCTTAGTGTCGCAACAAACCGTTCGACGTTACCGTCTGGAGTCCAACTGAGAGCGAACAACCAAGAACTTCCAAACCCTTAATCCAAGGTGTCATGCGACCCGTGCCTAAGTAACTGGTTGGTGACCAAGGGCAACCGGCCATCGCTAACGGAGCCTCTATGATAACTGGCGATCACAGAGAGTATCGAGCCTTACTATGTCAAGCGGGGCTCTGACTTAGCGGACCTTCACTTCCCTTGCCATACGTGGCATTCATATGCGAATAAACACGATAATGATACCTAGCGTGCGGCATCTCACCGCCACAGAACTAGTGGACCAGATGGTGGTGGTTGGGAGCGTGAGCTCCACGATCCCAAAAAAGATGCAGAGTTAGTAGCGGCAGCTACAGCGGTCTCTCCCTTGGTAGTTACGCCCGCAACAGCGGCCACTTCCTGGGTTGAAGACACAGCCACAGCGACCACTCCCTCTGTTGAAACCACCTTGGCTGAGAACGAGGAAGTCAGCTCGGATTACCGAGAAGACGACCTATACCACCCACTCGTAGACATGAGCAGTCCTGCCATGTTTACTTAGGTAGAAGAATACGTCATTCTTGTCGAGACAGAAGAGGCCTTGCCGCCTCCTGTCCCAATACAAAAATGACCACCAAACGCACAAAAATAGCTCAAGTAAACACTAGTGATGTTCACTAAACAACACTTACGGCTAGCGCTGCTGCAAGAACCCTGGCCTTGTGGAGGTAAGATCAGAGGCCTCAGCAACAGGGAATTAAGTTGGTGTGGGATAACCGAGAGGTCTCCCTCAGAACTTGCATTATGGTAAGGTTAGGTTAGCTTTTTATGGAATTGGTTTTTAAGGAAGGGCACAAATTATTTATGTCTTTCAGAGTTCCTAACGCGGGATCTAGTTCCAATTCAGGTCCTCATCAAGACCGAGTGCCCCCACCGCGAGCTAGTGATCTTGGGGCCCACTGCTTGAATGCACAGGAGTTGCAGTCCTCGAATCCCACCCAGATCCTGAAATTTCTATAGGAATCAGGACTAGAGGAGGCACTCTAAATGGGCAAGTATACCAACGTTTAGAGGAAGAGGGTGGCGTACAATAGATCTAAGAAAGTCCCAGTACAAGTCGCCACCACCAAAACTACAATCTAGTCTTTTCCGTCTAGTTTTGTTTGTTTGTTTCGCCTGTCTAGACTTGGCTGTCTAGTCTTGTTGAATTTAGTCTTGTCAGTCTAGTCTTGATTGTTTTGTCTTGTCTGTCTAGTCTAGCTGTCTAGTCCTGTGTGTCTAGTCTTGTCTGTCTAGTTTTGTCTGTCTAGTTTTGTATTACTACTTTTTCTCTCTAGTGTTATCTGTCTAGTCTTGTCTGTCCAGTCTTGCCTGTCTAGCTATCCTGTCTAGTATTGTGTGTCTATTTTAACCATCTATCCTTTCTCTGTCTGGTCTAGCCTGTCCAGTCTTGTCTGTCTAGTCACGTATGTCTAGTCTTGCCAGTCCAGTGTTGTCTGTCTAGTCTTGTCTGTCTAGTGTTGCCTGTCTAGTCTCGCCTGTCTAGTCTTATCTGTCTAGTCTTGTCTGTGTAGCCTTGTCTATCTGGTCTTGTATGTCTAATCTTGTCTGTATAGTCTTATAATTAACGTATAATTAACCTCGTATAATTAACCTTGTCTATTCAGTCCTATCTGGCCAGTCTTGTCTGTCTAGTCCTACCTATCTAGTCTTGTCGGTCTAGTTTTGTCTGTCTGGTCTTATATGTCCATTGTTGTCTGTTTACTTTAGTCTGTCTAATCTTGTCTATCTAGTCCTGTTTGTCTATTCTTGTTTGTATAGTTTGTATCTTAACTGTCTAGTCTTGTATGTCTAATCCTGTCTGTGTAGTCTTGTCTGTGTAGTCTTGTCTGTCTAGTCTTGTGTGATTTGCTTCTATGAGAATATTCTTTCAGAACTTCTCGTCCAGACAAGTCTGGAACGTAGGTTGTCGCCTGACTTGCTTATCTCTGCTCTTTCTTCCGCAAAGTGGTCGATCGGAGCAACATCGTACAGTATGCACTGCATATCTGCAGAGCACTGTACGGATGCCAGTTTCTGTTCATTTCTTCCGGTTTCCAGTCTGTTTGCCCAAACTGGATCTTCATAGAGTATAACCGATTGAGCCACACTGCTCAATAGTCTGTGCTATGAACTTCTGAGTCCTCCCACGTTTTGCATTAGTTGTTCTATAGCAATGGTGCGCAAACTATTTTCATTTGCGACCAACGTTTTCTGTAAAATTTTATCGCGACCCCTGGATAGAAGTATCGTGAACATTGAAATTCCTAAACAGTTCTACCAACATCTCCACGAACATTGAAACAAATCCCCAAATTGGTTTTTGTGGAAAATTAAGTTCGAAAATTTCAATGTTTGCAAATTTGATTTTCTAGGTGGAATTTACACAAAAACTGCAAAATTTGCTGAAATAAATATTAAAATATTGGGAAAATTTGCTAAATATTCTGGAACACTTCTACCAACTTCTCCACAAAATTTGAAACATATCTCCAAGTTAGTTTGTGAGAAAACTGTGTTTAAAAATATCAATGTTTTTTAAATGCAATACACGGGAAATGCCTCAAATATTTTTTGTACAACAACCCAAAAAGATTCTCTATAGTTCACTGTTCTATAGCACCCTGTCTTTTTAATCCTTTTCCTGCAGTCTCTGAGAGATGTGCAGCGAAAGTAATCCCTTTGTCAATTATAAATCCTAAGTATTTTATCTGTTGTTCTGGGATTATCTCTATTTCACCCACTTTAAATTTTATTGGCAATGATCTTCTTTGTCCTGTCAGCAGGACTGCTTCAGTTTTCTCAGGGGCCAGTTTTTTTTTCACTTGCTTACAATACCTATCGCCTGGTTGGCAGTTTGCCTTATCCCGTGTTTTTGTTTTTTTTTTCCGTTGTTGTTTCATTTTTTGCGGTTACAACCAAGGCTGAATCGTCCGCAAATCCAATGAGTGTGGCACTTTCTGGCACTTTTAATCTCAGGATGACGTCATATAGAACATTACATAATGTGGGGCCCATTATTCAGCCCTGTAGAACTACACAACTGACTTCCACTTCTACCGTCTTGTTTTGAGCTTGCAGTACCAGTTTTTTGTGTTTAAGGTAGCTTCTTAACATACGCAGTAGGTATGGAGCTATGCGGCTCTTTGTCAGTTCACCCATTATAAGTTCCGAGCTAGCAGTGTTGAAAGCATTTTGCACATCAAATGTACCTGCTCTTGCCTTTCCTGCGATCTTAAGTACTGCATTTACTGCATCCGTCGTAGTCCTGCCTTTCCTAAAACCATACTGTCTGTCGGATAATCCAATTACTGCATCAAGTTCCTTTTGTAAGCTTGCCATTAAAAGTGCTTCCAACAGTTTTACAGCTACGTCTAGCAACCATAGAGGCCTGTACGATGATAGTTGACTAATCGGCTTTTCTCCTTTCTTTAGAAGAACTAATTTTGCACGCTTCCACTTGACTGGGATATTTCCTGCAAGCAGCAGACTGTTCATAACTTCGAACATAACCGTAGATTCTTGCTGAGCGGTGGTCTTCACGACTTCGGGTGGCACGCCGTCCAGTCTTAGGGCTTTTCCGTTGCGTATGCGGTTCGTAGCACTTACAGGTTCCTCTTCTTTAAATAGTGGTACTTCGGTCGCTTTGGGTTAGGTTCTTGTCCAGATAAAGGGTTCTTGACGTGGGAATGGAACTTCAACCACTTGTAGTGTTCTCTCCATCGTCATTTGCACCCCTGGGTGTTGGATTTTAAGCCTTTTTTGCAGGTTTGGAATGCGTCTCCCCATATATCCTCGTCGAGATCCTCACAAAGTTTTCTCCAAGCAAAAAGGGACCATCTTTTTGGATTATTTATTAGGTTGCGTAACTCTTTCTTAAATTTGCCAAACAACTCATTCCAAACATAAACATATGGATGAATAGAAAACACGGAGAAGTGAGTTATCACTTAACACAATTCCTATTAGGCCACAGTTGTTTAAAAGACATTTTGCATCATATTGGCAGAGCAGCTGTTATCACGTGGGTATATTGGGGGGAAATAAAATATAATTTTTGAGTGTTAAAGATGGGATAGTGTCCGAGAAAAAGTTATTCAAAACATGGGTACTCCTTTAAATTCAAGAACAACTATTGGGCATCTGCTGGACACACATCTGCAAAGAAAGTTGGGATAAGGTCCATACTACAATAAAAACAATAATATCGGCCCAGGAAAAGGTCTCTCATCCTTTTCCTTGGCCGATAGTATTGTTTTTATTAGAGTAAAAATGTCGAAGGTATTCGACTTCATATCACACTCCATACTCTTAAACAAGTGGGTGGTTCAAGTCTCCAAGATAGGAAATCAACCAAAATCACAGTGAAGGCCTCTCGAATTGAACACACAGCTCCGATATCGGTGTGCCACAGGAGAGTGCACTCGCCCCGACACTATTCGCAATGTATACAGCCGATGTTATCAAATATATAAGTGGGAAACATTGCACCCTGTATGTGGATGATACCAGCTTCATAATATCTGAAGAAACTGTGATTGAGACGGAATTGGAAGCAAACACGCTACTGCATAATAATAACTGGTTCTCAAGTAACAATCTGCATTTAAACAGAAATAAAAGAAATTACATGATTTTACAAACTGGGAGAAGGTATCGAATGGAAAACGTTTCACTAGAATTGGTCAGGATGAGATACAGAGAGCGAGCAATACCAAATTTCTAGGTATTCACTTTGAGAAATGTCTTGGATGGAACATCACCACAGAAACGATTATTAACAAAATCAACAGCAAGATCTACATGTTAAGAAGGAAAAGGAAAGTAGTTAGCACCCCTGTGCTTATAAATATATACTTTGCTGAAATACACTCGAGGATATCCTATGGGATTATGGTATGCGGCTCCTCCCTACACATCCATAGAATCTTCATAACCCAAAAAAGAGTATATATAAATATAAAATATAAAATAAATATAAATATATATTGGAACTGGCATTGGGTTTTTATTCGAGTAAAAATCATAAATCTTAAAAAAAAATTAGCTAGTTTCAACATCTGACCAAACCTACACTCTGAAGTTATGCGAAAAGCGTACCCGGGGTGCTTGTTTGGTTTCATGGGGACCACTTGTCTGTGTATTCCCTACAGCTACGCTCAGAAAAAAAAATCTTGTCTGTCTAGTCTTGTCTGTCTAGTATTATCTGTCTACTATTGTCTGTATAGTCCTGTCTGTCTAGTCTTGTCTGTCTAGTCTTGTCTGTCTAGTCTTGTCTGTCTAGTCTTGTCTGTCTAGTCTTGTCTGTCTAGTCTTGTCTGTCTAGTCTTGTGTGTCTAGTCTTATCCGTCTAGTCTTGTCTGTCTAGTCTTGTCTGTCTAGTCTTGTCTGTCTAGTTTTGTCTGTCTAGTCTTATCTGTCTAGCCTTGCCTGTCTAGTCTTGTCTATCTAGTCTTGTCTGTCTAGTCTTGTATGTCTAGTCTTGTCTGTCTAGTCTTGTCTGTCTAGTCTTGTCTGTCTAGTCTTGTTTGTCAAGTCTTGTCTCTCTACTCTTGTCTGTCTACTCTTCTCTGTCTAGTCACGTCTCTCTAGTCTTGTCTGTCTAGTCTTGCCTATCTAGTGTTGTCTGTCTAATATTGTGTGTCTAGTCTTGTCTGTCTAGTGTTCTCTGTCTAATCTTGCCTGTCTAGTGTTTTTGTCTAGTCCCGTCTGTCTAGTCTTGTCTGTCTAGTCTTGTCTGTGTAGTCTTGTCTGTCTAGTCTTGTCTGTCTAGTCTTGTCTATCTAGTCTTGTCTGTCTAGTCTTGTCCGTCTAGTCTTGTCTGTCTAGTCTTTTCTGTCTAGTCTTGTGTGTCTAGTCTTGCCTGTCTAGTCTTGTCTGTTAGTCTTGTCTGTCTAGTCTTGTCTGTCTAGTCTTGTCTGTCTAGTCTTGTCCGTCTAGTCTTGTCTATCTAGTCTTGTCTATCTAGTCTTGTAGGTCTAGTCTGTCTAGTCTTGACTATCTTGTCTTGTCTGTCTAATATTGTCTGTCTAGTCTTGTCTGTGTAGTCCTGTCTGTCTAATCTTGTCTATCGAGTCTTGGTTGTCTAATCTTTTCTGTCTAGTTTTATGTGTCTAGTCTCGTCTGTCTAATCTGTGTTATCATTCGACTCCTCTCTCTCTGCCTACTCCTATTATGTTTTATTTGGTTACAGGAATAAATAATTCATGTTTAAGGAAGGAATTAACACGTGTGACGCAAATAGGTGACGTTTCGATATCTTAATCTAAATCGATAGAATATTAGTTGCAAAAAGAAATTAGAAACGGAAATTTAATTGAATCCGAGTTGTTTTGTTGAAATAAATAATGAGCGTGCTCTATTGTTTTGTTGTGAGAATTGAGCATTGCGGAGGAGCGAGAAGAAGAGAGTATTATAAAGAAGAAGTTAGCAGTGTTAGCACGTGTTAGCGACGGCAGGTGCGAGCCGCACGCGGTAGCGTGACCATGCCGGCTCGCATGCCATCACAGAAGCGTGGGAAAGCCTCTGCTTCGAGCTTCCCAAAACAGAATATAAGAGAGACCCTCTTACCTCTTCAGCATGCACACGTCTTACTCGTGGCCGTGCGCACCCCCATCACTCTAACTCGCTCGTGCTTTGATTACTCAGCCACAATTCTCCGTCCTCTTTTACAAAGCACCTCTCTCCTTTTACCATTACTTAACCAATCTGGCACTATATTGCCCATCCCGCTTCGGCACTTATAAAATCGCTAGTTTCCTTTCACGTTTAACTTGTTTAAGTCACTCTCCTTGTCTGCTGTATTTTGAAAGTATTGCTTGTCTTGTCGTAACCCGCACTACTTAAGTAGCATTTATATTATGCGGAGTAAATCAACGGGAAACGCGCGCGTATGCGAAAATGGATAATTGTCTTTTTCATCTTCTTCTCTTTTTGTTATCTTTATTGAAACGTCAATATTGAAAGTATTGTATGATTTATCTGCACTCAAATTAACTGAAACTACATTTGCTTTAACCCTCATGTAAATATATACTCATTAATAACTTCATGAGATTAGTATGTCTAGTCTTGTCTATCTACTCTTGTCTGTTTAGTCTTGTCAATCTAGTACTATGTGACTAGTCTTATCTATCTAATCCTGTCCATTTAGTATTGTCGGTCTAGTCTTGTCTGTCTAGTCTTTGTCCGTCTAGTCTTGTCTGCCTGTCTTGCCTGTCTAGTCTTGTCTGTCTAGTCTTGTCTGTCTAGTCTTGTCTGTCTAGTCTTGCCTGTCTAGTCTTGTCTCTCTAGTCTTGTCTGTCTAGTTTTGCCTGTCTAGTCTTGTCTGTCTTGTCTTTTCTGTCTAGTCTTGTCTGTCTAGTTTTGTCTGTCTAGTCTTGTCTGTCTAGTCTTGTCTGCCTTTAGTATGCCTTGAAAAATTTAAATTAAGTCAAGATTTAAAAATTCATAATTTTTTTGATCAAATACTAATTCGAGAGTTACAATAACATCAGTTTCTCAACATATATTTATAAGTGAGTTTGAGAAAGCTATAGGTTTAAACAATTGGTCTAGTAAAAATAATATGTTAAAAACTTTAATCTACTTGCGCATAAATTAATGTTCATTTGACAAATTAAACACAATAAAAATTTATCCGTCTATGCCACTCGAAATTATCACAAAATCTAACAAACTTTTTGACAAATTTATTCTATAACACTCGTCTACTGCCTCATTATCAAAAATCTAGTTCAACAATTAATCTTGTCTCAATTGAATTGCATGACGATTCGTTTAGTCGAAATTTGAAATTTGCACAACAAATAAGATAATACAAAGATTAGGATCTTTGCCTCGTTGAAAATAAGGATGTTTTACAGATATTTGACCACATCATTAATTTATTGCTTGTTAAAAAAAAAACAAGTTTATGTATTTCGTAACCTGATATAATTACATTAAATTAGTAAAAACGGTAAAAGGTCAAAAATCCAATAAACTTTAAGCTTGGATTTGTTCCTTTTATAGAAATTAAAAGTGATCTAATTTCTATTAGATTTTATTTTTGTGGCAGACAGATTAAAATCTTCTCGCCGTAATTTACTGTGTAATTGCATTTTGATCCAGATTGAACATTTCTTAAGATTACAGCTTGTTATCCTCGCGGCAATTAATCAAAACTCAAGACTCGAGATAAAGAGAGAAAGTGCACAAAAGGCATCCGAGAATATGTTGTGACTTTCTCAATTACAATTTCCTGAATACAAAATTCAAAATTGATCAACAGATTAAAGAAAAATACAGTTTAGACTGGACAGACAAAACATTTAATCAGACTAGATTATAAAATTACAACTATTAATGCTGGCAACGAGACAAAACGATGTTTGTTTATATAAATATTAAGAAATCGTCATTGAATATTTATATATACATCAGGATCTTAGAAACTTTATTGTCTCTTGCATAATAAATGTTTCGTTTGGTTTACTTTAAATTTTTGTAGTCAGACTTATGGCCTTTTTGGCAAGGGATTTGATATTTGGTCTATCAAATTTGTATCGAGTATTAGTTTAGAAACTTTGAGGACCAGACAAAATAAATTGGCTGTGATGGGATCAAATTTAACCTTGTAATTTATGTAGAAATATTTTATTTAATTCAAATCTAATTAACTAACCTAAATAAATGTAACGTGAAATTGTATCTAAGTGTATAAACCCACATAAGCTTGACAAAACAAATACGCAAAGTTAAACATACGAGTTTAGAAACACAGTGCTCTCTTTACAGTTCTTGGTCTCGGTTGTTGGCTGTCTTCATAATTATCATAAATTTGTTTTTTATAACTTTATTTTATGCCCACATTTTTTCCCTACACTCCATCACATGTTGCATTAGCTTTTGCAGAAATAATAAATCTCATAAGTTGTATAAGTTGGATCGCATCAGCATAGTTTCCTGGCAATGGTAATAGTATACCACCCATAAAAGTTCAAAGGCGGGTAGAAAACTGAATTAGGAGAAGGCTGCCACTCAACTTGGGATGTGACGCAAACGCCCACAACGAGATGTGGGGCAGCGCGGACACAAATAAAAAAGGTGTAACCTTTTAGAATACCTCATTAAAGAAAACTTAATTGTATACAACGTCGGGAAAACACCAACATTTGTCACCAAGCTTAGAAATGAGGTATTGGATATTACGGTAGGTAGCACTAACGTAAGTAAATTGACTAAAAAGTGGAGAGTTTCAAGTGAACACTCAATATCAGAACCCTAGGACCATAGAGTTTGAATTGGAAGGAGCGAGTGAGGAAAACACCCCTATCTGAGACCCCAGATAAACTATGTGGCCTATGTTTAGTTCCAAACTAAAAGAGAACCTAGAACTAGTGACAGTGCGGGGTAGCATCAAACATTACACCGTACTAGAGCAAGCTTCAGGAAAAAGGAAATGTAGCAATTACCACAGCATTTGAATCCAGCTGCCCGGTAAAACCGTGAAGGAGCATAAGGATGAAAAATGGTGGAACAAAAGTACGTAGGCCTTTCAGAAAAGCTAAGCAATACGGAAATTGGCTAGAATACTCCAAGGTGCTCACCATATATAACAAAGAGATCAGAAGGGCAAAAAGGAACAACTTTAGAACCTTCTGTGACAACATAGAATCCACCTCGGTGGCAGCTAGATTGCATAAAGTACAAGCATAGGATAGAGTGTAAATGACAGCCACTCTTAAGAGACCGGATGGGAGATACACGGAGGATATAGAACAGAGAGCTCTTCTCCTACTAGAAAACTATTTTCCGGGATGTAGAAAACCGAATTAGCTGGGCAACCATTTTCCTACAAAAAGGAGTAGAGAATTAATGCCGTAGAGGTAGGGAAGAAAGATACCACTCAATCGAAGTCATTTAGACCCTTCAATCTAAGATTTTGTATGTTAAAGACAATGAAGAAGGTAATTGACATTTACCTTAGGACAACAGTGCTGGTAGGTGCACCACTTCACAACTGTCAGCATGCATACAGAGCAGCGAAATCCACACAAACCGCCCTGTATCAGCTGACAAATTAAATAGAAGCAGCACTAGAGACAAAGGAATTAGCGATATGTGCCTTGTTGGATATAGAAGGATCCTTTGACAACACCTCGCACGAGGCTGTCAAAGCGGCCCTCGAAAGAAGGAATATCGACAGCACTATCTCAAACTGGATGGGAGAAATTCTCAGAACCAGAAAGGCGGAGGCACAAGTGGGAAGAGACATCATCAAGATCTCCACAACTCAAGGGTGCCCACAAGGAGGTGTGCTAACACCACTGATGTGGAGCCTGGTAGTTGATGAATTACTGGCTAAACAGAACGACCTAGATATCAAATGTCAAGATTGCCCCGATGACATAGCTATCATGGCTAGAGGGAATTTTGAGGGAACGCTCTGTGAAATCGTACAGAAAGGCCTCAAAGTAACTAGTAGATGGTGTCAAACCATGGGCTGAGACTCAACCCGAGCAAGATTCGAGAAAGCTAAACTGCCTAACGGAAGGTATCTGGGTATCACACTAGATAGCAAACTCTTATGGAATAGACTCGCTGAAGCAGCGGCTGGTAACGCCAAACCAGCTCTAATGGCATGCAGAAATCTGAAACCTTGATATTGAGACCTGCGATTATTTACGGAGCAGTTGCGTGGCGACCTAGAACCAAGCTGGCCTCTGTGAGTAAAAATCTTTAGAAGATTCAAAACCTGGCGTGTGTCTGCATCACTGTGACAATGTGGTCGTGCTCGACAGCAGCAATGGAACTGCTGCTGGAACTCACTCCGTGCACCTTGTCTTGAAGAGGACCACCAGATCGGCGATTGTAAGGTTCAGCAAGGAAGGAATAGGCAGCAGTAAAATAAACGGAAGCAGAGACCGGAACAGCCTCGCTGCCAAGGTCCCCTGGCTGGATGCATCAAAAGACGAAATGGTATGTAAATACCATTTCGAGAAAAAACTACACATAAGTGTGTAGTAGTAAAGCCGATTAAAGCGACGAATCCTCAGCATACCACATAGAGCAAAATGCTATCAAGTGGTATACAGATCGTTCGAAGACAAAGGAAGGAGTAGTGCAGGAGTGTTTGGACCTCGTTCCAAATACTTCGAATCCATGGGAACATTCCCAAGTATCTTTTAAGCAGAGATCCACGCAATCGAAATATGTGCACAATTTAACCACGACAGGAATTTTCGCAAAAAACGAATTCCTATCCGGTCAGACAGCCAAGTAGCCATCAAGGCCATTAGCTCATACACCATCAGATCCAAACTGGTATGCGACTGTGTGGGAAAGCTAATCAAGCTTGGCAGAGAAAATAAAGTAACGCTATAGTGGGTACCAGGACACACTGGTATAAACGGAAACGAAGAAGCCGATCACCTGGCAAACAAGGGATTCAGTTATCCCTTTATAGGTCCGGATTCCTTTTGTGGTATGAGTGTGAACACCATCCACTAAAGTTTAGTTGAAGAAATAAGAGAACAATGGATGAAAGCCTGGAAAGAACTTCCAGAGTTGAGATAATCCAAAGTAATGCTGGGATCACGACCAAGCAAGTCGTCACAACCAATTCTACAATCCACACAATCTACACAAATAATTATGTAGTTAATCTGGTTTCGTATAGTTTTATCAGTATCATCTGCTGGGGCCTTAATGGTATATATCTCTTTGGAAGTTCGTAGAAGGTATATTTTACAACCATATCTTGTTCCTGGCAAAACTGTAACAAACGATCTTCTCTGTTGTTCCTCAGTCAAAGTCGATACTCTCCTATGCATTTCGCCACGTTTCCTCTTCCAATCTTAGCGTTAAGATCTCCTATAACTCTGGTAATGATTTATTGTAAAAGTTTCCAGATCTTCCAGACTTTTAGCGTCTGTTGGGGTGTATACTCTATGAAGTTCAATATATTTGTTTTGGTTTGGAGTGTAATTAACATAACGTTGGCTGATATTGGGATATAATTTGTCACAGATCTACTTGTTTCATTGTCTGTCATAATGGCTACTCCGTGTCTATGGTTAGATTCATTCTTCCCAGAGAAGTATATTATGCCTCTATTTATTTGGCGCTGACGTGAGCTGAGACACCTACTTTCGATGATCTAGGACATTACCTTTATATTCGTATTCATAGTCGCTCCCTATCTCAAGAAATAAGGACGCCTTGATGAAGGCTTCCTTGAATCTCTGAGGTGTCCTTGTTTCATAGTCACAAAATAAGGCTTCCTTCCAGAAAAAAGTCTTATTTAGGGACATTTAGGGTTATATTTATTTAGGGTTTATAAAGGTTATATTTACAATCAGCCTTGGCGGTTTGAGTACCGCTAAGGCTGATTGTAAATATAACCTTAAAATTGTTATTATTGATGAAGTAAAAAGTGTGCAATACACGAACCGCGAAAGGCTGTTATTAGCTCAGCCAATATCAGAAGAAAGCGCAATCTACTGCAAAAAAAAACACGAGGGTTAATCTGCGTTAAGAAGTTTGAGATGTATAGGCAACCCACTGTGAGCATTCTGAGCATGCGCATTGGGGGCAAAACACAAAGGCGTAGGGAAAATAAATTTGAAGGGGGTATATAAAAATTTATACTATTGTGTTTAATACTATTGAAAAGTTTATACTATTGAATTTTTTTTAAATTTCGGATCTAGAGGTCGCGCCTCCGCGTGATATGTGATCTTGATTGATCTTCTCCTAATATAACCTAATCTAACCATCCATTTTGTTCAAATCTGTAGCTACGGTGGCGTTTTGTACACGCCACTGGAGGTTTTATGTCAATTTCCGTTAGTTTCAATTGTGGCACATAAGGCGCTGAATGGCTCACGCCTCTTAACGCATATATTAACCAAAACAGTTTTGATTTGAAACAAAAAGCTGACGCGTGGGTAGGGTAATGATGAAATTTATAAGGGAGGGTGTACACCACATACTGGCAAACAATTGAGAAAGTGCTGGACAATCTGAAACAAAAGTAAGTGACAACAATTTTGTTCCTATCTAATCAAATTGTTGCATGGCATTTTCTATTTTAAAATGCGATTATTTTATCAAAAATAATTTCAGAAAACGAAAGTTGACAACAACAATGAAACAGCAACGTGTCATGACTGGTGGTGGCGGCCCTGCGCCTGTAAAACGTGTAGATCAAGTCATGGATTTCAGCCATGAAACAAGTGTAAATATCGACGTGAAAATTGATTGTCCATTTGACAGCACAGTAACATTTGAAGAACATTGTAAATATTATAAAAAGGTAAATATTATTTATAAACATTTATTAGCATTCTATTACCATTTTCTTTTAACCCTTAAATGCATTTTGTTGCAGTTATGCAACATACACTTTCTGCTTATATATTTGTGAGTGTGCGAAGTGGAGGTCAGTAATGCATGATGTAACACAACTACTAGATTTTGCACTGATAGGGAAAAGCAGATTTTACCCCAACTCGCCTTTTACGTTTAGGCAGCACACGTTTATCGATCCGCTGTCGTGATTTCTAACCTCTGAATTCGGATCAGTGTTTACACGGTTCAACAGTGTGCAATAAGGCATTGTTTTTCATATAAATAAATCATAAAATAGACATTAGGGTATGTATAATGTAATCAATATGTACAAACTCACCATACATTGTCACATCAAGTTGTATATAGTGTTATATATCTGTTGCATTTCTGCAACATCATGTAGATACAGCACAGTCTATTATGTTGCTGATCTGCAACATTATGAATTTAATTCATCTATATGGTTAGATCGTGTATTACGAATTTTTCAGAATAGCCAAAAAAAAACCCACTTTCAAATGAAGAATTCCAATATTTTGCGGATCATGTGAGCGAAATTAGCTGTGACGAGGAGCCTTTCTCAGACACCGATTTATTAGCAGATCCGGACTACGCACCCGATGATCATGACGATAATGAAGACACCGTTTATGATGTTGTCGATAAAAATGAGGCTAGAAGTTCAAATAAAGAGAATTGTCCTCCCAAGAATTCAGCAGAAGAATCAGACTCTACCATAAAATGGAAAAAGAAAAATTTTATCCTCAATGAAGATCAGTTACAGTTGCTTGGATCAATCAAAATTCCCGATGAACTTTTGAAGGTAGAAACACCCTACCAATGTTTTTAATTATTTTTTACAAAGAAATTTCTCGAAAACGTTGTCTCAGAATCAAACTTATATGCTGTTCAAAAAAATATAAATAAGTCACTAAATTTGACTATTCAAGAACTAAATGTGTATATTGAAATTGCGATTTATACATCCATATCACGTCTACCTAATGTACGGCTTTATTGGTCTCCTGACATTGGTGTTGACAGAATCAGACAAAGAATGACCATCAATAGATTTGAGAAAATTGGAGCTTATATTCATTTCAACGATAACACAACGTTTCTATCAAAAGACTCTCCGAATCACGACAGACTACACAAACTCCGACCAATGATTGATCATTTGAATAGTGAATTCCCTAAAATTCCTCTTCAAGAAAAGCTAGCAATTGATGAACAATTCTGTTCTACCAGAGTTAGGCACTTTATGAAGCAATATTTAACAATGAAGCCCTATAAATGGGGATTCAAGTTATTCGTTTTATGTGGCATGGATGGTTTTGCCTATAATTTTGAGATCTACTCAGAGCAAGAAAGTTGTGCTTCAAAGTGAAGATCGAATGAACCAGATTTAGGAGCATGTGGCAACGTTGTTATCAGACTTTGTCGCATAATCTCTAGAAATAAAAGGTATAGAATATATTTCGACAATTACTATACCACTCTAAAACTACTATCCTATCTGGCCCATGTTGGAATCTTCAGCCTTGGTACCGTTCGTCGCAACAGAATTATGAACTGTACCAACAGAGCAGGGTATGAAAAAAGATGAACGTGGTACGTCGTATGAGTTCGTTAGTACAGTAGACGATATAGAAATAAGCTCACTAATTTGGAAAGATAGCAAATTGGTCACCCTTGTGTCAACATTCTGTGGACAACAGCCAGAATCAACAATCAACCGATATGATAAAAAAACGAAAACCATTGTTGAAATAAGATGTCCATTCATTATAAAGGAATATAACAAACATATGGGTGGTGTGGACTTTTTAAATGCATACATAGCAAGAAATAAAATTACCCTCAAAGGAAGAAATGGTACATTTTATCATTCTATTGACATGGCACTTGCTAACAGTTGGCTGTTATATAAGAGAATAATGAAAGTGAAAAATCCTGATAAGTCCGATATCACATTTTATGACTTCAGAAAACACGTGTCGCTATGTCTGCTGAATATTGGTTATGCTACTCAACAAAAGAGAGGTAGACCGAGTGAACAATCGTTACAGCTACAGGAAAAGAAAAAACAAGGCTCAACACAATATGCACCACCACAGGACTTTCGGTTGGATCAGATCGGTCATTGGATTTCCTGGGTTGATCAAAGAAATAGGTGTAAACTACCGAATTGTAAGGGATTTTCTCAAACGAAATGTGACAAGTGTGGAGTTTACTTGTGCTGTAATAAAAAGAACAATTGTTTTAAAACATATCATACTATTCGCTAATATATGCATACTGTTGCAGTTATTCAGCATATATATTTTTTTCTATTTATGTGAAAACACCACTTTCTTCTAAAGTAACATCATTTATTATCAATAAATGTTACAGAATAGTAACAGAATATTTTTTACTTACTGTTTCTTAAATCATGCATTAAATGGTTAACTTTTTCAGGTGACATGGGGTCAACGTCAGGTCTACATCAATTTTATCCAATTGCTTTTCATGATATTTCCGATGAAGAGGTACTGAGGCTTATACGACTTCGAGAAGTGATTGAACAGCAGCAAGAGTATCATTAAATTAAAAAAAAATGCCGAAGTAGAAGAAAAGCTAGACTACAAAAGAATCTACAATAAATTGTACAATAAAAATTATTCAGTATCATATAAATATAAACAACATATTTTGAGCAAAGTATATACACAATAGTAGTGTATACACAATTATCAGGCCCACAACTCTCATTTAAGTTGGTAAACTGGGTTTAATGACATTTTTTCAATAAAAAATTGTCATTAAAGCCGATTTACCATTATGAATGCAATGTTATTACGAGCTTTATAAATGGAGACACGGGCAGCCCTCGATTAATTAATCTTTAATTGGGCATCTGGCACCGGCAACAGAAGTTCGACCAAATTTCCTTGCTGAACAAATATCTTCTTCGAAAAGGAACATCCGTCGTTCATTTCGATAGGATTCTGAAAGTCCAGAATGTACCTCCTGGCGGGCCGCCTTCGAGATCTATTTCCATTTCTTACTGGAATTTCCTCAAAACCATCATCAAACTCACTATCATAATTATTTAAAAAATCGTTGTTCATTATACTGTTTCTGAGGTTAATTAACATGTCGAAACTACATCGACGACAGGCGCAAGCGTCATCGAAACGCAACAGCCAATCAAAGTGCTGAAGGCATTATTCATGGAAGCTTGAGACCTTCCTTAAGATAAGGAGACGATTAAGGTTCCTTGAGCTGTCAAGGAAGGTATATGAAACGCGAAGTAAGGAACAAGGAATCCTTGTTCCTCAAGGAAGCGCTATGAATACGGGTATATGTCCCTTCATTTTTTGAACGACAAAATTTGTTGCATAGAACGTTATAACATTGAGGTATGGGATTATAGTTTCTACGGAAAATCCTTAATTTTTTCGCAAAGAAAATATTAAAGCAATTATTTTTTACGTACTTAAATAGAAAAACAAAATTCGTTAAAAAAATGTGATGTAATTTAGATCTACGCTTTATTTAAACTTACATAAATTAGTCCAAATCTGATTAATCGTTTAGAAAATCGAATCGGATTTCGCTAACCTGTTATTCATAAATAAACATATTTAACCAAATTAGTTTTTTTTTCTTTCGACTCGTGGGAAAACACTCAAAAACCCATATTAATTGTAATCAAATACGTCTATCAAATATATGTATATATATATATATATATATATATATATATATATATATATATATACACTATGGTGTTAAACTTTTTTTTAATTTACTGTTTTTGGGATAATCGCGCAGACTCTATTATTTTACAAAATGCAATGTAATGTCGTCAAAACAAAATTCGTGAAGTCGTTGGTGTTTCCGCTATGACGTCATCGATATGTTTTGTAAATGGCAACCCCCATTTTTATTCTCGATTTAACCATACCTTTTAATGGTCTAAATCAGTGCTTCCCAAAGTGGTGGGTCGCGGCCCCCTAGGGGCCGGGGCCTACCCGCAGGGGGGCCGCGAAGGACCGCAAGTATAACAAATGAATATATCTTCCTTAAATAAGTTTAATTGTCGATTATGCACATACTTCAATTAATTTATAAACTTCGTTTAAATATTGGAATTTCAAAATGATTATATTTTAGAAACTGCTGATATTATTTAATTGATTGAATTATTATTTTTTTTTTAATCAAGCATTTTAAACCGTTGAAGTTGACGCGAAACGTCAACAGCTAGATGGCATTACAGCACAAGGGCATATTCACTGGTGTTATATGACAGTTTGCCAGTTCTAATTTTACAGTTCCAATTCTTTCTTGTGTTTTATTAATAATAATATAATCATAATTGGGAAGATGGGCAAGTGGTTATTAAAACGTGTTGGTGATAAATGTGAACAAACACAAAAAGATATCTGTGATGTAGTGGTAGCAGAAAGCGGACTATCAATTTCATCAGAACCTTCAACATTATATTTAGAAAACCCAGCTGCTAAGAAAGCAAAGTTGGTATGTACCGGCAAATTCAGGAAATATGACTCTGCGTATTTAAAATTTGGTTTTGTGTCCTCGGGCGAAAATGAAGAAACACTGTTGTGTATAATTTGTTCAAAAACATTGGCATATGATGCTATGAGACTAGGAAAACTTTTTAGACATTTAAATACCATGAATAGTGGATTTAAATATAAACCAATTGATTTCTTTGAAAGGAAAGCTAGAGATTTAAAACGTCAAACTAACTTTTTTCGAAACAAGCAAAACTTAATGGCAAGTTGAAAATAATCGCAAAAGTAAAAAAACCTCATACCATTAACGAAGATCTTGTTTTACCAGCAGCGATAAAAATTTGTGAAAATGTTCATAGTTTAGAAGTAGCTGAACCCCTTCAAAAAATTTATGTGTCCAATAATACAATTAAAAGAAGAATAGATTGCATTGCCGAGAATATTAATTTAACCTTACTTTTACGCATAAAACAAAGCAGTAAATTTGTCATTCAGCTCGACGAATCTGCCGATAACACAAATGCTGATAAATTAATGTTTTTTTATTAAATATCAATACATTTTACAGCTTCGCCAAGATAATTGTTTTGTAGAAATCTTTCTGGTACTACAAAAGGAGTTGATATTTAAAAAATTGTAAATGATTTTTTTTCCAAAAATGAAATAGAATGGAAAAAATGCGTTGGTGTAAGCACTGATAGTGCAGCAGCAATGATCGGCAAGATTTTAGGATTTATATCCGAGGTTAAAAAAGCTTGCCCAAATACGAAATATGTGCATTATATTATCCAGAAAGAAAATTTAGTTTTTCGAAGAATGGGAAACGAACTATATGAAGTGTTGTTAAATGTTTCAACAATAGTAAATTTTGCAAAACGCAATGCGAGTTCATCAAGATTATTTTTCATTTTATGTAAAGAAATGGGTTCTGAACATGAAGGTCTGTTATATCACACAGAACTAAGGTGGCTGTCACGTGGAAGAGTTATAAAAAGAATTCTTCAATTAAAAGACGAGCTTCGAATATTTCTTCTAGAAAAGAAACCTGATTTAGCTGCCCTTTTTTGCGATGATAGGTGGTGGTGTCTAATTTCATATTTAGCAGATTTTTCGAAAAGGTTAATGAACTGAATCTTTCGTTTCAGGGAAAAAGTACTAATTTACTGATTCTTAGCAAAAAGCTACAAGCCTTTCAAAAAAAATTGTTCGTATGGACCAAGAGCTTTGGACAAGGAAACACGAGCATGTTTATTTCTTTGCATGAATTTACTGAAGAAAATAACATGTCGTTGTCAACAGAACTTAAAACAAATATCGTAAATCATTTAACAGAATCAATTAACTTCTTTGAAAAGTATTTTCCGAATTTAAACTAAAAAACATGACTGGATAATAATACCATTTAGTAATAATTTGCAATCTGATCATCTTCCCTGGAAATTACAAGAGGAATTAATTGACTTGAGATCGGATTCAATACTCGCATTGGAATTTTCTGGAAGCGACATTTCAGAATTTTTTGTAATGCGGCAAAATGAATATTCCTCATTAACTGACTCAGCATTACATATTCTGGTTCCGTTTGCAACAACGTACCTCTGCGAATCGGCATTTTCAACTATGTTATTAATTAAGAACAAGCATAGATCATGCCTATCAACAGAATCATTAGAAAATAATCTTAGAATATCAATTTCAAATATAAGGCCAGATCTAAATCTGTTGTGCAATAATATTCAAACACATCCATCACATTATATTTAATTTATAAACATTAATGTAAATAATGCTAATTATTATTTAATATTTTTTTCGCTTATTTGTTGATTTTTTTCAATTTTCCTAAAATTTACTTCAATTTAATTTTCTTCATTTACTAATAATAGTGTATTTAATTATAGAATATATATGAATACACAAAGTAAAAATTTTTTTTACTTAAACCAGTTTAAAAAAATAGGGGGCCCTGGTTTGTCGAAATGAGTTGCAGGGGAGCCGCGACATCAAAAAGTTTGGAAGCAGTGGTCTAAGTCTAAATGATCGTGTCAAAATTTTGATATGTTACATTAGCAAGTTTTCGAAAAAAGCTGATTTTAATTTTAAGATAATCAATATTTACCAGTTTAGAAAAATGAGTTTGTGACAAGAAAATCTTAATAATTTTACGACATGTCCTGAAGCAATTGGGTTTTATTTTCAAAACATACACCTTTTTATGAAAACCTAATTTTTTCTCTGCCTCTTTTTAATTTACGATTCTCACTTGTTTCTTTTGCTTGTTTCGTTCGCTAGTCAACCAGCGATTATAAAAAAAATAAATTAAGTTAAATTTAACATTTACCAGAAAAAAGTAAATTTAAACCAAATTAAAAACAAAACAAATTCAACGTAAATATTCAAAGTGTCTGCCACCAACCAGTTTACACGGACCTACACGAGAGTAAGCACTTTATACATTGCGCTTAATCACCTGTATTATTACTATATACCGATTTGTACCATTTCAGCGCGAATACGGAGTTTTAAATTCTCTAAATTATTAGATCTATTAAAATAAATTTTGCGACCTTAGATAAGCCCGTAGATAAAAATCGAATGAGGTTAAGTCGGGAGAACGCGAAGGCCACTACATTGATCCCAGAAGTCCTATCCATCTTCCAGGAAACGTGGCGTCAAGATATTAACAAACTTCTAAACCATACTGAGGAGGCGCCCCATCTTGCTGAAACAAAATATTCTGATGGGGTGCCTAAATCGTCATCTTCATTGTTTGGAGAAAGAAGGCTGGCATCAAATCAAATCGCAAAAAATCTGGATATCGAGCAGGGGTCAGATTTCCTTAAAAAAGTAATGTCCTATAAAAGGCACACATATGATTCCCACCTACACGTTTAATTTGTCTTGGCGTTGACTGTGGGATTCTCGCGTCCAATGAGGATTTTCCCGTCATCAAAACTTACAGTTGTGGAAATGTACTTATCCATTTAGGCAAAGGTGACTTCATCAGATAAAAATATGTTGCTTAGAAAATTATGATTTTGATCAGAGCGCAACAAGCGCTGAACTCTTCACAAAACTGTAAATGGCGATCTTGATCATCTTCGTGTAACTCAAGGACCAGTTGCACTTTGTACGGGTGACTTTTTTTAATAATCTCACACCTATAGATTAATGATCTACATTGTTATTTAAAGTAATTTGTCTTGTTGAAATATATGGTTTTCCTCAGCCTCAAGTATCATAGTTAATTTGGTTTCTTCAATTACTGAACGTCGATCTGTCGCGGCATATCTTTTGCTGGTCCAGTTCATGTGTATTTGACGATCAATTTACTCACTGTCAATTTCATGAGTACATTACTATCGCCGTATTAAACCATCATTAGAATCTATTCTTTCCCGTTCAGTCAAATGACGTACCATTGTTACAATATTTCAAATGGATGAATTGCCTTTTATAATAATTAGATAATGTATCAAAGTTTGGTAACACGGAACTGATTTGAACAAGCTTGCTAGATTTATCAAAAAAAATTACTTCGCCCTAATCATAAGCAAAAGAAACAAGTGAAAATCGCAATTTAAAAAAGGCAGGGAAAACAGAGGGTTTATAAAAATGTGTATTTTTTTCAAATAAAACCGACATTTGTGAGGACATATAAAAATATTCAGATATTCTTGTTACAAACCCATTTTTCTGCATTTTGGAAAATAATATTGTGTTTTAATAAGTATACGTGTTTGAGAGATTATCTCAAAAACAGTAGAAGAAATTATAATTTTGATTCCAAACTTTAATACCACACTGTATATATTCCATAAATAAATACTCAAGATAAACAAATACAAGATAAAGTGTTTTTTCTTTTTGTAAAATGCAATAAATCAATGAAGGATCGAATTTAGTTCAAAACTAAATCTAAATTTTAACTAGGTGAAGGTTTCTGGCGTTATCTTTCTAAATAAATTATGCCCCAAACAATTCCATGTAGACAGTAGCAAATGGAATTGTAGATAAGATTCATTTTCTGGACTAGATTGTTGACACTGGGACAGCGGCGGAATGTTGTTAAATAAATTGGTTTGTCAAAACTTTGTTAGATTTTGTAATAGTGTAGGGTTTTTGCAGCAAAAAGGTGGAAATATTTGTTCCCATAAATAGATTTGCTAATTTCAAGTGGAAGTACATTTATTGATGTAGTTTTATTGGGTAGTTATATTTCTGTTGATAAATATAATAATTTCATTTTTTTTTTTAATAGTACGATTTTCAAATTAATTGTATTTGTATTTTTCATAATTGATAGAGAATTTAATACAGAAAAATAGGTAAATGTATTCATGTTTGACAATGTAAGCAACGTCAACAAGTCGTGTTGAAGCAAACTCTCCAAAACTCCGTAGTTTTTTTTTGTAGATTTTATGTAATTAGTTTTGTTTTCAAGCTAAAGCCATTCCATATACCTAATTTGCAAATAAGTGAAAATTAAAAAATTTATAGATATTATAGACTTTGGTTTTACTAAATTATTAACTAATTTGAATACATTTTTTTAAACATTTTGTTGAATTAATCAATAAATCTGTATAAATAAAAGAGATATGTTTCATTATTTTTCATTCAAGGTCAAATAATCATAACAAATTGGTTTAAGAAAAATAAGCTTAAATAATTTAAACGATGAAAGAAATGTTTGTAGATTATCTAACAATAAAACGTCTACAGATTTGTCACAGAAGTAACACATTGACCTCGTATTTCTGTTAAAACATATTTAAATATACTAACAAATTTCCTTATTTATATAATTTTTTAAAACTTGTAAAAGTTTCTTTGATTTAGCGACGTAACATGGTTTTACATGATACAATTTTTCATTATATTTTCAACGTCCCAATAAAAATCATCGAAAAAAATTCCATTTTGTAATTTTCCTGAAAACACAAATTTTGATAAAAGATACAACAATGCGACCAAATATTAAAAACCCGCCCATAAAAAGATATCTGAAACCACACACACACAGTCAGGTAGCGCCCTCGCGTTCCAACATCAAAAGCCTGAACTACACAATCCCTCCAATAAGATTTATTCGGACCCAAAAATTACTCATTTAATCAGATTCCAATAAAAATCGATTTGTATCTCCGATAATTTATTATCGAATTGCAGACAAGACAAGATAATTTATTTGCTATAATAGCTGCCGTTTAAATATCAAGTTCATTTTTACCTTCCTCGAATATCCTCCGTCTGAAAAAAGCATACGGGCAAGATAATTAAATTAATATTTAATTTATTACTTCCGAGGGTTTTCGTAATAATTATCGGTGGCTAAAAAGTGGATTGCGGTTTAATTTGCCTAAGATAATAATCTCAAATATTTCGGAGGGGTAATTCATGATCAATTCTGACCTGATTTGTTAATGATTTAGATAGATAATTAAGAACAAAATAAATAGTTCATTAGTAGGTAAGTAAAAGGTGTAAAAATTAGACTAGAAAAGCAAGCTAGACAGACAAGACTAGACATAAAAGATTTGACGGACGAGACTAGGCAGAGAAGACTATATTGATAAGACTAGATAGACAAGACTAGACAGACAAGACTAGACAGACAAAACTAGACAGACAATACTACACAGACAAGACTAGTCAGACAAGACTAGAAAGACCAGAAGACAAGACTAGACAGACAAGACTAGACAGACAAGACTAGACAGACAAGACTAGACAGACAAGACTAGACAGACAAGACTAGACAGACAAGACTAGACAGACAAGACTAGACAGACAAGACTAGACAGACAAGACTAGACAGACAAGACTAGACAGACAAGACTAGACAGACAAGACTAGACAGACAAGACTAGACAGACAAGACTAGACAGACAAGACTAGACAGACAAGACTAGAGAGACAAAACTAGACAGACAATACTACACAGACAATACTACACAGACAAGACTAGTCAGACAAGACTAGAAAGACCAGAAGACAAGACTAGACAGACAAGACTAGACAGACAAGACTAGACAGACAAGACTAGACAGACAAGACTAGACAGACAAGACTAGACAGACAAGACTAGACAGACAAGACTAGACAGACAAGACTAGACAGACAAGACTAGACAGACAAGACTAGACAGACAAGACTAGACAGACAAGACTAGACAGACAAGACTAGACAGACAAGACTAGACAGACAAGACTAGACAGACAAGACTAGACAGACAAGACTAGACAGACAAGACTAGACAGACAAGACTAGACAGACAAGACTAGACAGACAAGACTAGACAGACAAGACTAGACAGACAAGACTAGACAGACAAGACTAGACAGACAAGACTAGACAGACAAGACTAGACAGACAAGACTAGACAGACAAGACTAGACAGACAAGACTAGACAGACAAGACTAGACAGACAAGACTAGACAGACAAGACTAGACAGACAAGACTAGACAGACAAGACTAGACAGACAAGACTAGACAGACAAGACTAGACAGACAAGACTAGACAGACAAGACTAGACAGACAAGACTAGACAGACAAGACTAGACAGACAAGACTAGACAGACAAGACTAGACAGACAAGACTAGACAGACAAGACTAGACAGACAAGACTAGACAGACAAGACTAGACAGACAAGACTAGACAGACAAGACTAGACAGACAAGACTAGACAGACAAGACTAGACAGACAAGACTAGACAGACAAGACTAGACAGACAAGACTAGACAGACAAGACTAGACAGACAAGACTAGACAGACAAGACTAGACAGACAAGACTAGACAGACAAGACTAGACAGACAAGACTAGACAGACAAGACTAGACAGACAAGACTAGACAGACAAGACTAGACAGACAAGACTAGACAGACAAGACTAGACAGACAAGACTAGACAGACAAGACTAGACAGACAAGACTAGACAGACAAGACTAGACAGACAAGACTAGACAGACAAGACTAGACAGACAAGACTAGACAGACAAGACTAGACAGACAAGACTAGACAGACAAGACTAGACAGACAAGACTAGACAGACAAGACTAGACAGACAAGACTAGACAGACAAGACTAGACAGACAAGACTAGACAGACAAGACTAGACAGACAAGACTAGACAGACAAGACTAGACAGACAAGACTAGACAGACAAGACTAGACAGACAAGACTAGACAGACAAGACTAGACAGACAAGACTAGACAGACAAGACTAGACAGACAAGACTAGACAGACAAGACTAGACAGACAAGACTAGACAGACAAGACTAGACAGACAAGACTAGACAGACAAGACTAGACAGACAAGACTAGACAGACAAGACTAGACAGACAAGACTAGACAGACAAGACTAGACAGACAAGACTAGACAGACAAGACTAGACAGACAAGACTAGACAGACAAGACTAGACAGACAAGACTAGACAGACAAGACTAGACAGACAAGACTAGACAGACAAGACTAGACAGACAAGACTAGACAGACAAGACTAGACAGACAAGACTAGACAGACAAGACTAGACAGACAAGACTAGACAGACAAGACTAGACAGACAAGACTAGACAGACAAGACTAGACAGACAAGACTAGACAGACAAGACTAGACAGACAAGACTAGACAGACAAGACTAGACAGACAAGACTAGACAGACAAGACTAGACAGACAAGACTAGACAGACAAGACTAGACAGACAAGACTAGACAGACAAGACTAGACAGACAAGACTAGACAGACAAGACTAGACAGACAAGACTAGACAGACAAGACTAGACAGACAAGACTAGACAGACAAGACTAGACAGACAAGACTAGACAGACAAGACTAGACAGACAAGACTAGACAGACAAGACTAGACAGACAAGACTAGACAGACAAGACTAGACAGACAAGACTAGACAGACAAGACTAGACAGACAAGACTAGACAGACAAGACTAGACAGACAAGACTAGACAGACAAGACTAGACAGACAAGACTAGACAGACAAGACTAGACAGACAAGACTAGACAGACAAGACTAGACAGACAAGACTAGACAGACAAGACTAGACAGACAAGACTAGACAGACAAGACTAGACAGACAAGACTAGACAGACAAGACTAGACAGACAAGACTAGACAGACAAGACTAGACAGACAAGACTAGACAGACAAGACTAGACAGACAAGACTAGACAGACAAGACTAGACAGACAAGACTAGACAGACAAGACTAGACAGACAAGACTAGACAGACAAGACTAGACAGACAAGACTAGACAGACAAGACTAGACAGACAAGACTAGACAGACAAGACTAGACAGACAAGACTAGACAGACAAGACTAGACAGACAAGACTAGACAGACAAGACTAGACAGACAAGACTAGACAGACAAGACTAGACAGACAAGACTAGACAGACAAGACTAGACAGACAAGACTAGACAGACAAGACTAGACAGACAAGACTAGACAGACAAGACTAGACAGACAAGACTAGACAGACAAGACTAGACAGACAAGACTAGACAGACAAGACTAGACAGACAAGACTAGACAGACAAGACTAGACAGACAAGACTAGACAGACAAGACTAGACAGACAAGACTAGACAGACAAGACTAGACAGACAAGACTAGACAGACAAGACTAGACAGACAAGACTAGACAGACAAGACTAGACAGACAAGACTAGACAGACAAGACTAGACAGACAAGACTAGACAGACAAGACTAGACAGACAAGACTAGACAGACAAGACTAGACAGACAAGACTAGACAGACAAGACTAGACAGACAAGACTAGACAGACAAGACTAGACAGACAAGACTAGACAGACAAGACTAGACAGACAAGACTAGACAGACAAGACTAGACAGACAAGACTAGACAGACAAGACTAGACAGACAAGACTAGACAGACAAGACTAGACAGACAAGACTAGACAGACAAGACTAGACAGACAAGACTAGACAGACAAGACTAGACAGACAAGACTAGACAGACAAGACTAGACAGACAAGACTAGACAGACAAGACTAGACAGACAAGACTAGACAGACAAGACTAGACAGACAAGACTAGACAGACAAGACTAGACAGACAAGACTAGACAGACAAGACTAGACAGACAAGACTAGACAGACAAGACTAGACAGACAAGACTAGACAGACAAGACTAGACAGACAAGACTAGACAGACAAGACTAGACAGACAAGACTAGACAGACAAGACTAGACAGACAAGACTAGACAGACAAGACTAGACAGACAAGACTAGACAGACAAGACTAGACAGACAAGACTAGACAGACAAGACTAGACAGACAAGACTAGACAGACAAGACTAGACAGACAAGACTAGACAGACAAGACTAGACAGACAAGACTAGACAGACAAGACTAGACAGACAAGACTAGACAGACAAGACTAGACAGACAAGACTAGAGAGACAAAACTAGACAGACAAGACTAGACAGACAAGACTAGACAGACAAGACTAGACAGACAAGACTAGACAGACAAGACTAGACAGACAAGACTAGACAGACAAGACTAGACAGACAAGACTAGACAGACAAGACTAGACAGACAAGACTAGACAGACAAGACTAGACAGACAAGACTAGACAGACAAGACTAGACAGACAAGACTAGACAGACAAGACTAGACAGACAAGACTAGACAGACAAGACTAGACAGACAAGACTAGACAGACAAGACTAGACAGACAAGACTAGACAGACAAGACTAGACAGACAAGACTAGACAGACAAGACTAGACAGACAAGACTAGACAGACAAGACTAGACAGACAAGACTAGACAGACAAGACTAGACAGACAAGACTAGACAGACAAGACTAGACAGACAAGACTAGACAGACAAGACTAGACAGACAAGACTAGACAGACAAGACTAGACAGACAACAAGACTAGACAGACAAGACTAGACAGACAAGACTAGACAGACAAGACTAGACAGACAAGACTAGACAGACAAGACTAGACAGACAAGACTAGACAGACAAGACTAGACAGACAAGACTAGACAGACAAGACTAGACAGACAAGACTAGACAGACAAGACTAGACAGACAAGACTAGACAGACAAGACTAGACAGACAAGACTAGACAGACAAGACTAGACAGACAAGACTAGACAGACAAGACTAGACAGACAAGACTAGACAGACAAGACTAGACAGACAAGACTAGACAGACAAGACTAGACAGACAAGACTAGACAGACAAGACTAGACAGACAAGACTAGACAGACAAGACTAGACAGACAAGACTAGACAGACAAGACTAGACAGACAAGACTAGACAGACAAGACTAGACAGACAAGACTAGACAGACAAGACTAGACAGACAAGACTAGACAGACAAGACTAGACAGACAAGACTAGACAGACAAGACTAGACAGACAAGACTAGACAGACAAGACTAGACAGACAAGACTAGACAGACAAGACTAGACAGACAAGACTAGACAGACAAGACTAGACAGACAAGACTAGACAGACAAGACTAGACAGACAAGACTAGACAGACAAGACTAGACAGACAAGACTAGACAGACAAGACTAGACAGACAAGACTAGACAGACAAGACTAGACAGACAAGACTAGACAGACAAGACTAGACAGACAAGACTAGACAGACAAGACTAGACAGACAAGACTAGACAGACAAGACTAGACAGACAAGACTAGACAGACAAGACTAGACAGACAAGACTAGACAGACAAGACTAGACAGACAAGACTAGACAGACAAGACTAGACAGACAAGACTAGACAGACAAGACTAGACAGACAAGACTAGACAGACAAGACTAGACAGACAAGACTAGACAGACAAGACTAGACAGACAAGACTAGACAGACAAGACTAGACAGACAAGACTAGACAGACAAGACTAGACAGACAAGACTAGACAGACAAGACTAGACAGACAAGACTAGACAGACAAGACTAGACAGACAAGACTAGACAGACAAGACTAGACAGACAAGACTAGACAGACAAGACTAGACAGACAAGACTAGACAGACAAGACTAGACAGACAAGACTAGACAGACAAGACTAGACAGACAAGACTAGACAGACAAGACTAGACAGACAAGACTAGACAGACAAGACTAGACAGACAAGACTAGACAGACAAGACTAGACAGACAAGACTAGACAGACAAGACTAGACAGACAAGACTAGACAGACAAGACTAGACAGACAAGACTAGACAGACAAGACTAGACAGACAAGACTAGACAGACAAGACTAGACAGACAAGACTAGACAGACAAGACTAGACAGACAAGACTAGACAGACAAGACTAGACAGACAAGACTAGACAGACAAGACTAGACAGACAAGACTAGACAGACAAGACTAGACAGACAAGACTAGACAGACAAGACTAGACAGACAAGACTAGACAGACAAGACTAGACAGACAAGACTAGACAGACAAGACTAGACAGACAAGACTAGACAGACAAGACTAGACAGACAAGACTAGACAGACAAGACTAGACAGACAAGACTAGACAGACAAGACTAGACAGACAAGACTAGACAGACAAGACTAGACAGACAAGACTAGACAGACAAGACTAGACAGACAAGACTAGACAGACAAGACTAGACAGACAAGACTAGACAGACAAGACTAGACAGACAAGACTAGACAGACAAGACTAGACAGACAAGACTAGACAGACAAGACTAGACAGACAAGACTAGACAGACAAGACTAGACAGACAAGACTAGACAGACAAGACTAGACAGACAAGACTAGACAGACAAGACTAGACAGACAAGACTAGACAGACAAGACTAGACAGACAAGACTAGACAGACAAGACTAGACAGACAAGACTAGACAGACAAGACTAGACAGACAAGACTAGACAGACAAGACTAGACAGACAAGACTAGACAGACAAGACTAGACAGACAAGACTAGACAGACAAGACTAGACAGACAAGACTAGACAGACAAGACTAGACAGACAAGACTAGACAGACAAGACTAGACAGACAAGACTAGACAGACAAGACTAGACAGACAAGACTAGACAGACAAGACTAGACAGACAAGACTAGACAGACAAGACTAGACAGACAAGACTAGACAGACAAGACTAGACAGACAAGACTAGACAGACAAGACTAGACAGACAAGACTAGACAGACAAGACTAGACAGACAAGACTAGACAGACAAGACTAGACAGACAAGACTAGACAGACAAGACTAGACAGACAAGACTAGACAGACAAGACTAGACAGACAAGACTAGACAGACAAGACTAGACAGACAAGACTAGACAGACAAGACTAGACAGACAAGACTAGACAGACAAGACTAGACAGACAAGACTAGACAGACAAGACTAGACAGACAAGACTAGACAGACAAGACTAGACAGACAAGACTAGACAGACAAGACTAGACAGACAAGACTAGACAGACAAGACTAGACAGACAAGACTAGACAGACAAGACTAGACAGACAAGACTAGACAGACAAGACTAGACAGACAAGACTAGACAGACAAGACTAGACAGACAAGACTAGACAGACAAGACTAGACAGACAAGACTAGACAGACAAGACTAGACAGACAAGACTAGACAGACAAGACTAGACAGACAAGACTAGACAGACAAGACTAGACAGACAAGACTAGACAGACAAGACTAGACAGACAAGACTAGACAGACAAGACTAGACAGACAAGACTAGACAGACAAGACTAGACAGACAAGACTAGACAGACAAGACTAGACAGACAAGACTAGACAGACAAGACTAGACAGACAAGACTAGACAGACAAGACTAGACAGACAAGACTAGACAGACAAGACTAGACAGACAAGACTAGACAGACAAGACTAGACAGACAAGACTAGACAGACAAGACTAGACAGACAAGACTAGACAGACAAGACTAGACAGACAAGACTAGACAGACAAGACTAGACAGACAAGACTAGACAGACAAGACTAGACAGACAAGACTAGACAGACAAGACTAGACAGACAAGACTAGACAGACAAGACTAGACAGACAAGACTAGACAGACAAGACTAGACAGACAAGACTAGACAGACAAGACTAGACAGACAAGACTAGACAGACAAGACTAGACAGACAAGACTAGACAGACAAGACTAGACAGACAAGACTAGACAGACAAGACTAGACAGACAAGACTAGACAGACAAGACTAGACAGACAAGACTAGACAGACAAGACTAGACAGACAAGACTAGACAGACAAGACTAGACAGACAAGACTAGACAGACAAGACTAGACAGACAAGACTAGACAGACAAGACTAGACAGACAAGACTAGACAGACAAGACTAGACAGACAAGACTAGACAGACAAGACTAGACAGACAAGACTAGACAGACAAGACTAGACAGACAAGACTAGACAGACAAGACTAGACAGACAAGACTAGACAGACAAGACTAGACAGACAAGACTAGACAGACAAGACTAGACAGACAAGACTAGACAGACAAGACTAGACAGACAAGACTAGACAGACAAGACTAGACAGACAAGACTAGACAGACAAGACTAGACAGACAAGACTAGACAGACAAGACTAGACAGACAAGACTAGACAGACAAGACTAGACAGACAAGACTAGACAGACAAGACTAGACAGACAAGACTAGACAGACAAGACTAGACAGACAAGACTAGACAGACAAGACTAGACAGACAAGACTAGACAGACAAGACTAGACAGACAAGACTAGACAGACAAGACTAGACAGACAAGACTAGACAGACAAGACTAGACAGACAAGACTAGACAGACAAGACTAGACAGACAAGACTAGACAGACAAGACTAGACAGACAAGACTAGACAGACAAGACTAGACAGACAAGACTAGACAGACAAGACTAGACAGACAAGACTAGACAGACAAGACTAGACAGACAAGACTAGACAGACAAGACTAGACAGACAAGACTAGACAGACAAGACTAGACAGACAAGACTAGACAGACAAGACTAGACAGACAAGACTAGACAGACAAGACTAGACAGACAAGACTAGACAGACAAGACTAGACAGACAAGACTAGACAGACAAGACTAGACAGACAAGACTAGACAGACAAGACTAGACAGACAAGACTAGACAGACAAGACTAGACAGACAAGACTAGACAGACAAGACTAGACAGACAAGACTAGACAGACAAGACTAGACAGACAAGACTAGACAGACAAGACTAGACAGACAAGACTAGACAGACAAGACTAGACAGACAAGAACTAGACAGACAAGACTAGACAGACAAGACTAGACAGACAAGACTAGACAGACAAGACTAGACAGACAAGACTAGACAGACAAGACTAGACAGACAAGACTAGACAGACAAGACTAGACAGACAAGACTAGACAGACAAGACTAGACAGACAAGACTAGACAGACAAGACTAGACAGACAAGACTAGACAGACAAGACTAGACAGACAAGACTAGACAGACAAGACTAGACAGACAAGACTAGACAGACAAGACTAGACAGACAAGACTAGACAGACAAGACTAGACAGACAAGACTAGACAGACAAGACTAGACAGACAAGACTAGACAGACAAGACTAGACAGACAAGACTAGACAGACAAGACTAGACAGACAAGACTAGACAGACAAGACTAGACAGACAAGACTAGACAGACAAGACTAGACAGACAAGACTAGACAGACAAGACTAGACAGACAAGACTAGACAGACAAGACTAGACAGACAAGACTAGACAGACAAGACTAGACAGACAAGACTAGACAGACAAGACTAGACAGACAAGACTAGACAGACAAGACTAGACAGACAAGACTAGACAGACAAGACTAGACAGACAAGACTAGACAGACAAGACTAGACAGACAAGACTAGACAGACAAGACTAGACAGACAAGACTAGACAGACAAGACTAGACAGACAAGACTAGACAGACAAGACTAGACAGACAAGACTAGACAGACAAGACTAGACAGACAAGACTAGACAGACAAGACTAGACAGACAAGACTAGACAGACAAGACTAGACAGACAAGACTAGACAGACAAGACTAGACAGACAAGACTAGACAGACAAGACTAGACAGACAAGACTAGACAGACAAGACTAGACAGACAAGACTAGACAGACAAGACTAGACAGACAAGACTAGACAGACAAGACTAGACAGACAAGACTAGACAGACAAGACTAGACAGACAAGACTAGACAGACAAGACTAGACAGACAAGACTAGACAGACAAGACTAGACAGACAAGACTAGACAGACAAGACTAGACAGACAAGACTAGACAGACAAGACTAGACAGACAAGACTAGACAGACAAGACTAGACAGACAAGACTAGACAGACAAGACTAGACAGACAAGACTAGACAGACAAGACTAGACAGACAAGACTAGACAGACAAGACTAGACAGACAAGACTAGACAGACAAGACTAGACAGACAAGACTAGACAGACAAGACTAGACAGACAAGACTAGACAGACAAGACTAGACAGACAAGACTAGACAGACAAGACTAGACAGACAAGACTAGACAGACAAGACTAGACAGACAAGACTAGACAGACAAGACTAGACAGACAAGACTAGACAGACAAGACTAGACAGACAAGACTAGACAGACAAGACTAGACAGACAAGACTAGACAGACAAGACTAGACAGACAAGACTAGACAGACAAGACTAGACAGACAAGACTAGACAGACAAGACTAGACAGACAAGACTAGACAGACAAGACTAGACAGACAAGACTAGACAGACAAGACTAGACAGACAAGACTAGACAGACAAGACTAGACAGACAAGACTAGACAGACAAGACTAGACAGACAAGACTAGACAGACAAGACTAGACAGACAAGACTAGACAGACAAGACTAGACAGACAAGACTAGACAGACAAGACTAGACAGACAAGACTAGACAGACAAGACTAGACAGACAAGACTAGACAGACAAGACTAGACAGACAAGACTAGACAGACAAGACTAGACAGACAAGACTAGACAGACAAGACTAGACAGACAAGACTAGACAGACAAGACTAGACAGACAAGACTAGACAGACAAGACTAGACAGACAAGACTAGACAGACAAGACTAGACAGACAAGACTAGACAGACAAGACTAGACAGACAAGACTAGACAGACAAGACTAGACAGACAAGACTAGACAGACAAGACTAGACAGACAAGACTAGACAGACAAGACTAGACAGACAAGACTAGACAGACAAGACTAGACAGACAAGACTAGACAGACAAGACTAGACAGACAAGACTAGACAGACAAGACTAGACAGACAAGACTAGACAGACAAGACTAGACAGACAAGACTAGACAGACAAGACTAGACAGACAAGACTAGACAGACAAGACTAGACAGACAAGACTAGACAGACAAGACTAGACAGACAAGACTAGACAGACAAGACTAGACAGACAAGACTAGACAGACAAGACTAGACAGACAAGACTAGACAGACAAGACTAGACAGACAAGACTAGACAGACAAGACTAGACAGACAAGACTAGACAGACAAGACTAGACAGACAAGACTAGACAGACAAGACTAGACAGACAAGACTAGACAGACAAGACTAGACAGACAAGACTAGACAGACAAGACTAGACAGACAAGACTAGACAGACAAGACTAGACAGACAAGACTAGACAGACAAGACTAGACAGACAAGACTAGACAGACAAGACTAGACAGACAAGACTAGACAGACAAGACTAGACAGACAAGACTAGACAGACAAGACTAGACAGACAAGACTAGACAGACAAGACTAGACAGACAAGACTAGACAGACAAGACTAGACAGACAAGACTAGACAGACAAGACTAGACAGACAAGACTAGACAGACAAGACTAGACAGACAAGACTAGACAGACAAGACTAGACAGACAAGACTAGACAGACAAGACTAGACAGACAAGACTAGACAGACAAGACTAGACAGACAAGACTAGACAGACAAGACTAGACAGACAAGACTAGACAGACAAGACTAGACAGACAAGACTAGACAGACAAGACTAGACAGACAAGACTAGACAGACAAGACTAGACAGACAAGACTAGACAGACAAGACTAGACAGACAAGACTAGACAGACAAGACTAGACAGACAAGACTAGACAGACAAGACTAGACAGACAAGACTAGACAGACAAGACTAGACAGACAAGACTAGACAGACAAGACTAGACAGACAAGACTAGACAGACAAGACTAGACAGACAAGACTAGACAGACAAGACTAGACAGACAAGACTAGACAGACAAGACTAGACAGACAAGACTAGACAGACAAGACTAGACAGACAAGACTAGACAGACAAGACTAGACAGACAAGACTAGACAGACAAGACTAGACAGACAAGACTAGACAGACAAGACTAGACAGACAAGACTAGACAGACAAGACTAGACAGACAAGACTAGACAGACAAGACTAGACAGACAAGACTAGACAGACAAGACTAGACAGACAAGACTAGACAGACAAGACTAGACAGACAAGACTAGACAGACAAGACTAGACAGACAAGACTAGACAGACAAGACTAGACAGACAAGACTAGACAGACAAGACTAGACAGACAAGACTAGACAGACAAGACTAGACAGACAAGACTAGACAGACAAGACTAGACAGACAAGACTAGACAGACAAGACTAGACAGACCAGAGCTAGACAGACAAGACTAGACAGACAAGACTAGACAGACAAGACTAGACAGACAAGACTAGACAGACAAGACTAGACAGACAAGGCTAGAAAGACAATAATAGACAGACAAAATACGAAATATATCTAGAAATGCACAACATACCAAATGGCATCTTACTGGACCTGTGGAAAGGCCTTGATACTGTTGATACTGTTGACTATGAAATTTTATGATAAAAACTCAAAAAGTACGGAATGTGGGGAAAAGTGGCGTACCTCATCAAATCCTTCTCTGTCAAATAGGAGGCAGATGACACAGATAAACACACTAGAAGGTAAAAGAACATCGACAACAAGAGTCATAAATACTGGGATACCTCAGGGTAGTGTTCTATATATATATATA
>OX155893.1:81088153-81262153 GCA_944588485.1 Phosphuga atrata
TGATAAAACGCTTGGTTTCTGAAAGCCAACCTAACGTACCTAACATAGTCTCTATTGGGGTATATCTATTATATTGTCGCAGTTTCCCATATCTCTCTTTTGTTGTTTCTGTAATTGGGCCTGTTTTGTCCTACCAAATAAGTACAAAATAGAGGCACAATAATCGAATGTAGCAATACTACTGCATTATACACCTGGAAATTGCATTCAAAATTAATTAATTTACCTATTTTACCACCTGCAAACTGTATTCTTAGACTTTTGCCCTAATATTAACAGCCTTAAGAAAAATAATTAACGACAAGGCGTCGGGAGTATTAATTGTACCAATTTGGCCTGCTCAGCCGTGGGATCCGCTGTTTACTTCTCTCTTATGTCAACCGGCACTAATTTTTGAACCAAAAATTAATTTATTACAATCTCCGTTTAGGCAATAAAATCACCCACTAGCCCTTAAATTATTGCTAGTGGCCGGCAAATTATTAGGGAAGCTTTTTTCAGCAAGGGAATTTCAAGTGAAGCGGCTGAAATAATGCTGGATTCCATAACAAAATCAACAGTGAGACATCAAGACTGTCTGAAAAGGTGGTTGATTTGGGCCCACCGAGAAAAAATAATGCTCAGAACACCGACGTCAATCACACCGACCCGAATCACATTTCCAGTAGATAGATTTAGTTCGGGAAAAGTCTCTAAGTGAGCAAGATCTCTCTGATCTCGCAGAACAATTTTTCAAAGGATACCCTAATTTCGCGGTTCGTCAAAGGTACCTTTAGAAGAAGACTGGCAAGACCAAGGTTTGCGGAGACTTGGAATACGGAGCAGGTGCTCACTTATGTTGAAAGTGTTCAGGATATCAATTAGTTAAGTCCGAAGGAGGTGGCGGAAATAACAGTGACCCCTCTCGCGCTAATCACAGCGCATAGGATGCCGACGCTAGCGCTTATCAGTACCAAAAACATAACGAGATTACCCACAGGTCTAAGTAAAAATACCAGCGCTTATTAAAGCTTCAAGACCAGGGAAAGATCAACCAATTTAAGCAGTACTTTTTTTCAAAGAAAGAAATAAGCTCTGTGTAGCATCAATCATATGGGTTTAAGTAAAGATGACCGAAGGTCTGAGGTCCAACTCTGATAAGCTGTTTATCTCTACAATAAAACGAGCGCACAGACCATAATTCTTTGGATCAAGATTTTGCTAAGGTAAGCCGCAGATATTAGCACTTTCTCTGGATATAGTGTGAAGCACGCAGCAGTCACGCAAAGCCTCTAAACAGGGTTTAGATGTAGATACGATAAGAAGAACTGCCGGTTGCTCAGTGGGATCAAAGGTTTTCGCCCGTGTCTACGATCGGCCGATGCAGGCTGCTAGCGATTCTTTTGCACGCTCGATAGTAAATTAAAATACATAAGTGTTCGGCATTTAAATACAATAAAATCTGACAATAAAATACCTGGTTCTCTAAACATCTACCAGTAATCAATTATTTAATCATCGAGAACGAGACGCAAGCAAAATTGAACGACCAAGCGAGCCCGCCGAAGGCGGGCGAAACTCGACCGTGATTATACGCAGCGGCTCGTTCGAAGATGATTACCTCTCTCCCGTCTTTCCGAAAACCCATTGCTAATAAGCCCGGTAATCATTAGATCAGAGAAACATTCCCATAATATATATATATATATATATATATATATATATATATATATATATATATATATATATATATATATATATATATTTGTATAGGTTTTTACCTTCAAATTAATCCTTTTTAAATTTAAATTAATCTTTTGCAATTTTAAAGTAAACTTTTTTAATTCCAAATTATCCATTTATAAACTCAAATTAACCACAACCCATTATAATATTTTTTTCTTCACAAATTAATATAAATTTGGGTGATTTATAGTCATTTTAATTATATTTATATGAAGTCTTAATTAAAATTTTTGAACAGAATTTCAATAAATTTACAAACCTTTTCACAAAACGTGAATTGCGAATTATTTTCCTGTGAAAATTTGCGGGATTTGTATTGGGATTGAAACTCACCTGTAACAAAGAAAAAGCTAATTAAATGGGTTATTAATCAATGGAAATGGTTTAGTCGTCGAGGATGACAGATTATTGCTATTAATGTATTTATGTTAGATTAGTTTAACAACTAATAACATTCAGACTCATTTCAAAATTGAAGAAATAAATATATTATATTTTGTATAATAACATTGAAATGATTTTTTTAAACAAAAATTTCGTTGTCGATGCCGATGGGTCTTCTCAATAACTCGAGAGTATTGAGAAGATCCATCGACATAGACATATTTTAGATGTAGATTTTTAACGATCGTCGCTGAAATAAAAACATTTTTGAATGCAAAAAATTAGTAAATATTTGTTTTAATTTTTTTCAATAACGCACAATATTAATTCGTACATTTTCCGAAGAAGAAATGAGAAATAAAACTAGTAATAATTATCACAGGTTAAGACATGTCATAGAATACGCAGATGAATTACTTGTACATGAACCCTGTAAGAGGTAATTATTCTAAAACAAGTTTAGACAAAAAGGAGATTTTTATAAAATATTATAAAGAATGTAAAACAATTGCAGAATCAGCAGAAATAGCAGGGATTAATAAAAACAACACTAAATCTATAATTACGTTATAAGAAGCATGGATCGATGAATTATCTGAAGAGATATTAAATTATTGAAGAAAATCCATCGATTACTTTAAAAAAATATGAAGTTGAAGATATTTGAAAATAAAAACGTCAACTTGACCACAACGTCTGCAATTAATGCAGTAAAAGCTTTAGAAATAACATTGAAACCCTTTAGGATTAGTCTGGACCAGCTATACTCAAACTGCGGCCCGACAATGGGTCGAAAGTTGTTTTAGCTTCAAATTCTATTAGCGGATTTACTAAGCCAATTACCTATTTAAAATTCCGCGGGAATAATAGGCGTAGGACACTGTTTGTACATTGTGACACGTGACTCAACGGGTGGCAAGAGAAGACGTTTGTTTCAAAGACGTTTCAAAGTTAGTCACTCATGAGAAATTGGCTTTTTTGAAAAGATGTTTGCAAGAACAGCAAAATGTTATGTCGGTGGTATTATCGCAAGATGCAAAGGTAACTAAATATGAAACCGTTTACCGACGCAGATATTATAAAAGAATGTTTCGTGAATCGGTACCATTCATGTACTGTTTGATAAATTCAGTAACAAAAATATAAGGAAATTAAAAATATACAGCTCTATGATTCTACCTGTGAGACGTGTTGAAGATATACGCCAAACATATTCGTAATAACGGAATTGACTACTTGAAGAAGTTTTTTGGCTTAGCTTTTGACTCCAGTACCGATTATTTAAACGCTAAAAGTTGTGTAGTTGACACGTATTTGACAGTACTACCAGTAATCAACTATATAAACATCTTTGAACGAGACGCTACGTATAATCACGAACGAGCTACGCCCGCGCTCGGCGGGCTCGCTTGATCGGTCAATTAATTTACTAATTTTACCAATTATACACCTGCAAACTGCATTCAAAATTAATTAATTTAGCTATTCTACCAAAGAAATACAATTTTATATATATTTTGGTTACAATATAATTAAAATGCGCATTGAATGACAATGTATTAATTAAGTCTTGAAAGCTAAGTAGTCTTGTTTTCACTGAAGTAATACATACTAGAGCTTTTGATCAACATTCAACATTTAACTTTAATTTGCAAACTTTGAGGTATGCGGAAACTTTTTCTAGGATTGTATTTATCCTCAATACCCCTTCAGTTATATCATCACACGTAATAACTAATAACGTATCATCTGCAAATATATAAACAAAGAAGCACTGTATGTTTAAGTAAATGTTATTGAAGTAGAATAGAAACTAGAGAGGTCGTAAAACACTTCCTTGTGCTACTGCAAGATTATTTTCGAGACACTCGTTTCTTCCCTTATTATGACAATTTGTGCTCTATCTGTTAAGGATGTTCGGGAGGTCAAAATGCTGAAAAAGTTATGAAACTTCTACAGATAGTTAAGAATATTATTACGAAATAACAGAAAACAAAATCAGATCAATTTATTAAACCGTTTAATAGTTACTGCAATTCAAAGTTGAACAGTTTTTACACGGCGTCTTATGAGCACAATATATTCTCGACATAAAAAGTATCCAAAAATTGCATAAAAAGATATGGCAAAATTTCCAAAAAAAATAAATGAATAGCTTAATAAATTCGCAATATCTGTTGCAAAGTTTCATCGTAATTCGCTACATCACTTATGAGATATTGATTAAAGTTCGTTGAATTTCTGCCTTAAACGAACTTGTACGGTAAAAGTGTGGCAACTACGCTGCAAAGCACGTTGGATTCAAGGTACATTCGGTGACAAAAGTCACTCTTTGAAATTATGAAAATTGGAAAATATATTTAAAAGTTTATAGGAAAAATACACATGTAGAACCTAAACAAATTATTAGTTTACATCGGTCAGTTTCTTCTTGCATTTTTTATGCTAAAATAAGTTAATTTTAGTAAATTTCATATTCTGATTTCATATTTTGTCTCCGAATATCCCTCCCGAATATCCTTAAGTAAATTTCAAGCCAATTTACTACCCCCCGAAACCATTTTTTTTAAAATTTATCAATTACAATTACTAGTCTACTCTATATATAACTAATTACTAGTTTACTATAACTAATTACTAGTAATTACTAGTCTATCTATATTTAGCTACCTAAATAACACATAGTTCTTGCGAAATAATTGAAGACTTTAGTAAAAGAAGGAAAGGAAGGAATTAACTTGTGTTTGGTATGTTTTGAGAAACTAAAATATTTATACAAGTAGCTGGAACTTTTTGTTCAGGTGTTTTTGAACTCGAAGATTTCAACTAATACATTCAGAAAACGTAGTTTTCTGTTGAGAAATCTGTTAATCAAAATGATAGAAACCGTTTTTATGAAAGGTTTATATTTCATTTGATACTTTTATATATTTGGCAAATAATATTTTTTATTGTACCTTGCGATCGTGCAACAAAATGGATAGCTTTGAATTTAAAATAAGTGTCTTAGCTTGGTTCCTACTATTTATATCATCTCCTGTCGCATCAGTAAATTCTATTGTTGTTGCTCTTTTTGTTTCAATTCATTGAGTTGGAATGATTGAATTTTAAAAAACATTACTTAAAGAATATAAGTTTGTTATATTACCTAACTCAATTAGAGTCTCTTCTTCCATGTCCAGCAGGGCAAGATGAACACAAAATGAACAAATATTCTAGTTTATTTCAAAGTAAATAAACTTTATTCTAAGTTTCCACAGAGAAAAACAAGTTATGTGTCAGTAACCAAATTAGTGCTTAATTGTAGACCACGCGCCCAGTCGCGTCACTTATAACAACAGGTCTACACCAGGAATAAAGATAAAATTCTTCAAAAAAATCTTTAAGATTTTATAAAAAAATAAACCTATCCCGGAAAAAAAATTAAAACCTCTTGGAATTTTGTTCCATGCCATAATTTAGATCCTTAAATGCACGTAAAAAAATATATAGTGATGCGCATTTATTTTTATTAGTTTAAAGCTTTTTCATGCCGAATATCGCATAAGCTTCGGGGACGTGAACCGGAGCTTTGTCGGCTCCGACGTTTTAAAACGAAATAAAATTACTTAATGCTTATTGCGCTGCTTAATTGAGGAATTAAGAAACGTTTTATTTATTTATTTTTTACATAAATTTCGAGATAAGACGAAATATATGCATAAACAGGACAAAAAATGGTTCGTAAAAATTCCTTAAAATGAATTAGTAGAGCAATAAATACATTAATACTGAAGTAAGTAATTCATCAATTTTATTTTTATGGATAGAATAATTAAGCTCTTATTAAGACAAACTTTCTGTATTTTTTAATTTTGATTAAAACTTTATTATAGAATCTAGCCTAGTCTGCCGATATAACCTTACCTATCTATGCCTTCTATATATATTATTGCTTATACACTATTATCCGTTGTCTAGACTTGTTTTTGTCTTGTCAGTTTCGCTTTGTCTGTTTATTCTTGTTTGTCTGTTCTTGTCTACCAAGTTTTGCCTGACCAGTCTTGTCTGCCTAGACTTATCTTTTCAGACTTGTCCCTCTGGTATTGTCTCCCTGAGCTAGTCTTGATAGTATAGTCTTGTTTGTCGAATTTTGTCTATTCTATATTATATATCTCTATATGTTTTTCCTTAAATTTAGATTTCGAAATGTCGAATGAAATTGAATATTTTCGAAAAACAAAAAATCTAACTGTAATGTTATAAATATAGTAATTGTAATTGAATATCCTTCGAAACATGAAGGTAAAAATGAGTGAGTATTAGCGTAATGATTGAATGTGTGTAATAACAGTAGATCTGTTATTAGATCTAACATTAGTAATAATAATTTCTTAGAGCAATTTCGACACATTCCATGATTTAACGGTAACGATTTTATGTTTCGTTTTATTAGCGAAATGGTGTGTAGCCGGTTCGGAGAGTTCAAGCTATATAAACCTTCTCCTCGTGTTCACGCAGCGATTGCAGTTTATGCTAATTCCTTTAAAAGCCTTATACTCCTCCACACAAATTTATAAATGTGTGTGTGTGTGTGTTTGTGTATAGGACCAGCGTTTATCTCTTCGCATATTTCACGAACCAACAAGTATGTCTAGCCGAAACTTGTCTAATTGAAAACGAAATGAAAAAAAAAAACGGATGAGCAATGGGAAACCGGTGGACTAATCGAATGGAGAAGGCGTATGCATAAACTTAAATGAAATATATTTACTGAAATGAAATAAAAAATCAAATTCAAAATTTATTGAAAGGATTTAAAAAAAAGCAGTTGAACAAGACTAGACGTATAAGACTAGGCAGACAAGACTAGACGGACAATAATAGACAGAATAGGTCTAGACGGACAAGACTAGACGGAAAAGTTTTTTTTTATATGTGGTTTGGGGGAGGCTCTACGAGCCTGTGTGTGAGGCTCTCACTCACTAAACCCCTTCTTCCACTTGGCTTAAAAGTACGCCACCCCGGTATCGCTTGCGCATTCCTTCAGGGTGGGCAGCTCGGACGGTTTTTTCTTTACCGCCCAAGTTTTTCTGTTTTTCCTTTTATTTTGATCTTGTAGTTAGGATAGTTGTTAATTCATTCTATTGCGTCTCAGTTTTTCGTCTTTTTCTTAGAGGAAATAACAAATTTAACGAATTTGGCCATTTTATCCCTGTTTTCTATATCTTGTAGCATGTAACCCATTATCATGTAATACTAACGGTATCTTCATGTTGGCTGTTAGTTCGTCCCTTTCTGCTTCCCATCAAACATCAGCAGTCAGTGTGTCTTACCGAGTCCACATCACCACAGTATTCACACAAGTAATCTGCGGCGCCGCGTATTTGTTTCAAGTAGTCGCGGAAGCACTCATGCCCTGTGAGGAACTGAGTCATGTAAAAGTTCGTCTCGCCATGCTTCCTGTTGACCCATGTGGTGATATCTGGTAAGATCAACTTCGTCCATTGGCCTTTTTCGGACGCCCGCCATTTTTGTTGCCATTCTGCTAGGAGATTTTTTCTAGCGGCAATTCTAGATTGCCTATCACACCCGGCCTCATGTAGTTCGGCTCTCTCTTTTACCAGGAGCTCTATGGGGGCTATACCAGCTATTACCAAAACTGCTTCCCCCGATACAGTCTGATATGCGCCACAGATACTGATTGCAGTTTTTCTTTGAATTTTCGCCAGTTTGTAGATATTGCTTTCTACTGTCATACTTTGAGCCCATATTGGGGCAGTATATAGCATGGTGGATTGCACTACCGTACCAAGGAGTTTTCGTTTGGAGCTTTTAGGCCCACCTACATTGGGCATAATTCTGTCCAATGCCGCCATTACCTTCATGCCTTTAGCTGCTGCCTTCGTAAAGTGTGGACCGAACGACAGGCTCTTGTCTATGACAACCCCGAGGTATGTGATTTCGTGCTTTGGTCTTATATATGTATGTTGCACTTTAAACTGTATTGGGTTGAGTCTCCTTAGGCCGGTTAGTAACACTGCTTCAGACTTTTCGGGAGCAAGGCACATACTTCTTGCATTCATTATATCAAGAACAAATTTTGATTGGTCGAGGGCTGCGATTTTAATAACCTCAGGCGGAATTCCATCTGGGCCTGGAGCTCTACCTCTAAGACCGAAAAGATTAGACGGACAACACTAGACGGACAAGACTAGATTGACAAGACTAGTTGGATGAGACTATATTGACGAGACTAGACGGACAAGGCTAGATGGAGAAGACTAGACGGGTATGGCTAGACGGACAAGACTAGACGGACAAAACTAGACGGACCAGACTAGGCGGACAAGACTAGACGGACAAGAATAGACTGATATGATTAGACAGAGAAGACTAGTATGCACAGTACTATTCCGCTTTGGCTTTTAGTATGCACTACCCCGTAATCGCATTTTTTGCATTCATTCAGGGTGGGCAGCTCGAACGGTTTGTGAAAACCGCTCTAGTTCTCGCCTCCCCGACCAGGAATCGAACGCGGGTCTTCCACATTGCCAGACGGGTATGTTGTCAACTACACTACCGAGGGGGACATTACGCAAAATACTAGATGACAAGACTGAACGGACAAGACAAGACTGGACGGACAAGACTAGAAAGACTAGACTTGACAGATCAGATTAGACAGACTAAACAAGACTTTTTTTGAGACGTAGCAAGCATGGTCTCTTATCAATTGGCCCCACTCAATCACAATCATCTTGGCACCGCCATGGCGGTGTCAATATTGCACGTCGTGGCGTGTCATAAGCATTTCCTCAAATTGTCGCTCAATATGTTTCAAATGGTTTGTCCATCGACACATTCCCCATTCAATTCATATCGGAGTTTAGGGGTTCTGGAATTGTTTCTATTCACGTCTTGTTTTATTTTTCCATCCTTCTCTTTTTCACTGGTTATTTTGTGTTATACGTCCTCAGAGGACGTACACTCGGCAGGGGAACTCAGCATTTTATGCAATAATGTTGCCGCTTCCATTTCAGATCCTGTCTATCTACCACCTACTTTAGGTATTAATAGTCGTCCCTAGCTTGATGTATTATTTAAAAGAAAGCTGTTAGTCAATTATTATATATTTTGCATATTCTTTTGGATTCACTCCTCACTCACATTAAATTGATTTAGGAAAGACTACATACCAGGGTAGAGCGCAGAAAGTACTCGCTTGTTTGCGGAATTTTAACGAAGTGGTAGCCCTAACAACGCCGACGACCTGCTAAGATCGTTAGACAAAACCCGGCTTGAAAAATGGGAGACGGCTATGCAGAATCTCGATTTTACACATTCTAGCCGCAAGGCATGGAGCCTTCTGCGGAGACTTGGCGAGTCTAGCATCAAGAAAACTGGTAAATCCAACATGAAGGCAGATATGATAGCGAACCGAATTCAAGAATTCATCATTTGATAAACACCACTCAACACGCGTTAAAACAGAGTTAAAGGCCTTGAAACAACAATGCCCTGCACAATCCAGTTTCTCTGAACCTTTCTCAACCGGTGAAGTAGACGCTGCGATTAAAATTACCAAAAAGGTAAAGCTGCAGGGTATGATGGCATCTATTCCAAATTTCTAACGCACTGCGGATACAAAGCGTTGGCTTGCTGCTCTCTTCTCAGATATATTGCATACTGGAAAATTGCCAAAGTTGTTTAAGATTACCAAGACTATCGCTTTGCCTAAGCCGCTTGATAAACCCGAGAGCTACCGCTTCATCACATTAATCAGTGGCTCCTATAAACTGCTGGAACGTCTCACCTATAATCGAATCAGCAATTGAAGAAGCTGGCTTTCGTGCGAGTCATAGCTTTGCGGAGCAAGTAACACAACCCATATCGAGTCTGGTTTTGAGAGATAGATGACATCAGTTAAACTAGAAAAAAATCACTAGAATGCAGTGCTTCCTGTTCATCAAGACATTCAGACACTAGCTTAACCACAGAGACTAAAATCACGAAGACCAACAGTACGTACAGCAGCACAATTGGGTGGAAGATCATTTGATCCTAAGGCTGACTGGATTGCTGAGTGGACAGCTCACTACCCTTGGGGACTGATAACTGTAGACAACCCAACATCGTGCCCAACTGGCTTCGATCTCCCGCGTAAACACTGGGTAAAGCTGAACTGCATCCGTTCAAACTGTGGAAGATACGCAAACACAGTGCATCGCTGGGGTCTTGCACAATCACCGGCTTGCGACTGTGTTGAAGCAGGCAAACAATCCGACATATCGTGACTGAATGCTCAGGTCGGTCATACAATGGCCAATTGGACGACATAAATAACCTCCATCCAAACTCAGTTGACTGCCTGAGCAAGTTAGAGGTTGATATAATGACATTAATCAATTAATCTGCTATACATTTACTGCTCTACATCTCTGCTATACGTACATCTGCTATACATTTGCCTACAATGTTAGTTTTTCTGTTAAATCCATACGATAAATACATAAATTAAATTGTGTAGATCCAATCTCCTTTGGCCCGGAAATCTGAAAATTCTAGGATTTCTTCTACTTCGGGTAGTATCTACGGTAGTTGCTAGTATGCTGGGTACTACTCCTTACTAGAGAATTCCTTAGAGTACCTCCACTACTTCTTACACCTCCCTCATTCGTAATGCGAGATTCGGATGCCGCATTTTCGTCTATTTTATCGCCATGTTCCCGCCAGTGGTCTCTTTTTGTCCTATTAATCTCTATTCATAGATCTTTTTTCTATATTCTGCATTTTTTTCTTCATTTATTTTTCTCTTACGTTGGTAAATTCGTCTTGCTGCAATGCAGGTAGATCTAAGTTTAAGATTGTGCTCATTCCACCATAATACCTGTTTTCATTTTGCTTGTTTCTTTGTCGGCCTGACTGTAGCATCGCAGGGTTTTTTCAAACGTAATATGAGATTTTCACATTTGTATAATTTCCTCTTCGAAAATTTGTCTTGAAAATGTATCTACTTTTACGTTTTTATATGCTATCTCTTGTAGACTTTATAGTTGGTCAGGGGATCTGGTTCCCTTTTTTCTAACTGGTAGTACACATATCTGTGGTCCCTCTAACTTTACCTGTTTAGTACTTTCCAGTTTATATTTTTTCCCATGACTTATCTGATAGTGAAAGTATTGTCCAGGATGGAAGAACTGCTTCCACACTTACAGGTAGTAGTTATTCATTGGTCACGTACAGATCTAGTTCATTTCCCCAATTCTTTACCTAATCGTCACGTTTGTCTATTGTCGGACATCCCCAACAGTGGGACTGTACCTCACACAAGAAATTTAGGCTTTGTTTTCCATTTAAAGTCCAGACTTACCGCTGTGAACGATGCTTCAAACTAATGTTGGCTGTTATTTGGTGGGATATAACAGCTATATATTAACGTTTCTTGGAATTCGTCCCAGACGAATCATTTACCCAAATTTAACATGTGTGGGTTTGTATTATCCAGAATGATTGCCAGATTCTTCTAATGGTCGGTGTGCCATTCTCCCTTCATTGACTTTTTGTTGGGCTCAGTGTTGCGATATCTATTTTTATTTCCCGCATTGTGCATTCAGAAGGTTATGCGCTGCACGGCTACCCATGCCATTTACTTGAATAATTTCTATCACCATTGTGGTAGCTTATTTTTTCTTCTTGCGTCCGCCAACGCCTTTTGAAATACCAAGTACGCGCCTGTCTCCGCTCAGTGTCCTGTTTGCTGGCAGATGGGACAGAAAACCCCTTTTCTTAGGTCTACTGTAAAGTACAGATGTTGTCTATTTGTACCATTACATTCTATTTCTGTGTATGCGGGTATTCTACGAGATCTACTTTGGTTTTGCCATTTTCCCCTTTGGAAGCAAAACTCTTGCCACCTGGTTTTCTCCGTAGGAGTCACCTTAACCGGTAATATTACCATTTGTCACCTTAACCGGTATCATGTGATCCCCTAATTTCAGTTTTTACCGCTTTTATCACTTCTTCCGGCGTTGTGAGTCTAGATCTTTTATGTGCAAAATAGTGTCGTTAGATTTTACTCGAATTTCTTAGGCGACCATTTTTAAGTCAGTTCTCCTATCAACTCATTTGCCTTGCGTACCTTGACTTTAAAAAGTACTTCTCCCTTTTTTGTTTACTCAATTTTTGTTATTGATTTAATTGTATCTTCCAAGATACCGAGTAGGATCACCCTTCAGCGTGATGAAAACTGCTTCAGTTGTTGGTTTTCTTTCTACATTTGTAGTAGATGCTTCTCCTGGAATGCGCTTCTTTTCATAAAGGCCCATTTTCTTCCATTTGTTTGTTGCGCAGTTCTGCTGGCTCAAGGAAATTATCCTTGTGGCAGAAAAACTTTAGCCCTAGTTTTGGCGAATGTGTATTTTATTTCCGATTTTGTTAGTAGCCAGTCTACTACTCTCAGTTTCACAATGGCAATGTTCTCTCTGTTAATCTTTTGCATAACCTCCTTAAGCTTTTGTAGCCCATCGAAGAACTTTATTATGTCCCTTGGCTCTGTAAGCGTCTTAACTATCTGATATATGTATTAGCCAGTACTGGGAGACAGACAGGACTAGACAAAGATTAGATAGACGACACTAGGCAGGACAGACCACTAGATTGGAATGGGTTGGCCTGTTTACTGTACCGTTATCTTTGTTTTTTTTTTCTTCCTCCTCTTTCTCACTTATTTATCTATTTTTTTTTCTGTTTCCTTACAATCAACCCCCTTTTCTCTTTCCTGTTCTCCTGGTATGATTATTTAGCTTTTGCTAGCGAACTACCCGCGGTTATACTCTCCTTAACTATACGTTCTGTAAAACTGACGCCTGTCTTGCTTGCTCGAACTCTACTCCGATCGGAGTCCGATATTACTGGAGTAATACCTTAATTTGAATTGATTTGAAATGGCATAGTATTTGAATTGATTTGAAACGGCATACTGGCTAAAACATTAGACAGTATTACAGCATTAGACTGGACAAAAAAGACGGTTAGATTTATTTTAAGATAAAGAAGGTTAGAGAGAAAATTCTCGACAAACAAGAATAAACATACAAAACTAGTAGTACTATATAGTTTATATCAATAATTACATATATTTAACAAAAATTCATTAATATTTAGATATATTTGTATAAGTATAAGACAAATGCTTAAGGACGGAATAGACCGTAGATTTCTAATATTTAAATAATATAGAATATTTGCAGGAGTTTTTTTTGTAGATTTTTTAATTTTTAGATCTTGAAAATTAAAGAATTTGGAGAACACGACAAAACAATTTGGTATTTCTGTGCTGTGTAAATTGTACGCAATTTCAAAAGTTTTCTCAGTATTCTCTGAATATACACACATAGTGACACAACGTTATTTAAATAAATACCAATATTTATAAGTGCCTGCGCGTCTCCACCGCCGAGATGAGGTAAGCGAAACCGCACACATAGACTCGTGGCATTTAATGGTTCCCCGCAATACAGATTTTTATCCGCGGACACTATCGAGTTCTTCTTAAGCAACCTTTTACTTCAAAACTATCAGAATCCTCTCACACACAAACTCAAATTGCTTCATATTTACTCTAAATATATATTCGTTTTGATGTTGAAAGATGGTTGCGATCGTCACTACTTTTTAATATATACTCTGATATGAACATATAACTCTGAATTGAAAAATTCACTGTGTTTTTACCACTGCTTTTGTAAAAGTACTTGAAGAATACGTGAAGTTATATAAATCTAAACACTTAATATGACTCGAGTTTCGACTGGTGAAGGTCATTTTCAAGTGAAAATTACCTACGGTAATTTTCAAATAAAAGTTACCTTCAAAATTAGTAGTAAAAGCAGTGAATTTTTCAATTCAAGATTAGTGATTTTCGTTTTTTTTTTACAATTTTCATTTTATACATTTATTAAATTAGTTACTAGCTTCGACATTAATATAATTAACTTCTCACTGTTCTTCAATTTTATTTTTCACTTCCCTGAACTTTAAAGAAAGTTATAGGTACGTAGATAATTATAAGGAAAAAGTTATAAGGTTTTTCGATAGAACTCTTAAGAGTTCTACCGGTAACTGCAATCTGAGCCGTTACGCGATTTTTTTTTATTTTCATTCAAAAAGTATGGTTGATTTTCTTATTTTAATAATCATGTTTTCCTAAAGTTTTTTTGCAATTTATACTAAAACTAAAAACGTTAACATTATGTTAATATTCCTCTCAATAGCTCTCTGGTATAAAGTAAACCAGAGAGCTATTGAGAGGAGAATACTTGGGATATCATTAAGGGATAGGGAAACAAATGAATGGATCAAGAACAAAGGTACATGATGTAGTGCGACGCGCCGCCGCTCAGAAATGGGACTGGGCGGGACACGTCGCAAGAGACCAGGATAAGTGGAGTGAGGCCGCAAATGAGATGGAGCGACGATTTGAAACGAGCGGCAGGACTGAACTGGTACCAGGTGGTACAAAATCGTGACAACTGGCAAAATAAGAGGGAGGCTTATACCCAAAGGGTAGAAAACAGCTGAATAAAAATTGTTAATATTAAGATAATATGTATTCTACCTAACTTTTAGTTTAGATTCTTTGAGAACGACATTGGCCTCTTCATTGGCCCCACGACGTTGACCCTTTCATAGGCGTTGGAACTATTTTTGTCACATTATATAGGATCTTATTATAAGGTACACATAATATTAAGCGCTGTGTGTGTGTGAGATATAAACTTTTCTATTTTAAACTTTTAATTTGTTTGAAAGGCCTATCGATGCCATTATGTAAAGAATATAACATCCTGCAAATGTCCGCCGCGGCTTCGCTGGGTGGAGCGCCTCCGAAATGTGCAATTTTCCATGACTCTGACGCATAAATCAGGCAGACTTTGACCGATGGCATGAGTTATGTTGACTTTAAGGGCCGTTGGGGTTTGTGGCTTATTTGCATAGACATGCGACTTAAGAAAACCCTCCAAGAAAAAATCTAACAGGGTCAAAACGCACGATCATGGTGGCCAGTACACATCACCTACACGCAAGATGTGGCATGAGCTGTGTGGTACGTAGCGCCGTACTGTTAAAACCACATGTCGTTGCTGTCCATATTATCTAATTCACCCCGTTGACGGTGATGGGCTGGCAAACCTCAAAGAAACATGGACGCCGCCAGGGCAAAATCCACACCAAACAGTGACTTTTTCGGGATGCATTTTTCTCTCTTGGGTCTTATGTGGATTGGTATCGTCCCAAATTCCAAAATTTTGTTTATTGACGTACTCATTCATCCAGAAATGGGCCTCATCGCTGAAGATGATTTTTTATGAAAATTAAGGTCAGTTTTCAACTGCTCCAGGGCCCAGTCAGCGAACACACATCGTTGTCTATGGTCGTTTACCTTCAGCTCCTGGGTCAGTTGATTTTTTTACGGGCACAGGCCGAAGTCATGACGCAAAATTCGACAAAAAGTTGTGCTCTGCGAAGGGCCGAGTTATTGTAAGCGACGCGAAATCGGCTGCCTCGAATTCTCGTGCACACTCTCACGGAGAGCGGCGATGTTTTCGGAAGATCTTGCGTTTTGTCGTCGTACAGGTATTTTATTGTTTACTGAACCAGTGGACGAAAAATTTATCCACCACACTGCGAATAGTCCTCTCGGTAGGACGATTGTGACGACTGTAAAATGGGCGCAGCGCGCGAAACGCTGCCCAAACAGAACACCTATTTTGATAAAACAATTTTTTTCATTTGCACGTCTTGTTGTACGCTATATCTGTCCATGGTGATTTGGCAAAACAGATTCAATAAATGATAGCCAATTCGAGAGGTGTAGCTTCAACATTATACCCGCTACCAACTATCAAAGCCCGTACCAACTATCGTAAAAGTCCCTATTGGAAGACCCTATATTTGAAACTTTGGATGCAGTTGTTGTTAAAATCACTGATCACGAATCTGTTTTAAAAATGAAATTGAAAACTTAATATGGTAGACGATTTTCGAAAAACTTTCGAGAAAATTTCGAAGCTGCTTGGGGTGTTTTACATTGCTAATTATGAATCAGTTAGCGTAGTGGTTCGCAAACTACTACCAGGCGCTTCCCCCCATTTCGTGCGAAAAAAATTGTTACTACCCCTGGAAAGGCAAAAGTCGTTTTTTTTAGTAGACATTGCAATATTTTACTATGGAACGTTATTTTACATTTATTTTAAAAGGACGTACACCCACATCAATTCTCTCACAACCACTAGAGGGGTCGCGACCCATGGTTTGCACACCACTGAGTTAGCGGGTAAATTAGCGGGTAAATCAGTTACGATTATTAATCTTTCAGTTACGATTATCTTAATGATCGCAGTTAGTACTAATAAATATATTAGTGTTTAATAAAACATTTAGACATTTTTTATAATTATTTTCTAATCATTCAATACTTTTAGTTTCGAAAACCATCTCCGCATAAGTGCTGCTAATTTTTTATTTGATTGTGTAATATCAACTCAGCTTAATGTAGGGCGATTCTGAATATTCTGACATTATTAAATAATTGTTTATGCTAATTCAAGAAAACAATTAATAACTGCGAATGGAAGCCTTTTTTAAATAGTTTATTTACACAAAACGGTACAAATAGTTAATCGCCCACAACATGAGAGGCCAGTTGTGTTTTTTGAAGCCCGTTGGCAAGATGAGCAATTGTTCTTCTTTGCCAAAGAAATTTCGTATGTACACACTAGGCGAATGTATGCGACTACTCGAGAGGGAACCGGTGTGTTCGGTCAGTGAACACGTGCAAACGAAAGCTTATGAACGCACGTTGCACTTTTCAGAGAACTAACGTTCGCCATTCTCAAGTATACATTAAATTATGACTGGATACGAAATCTATTTGTATATAAATGAAATCTATAAGTCTTGCGCGTCTCTTAGATATTAGGTTTATAGTTATTTTCGCGAAACCAAGCTCACACAGATATGAAGTTAAAAAACTATAATAAAATGTTCAGTGCCCTTATGGAGATATTCGTCTGGGACAAAATCCAAAATTCCTCCAGAGTTATTTCAGAGAATTTCATTTTGAGTACGACCCGCTGACAAGGCAACCAAGTTCTTCTTGGTAAGAAAATTCACTATTCGATGAATCAATCGTGACAAATAAATTTGGTATCCTGTCGTAATTTTCTAAAGCTATTTATTAAGCGAAAGTCTTCTTCCAATAAAGTTCTGTTATAACTGAAATAATTTCCTCGGCAGTTATTAGTCAAAAATTCATTAATACTGTCGATAAATGTTTCTTACTTTGCTTCGTATAATTCTGCCTTTTTGTATCAGACATAACATGTGCGACGATAACATTTGAAAACTGCGAGAAAATTTTGAAAAATTGCGAGACAGGAGTACTAAACTTCCACTTGTATTCTCTCCATCTTTAATATTTTGCTCTTTTGAATCTTTCGCTTAATAACAAATTTATCCATTGACGGTTAGATCACTTACAGTGGCTTAGAGTCTTAGTTTCTATATTATTACTAAATACGTTTTCTTTTATTTCTCATTTTTTTATACATTCCTGCCTATCTCTGCAATTTATACAAGTTTATATAATCTTATTTACGAGTCTGTCTAATTATAATAATAAATCTAATTATAAGTATTAATATATGCACAAGCCCTAGAACAACTTCCTATTCATCTAAACATATTACATTGCCTCTAATTAGCATAAATACAAGCAACGAGCTGCTAACGGTTCCACACGCGTTTCTTCATAGGCAAAAATATCCCACACGATCCTGTTTAGGGACACAATGAGAGCCGTAGGCTTCACCGTTACTAATCTCCATGCTGGGAGAAATACCGAAAGTTTTTTCTTTTTCAGTAGCCGAAAATTTTTATTTTGTTTAGTGTGTGTAAAAATATATAGAGAGCTTGTATGTGTGTGTGTGTGTGTGTAGATGGTTTTATGTAGAACGGATGCAGAAGTAGTCGAGGCTGGTTTGAGAGAGCACATGTCGATAAATATAGTTTTCTAATTATTTGTCGGATAGCTGAGGCCCTTATGGGAGATTTATCTGCTGGATGTCGAATCGGGCCACATTTTTAAAACTCTTTACGTATTAAATATCCTTTTTGTTGTATTCTAGGTCTATGGGTTAATTTTTTGCGTTGAATTTAACAAGCCTCAATGGTTTTATCATTTCCTGCATCAGTTTATTTCTTCTTACAAGAACACAACATGATAAGCGTTTTCAGTAAACAACATATTTAATAAAATTAAATTAATAGGTTACTTTCAGTTACCATTTTCCTAACAAACGCAGTTACCACTAATATATTAAACATTTAAAGATTGTTTACTAGTATTTTCTAATCATTCAATACTTTGATTTGAAGCGGTTTTTTGCTGTTGGTTAAATGAGTTAATGGTGGTTGTAGTAACATATGGATATCCTTCTCTTATATTTATATTCTCCCATTGAATCGAGTACTATTTCTTCATTAATTTATCGAAAGAATTTTAACTATAAAATGTTTTTTTTTTAATTGGAATAGGACCATAACACTGCAATTCAAGACTATGTTTATGCATACAGTTCAAATCAAATCAATTTATTAGCTTTTGAGATGTACATTAATACATATAAGCAACGTTAAAGATCAAAGATATTGTACAAACATTTATTAATTAAGTAATCTTTTAGACTATTACAGAATTTAATAATAAATAATAGACACTAGATATTTCACAATTTGATTTATTTAACACTTTATGGATTTCGGATTCTTAGGCCTTCAGAAGATTATGTACAATACAAAGGTGTTACCTGTTTATATGTACACTTTTTTTATCACCTGTGAGGGAGACGGGATTATTTTAGGAAATTCCTAATTAGGATTTGGCAGACGTTGGAATGGATTAAATCTAACAGGTTGTTTACGATGTTTGCGCCTTTCATAATGACTTTTTGAATTTCATAAGTTTCTAGGAAATCTATTTTCGGGCCTATCGTTATGTAAAATTTGTAGATTTTCTTTATAGCAGGTATGATTCGACTCATTTAAATGTTTGGCTAGATTTGAATCTGATTTTTTATTTTTGTAGGATCTCATGTGGTCAATAAACCTGATATTAAATGTCCTGCCTGTTATTAGGTTTATGCCTAATATTAGGTTTAATGACCACATGAGATCCTACAAAAATAAAAAATCAGATTCAAATCTAGCCAAGATTTTACACAGATGATAAAAAAGTGTATATATAAACATGTAACATATTTGTATTGTACATCATCTTCTGAAGAAGGCCTAAGAAGCCTAAATCGATAAAGTGTTAAATAAATCAATTTGTGAAACTTATACCTAGTGACTATTATTTATTATTATTTTTATAATGTTTCACCTAGTGCCTACAGCTGAATCTTTTTTTATTACAGAATAATTTATATGATGATTCTTCTTTTAAATTAATGGGTAAACTGTTGAAGATTTGGATTCCCATATGCGAGGGAGCTTTGCTACCTACATAGTATTAAGTTGGCAAATGGTGTTTGCACATTCATATCCTAGTTTTTAGTGTTATGTGAATATCGAGCCCTTGGTGGCCCGCACTACCCTCTTTTGTGCCTTAAATAAGATGTCTAAGTGCGGAGATACTCCCCATATTATGATCGCATATGCAATAATTGATTGAACCTCTGCGTCGCATATTCGTAGTGAGCGGTAGTTCGATGTTATTACGGAGTATTCTTAAGATAAAGGCTTTCTGGTTATCTTTAGCGGCAATATGCCGTATATGGGTATTCCAGTGTAATTCATCTTCCAGAAATATTCCTAGAAAATTGAAAGTATTTCTTCGTTCTATCTGTGTATCGTCCATTTTTAGTGCGAAATTATCTGCCTTTGCTCTGCGCGTGGTTTGAAATATTGTGTAACAGGTTTTCTGTATATTTAGGTGTAAGTGGTTTGCAGCGAACCACTTGTTGAGATCATGATCAAGGTTGTTAGCTGCTATTTTAGTTGTTTCTATCGACTCCTGTGAAACTAGAAAACTTGCATCATCGGCATAAATTACACATTTGGCATCCCCCAAATACCGTGAAAATCTGCAATATATAATGAAAATAGAAGAGGCGCCAGGACACTTCTCTGTGGGACACCCATTTCAATGTCAACAGTTGGAGATAAGCTCTCCTCTATTCCTACATCTTCCACATTTTCCTCCGATTCCGTAACTTTCTAGTTTATCGAGCAGATTTCTGTGTGAAAAGTCGAAAGCTTTGGTAAGGTCACAGAATATTCCAACTGGGCACTTTCCAACTAGGATCTGCTGATGTAATTTTTTAATAGCTGTTGTGGTCGATTTCGCCTTGCCGAATCCATGGTCTAAAGGGTGACAAATTAAAGATAGACTTCCAAGCACAGCGACTCTGGTGTCTGTGTCGCTGCGCTCAAATGGTGCCTCATACATTTACATAGTGCATAATACTATCGCTATGTTGCCCCGTCAGTATCGCTGCGTTAGTGAGGCCAGAGCTTCTTTGCTCGGGAGCCCACCTTAAGAGTGTCATGTTTTTACATAATAAAATCAAAAAGAAGTAATGACATATTTGCTATAATTTTATTGTCATAGTTTTAACTGTCTCGTATTCAATGAACCTTAAAGTTTTTTTTTTTAATGGAGCGGAGGCCGATTCAACAAAGGATTGCTTGTGTAGAGCATTTTATTAGAACGAACCCCATTATTCAAACTCAGAGGTGATTTCGACAAGAGTTTAATTTTCCAGCATCGCCAAATTGCAAGAAGAGGCGAAAAATATCGTCCAACGGGTTCAAAATATCGTCCTTAAGGCTACTACACTTGCAGCGGGGAAAAAACTGATGGAATATAAGTGAATACTTTGCAAATTACGAACAGAATTGAAAATAATTCTAATCAATCCGTGCGACGTTTATCGCAGCAAGTAGGAATCACGTGCGTCGGTAAGAACATTTTTAAAGAAAGATTTAAAGAGCAAATTGGCCTTACAAATGGCAAAACGCCCAAAAACTTAAGTTTAGCATCCAGTCGATAGATTTTGAACAGAGGAGATTATTTTGTGAACAACATAATTATGAGTGACGAAGTACATTTTCAATTGCATGGGGGAAAGGAACACAACAAAATTTACCTTCCTCTGCCGAAAACTCTCCAGTTATAGAAGAAGAATTGCAATCTCAAAGGGTAAATGTATGGTGTGAAATATGCTCAGCTAAAATAGTGGCACCGATTTTTTTGAAGATTAAATGGAACGCAGTAGTTGTTAATAGTTAACGTCATGTGGGGTTTCTACAAACGATCTTAATGGATGCCTTCGCTCAACTTCGATTCTATAGTCGATATGAACTGATTATCAAATATAAAAAAAAGGACTGAGAAATTGTACAATGAGATTTAAAAGAGACGATCTGTCCAAAATTTTCTAAAAAACCTTTATGAAAAAAAAAGTGCGAATTAAGGTGATTTTTTATTTGAAAAACAAGGAGAGCATAATAAACATTTTAGCAAAAATAAAAGGTTATATAAAACCACAAGACCCATGACAAGTGATAATTTATCTATTGATATGATGAGTTTACTACAATACATTGGAGAATTTAATCTGTAAGATGCTACACTCTTTTATAAATAAATAACAACTTATTAGCCGGCATTAACACGGGTTCATTAAAAGCAAGAATATCGACAGGGCATGCATCCATGTTTTTATAGAAATAGCGAATAATAGCGAACAGATCAATAGAGGACACTATAACGAATTTCAGATCTGCGATGACAACTATGACCACATGGTTACATGTTAACAAACAAGTTTTAAATAAAGAGAAAACCAACGTAATTTGGTTTAAGACAAAAAGAGATACTAGAAGTTGCAATAATGAATTTACCTATGAGGACAATACAATAAAAGTTCAGCAATTCGTTTGACTCGAATCGAATATATATATATATATATATATATATATATATATATATATATATATATAACAATAATTAGAACTGTGGTTACATACGGCTGCGAAACGGGGTCTTTATCGAAAAACGACGACACCAATCTTAGAATTTACGAACGAAAAATTCTATGGAAAGTGTTTGGCCCGATACAGGAAGAAAACGGAATGTTCACAATTCGTATGAACCATGAACTGAACATCTGTATAAATAATGCGGATATTGTACGATTTATAAAAGAATCAGATGGCTGGGACATGTAGAGAGAATGGAACACACAAGGGTAACGAAGATAATAACAGACTGGAAGCCAGTGGAAAGCAGAGTAATAGGAAGACCTAGAAAAAGATGGATAGATGGAGTGAAGGAAGATCTTAAAAGACTCGGAATGAGAAATTGGAAAGAAGCGACAAATGATAGAGCGGAATGGAAAAAGATCTGCGAGCAGGCTAAAACTCACACAGGGTTGTAACGCCAAAGAAAATTTCGTTTGACTACTTGGACTATAAATACACGAAAAACTGGGCTGGAAAGCACACATAATGACCTTAACAAAATATCTGAACCGAGTAGTAGGTATATGCTCAAAGAACACTTAAAAGGTACCTGAACAGGGATGTCTTAAAAACCGTGTATTTTTTCAACTTTTACAAGTTATCTCAGATTCGGCATAAAGTTCTGAGGCAATGGAACATTAGTATCAGATGTTTTTAAAATTCAAAAGGGCGCCATAAGAACCATTTACGATTTAAATTACACGGAATCTTGCAAAGGTAAATTCAGAAGTACCAACGTGTTAATGACTGTCAGCACTTATGTATACGAAGCGTTATTATTTCTATTCAAAAATAAAAGTCTGTTTGACCGATACCGATATACCAATACATTGACAACAATATGAACGCAAGAACCAACAAATTGAACTACAATATTCCTGTTCACAGACTTATAATGTCAAAAAGGTTACCAGACAGCAACACAGATTTATTTAATAGATTGCCAAACGTCATAAAATTGATAGCTACATTAAGCGGTTTTAGCTTCAATATCTAGTCATTCATATCGAGCCGTTCTCCATAGAACAGGCCCGGGCAAATAGTGGCCCGCGGGCCACATACAACCCGTCTACCTTATATGCGGCCCGTGATGCAATTTATAAACTGATTTATTTGGAAATGAGATGCTTATTATGTACCAGGTCTGATGTTTACTTTATTATCTATCTGTCTAGGCGAGCACACAGTTAAGATTGGTGGAACGACGACATGCACGTTCTAGGACATGCAGATTCAAGGACAGAGTGCATAAATAAAAGAAGAAAATTCCAAAGAGCAAGAAGAAGACATAGCGAAGACGACAAGCTTGTAACTCTACAAAAGAAATACGCGGCCGCATAAAAAGAATTAAAAATAAAAATAAACAAATCTAAAAGGGATCACTGGGCGAAGCTGTGCAAGGGACTCATATAGGATCACTCAAAGACATTTAAAAGTACGGCCGCCGCGACTCCAGCTTCAAGCACACAAAATACACGAGATAGTAGAAGTTCTTTCCCACTACAAGACACGCCACAGTGGAAACAGCCCACAGTCCATACTACCGTAGAATTCACAGAAGACGAATTTAAAATCGCCTGCAATCCACTTCGTACTGGCAGAGCACCAGGACCGGACAACATACCTGCAGAGATCATTAAAAGAACGGTGTTACAATACCTACAAGCTGTACTTGCAGTGATGAATGAAAACATTAGGAACCTTCCCAGAGACATGGAAAAGAGCAAGACTAGTACTTTTAAGAAAAGGCGATAAGCCAGTGGGAGAGCCAACGTCGTACAGGCCCTTTTGTCTTCTAGGCAGCATGGGAAAACTTCTTGAACAGCTGCTACTGATACAGATCAAAAAAGAGTTGGAAGCTCCAGGAAAAGAATTATCCACAAGACAATACGGATTCAGAGAAGGTCGCTCTAGTTGCCACGCAGTAACGGCTATTTTAGACATTGTCGAGAACGTAAAAGCGAGAACAGGACGGAAGCGCCAAATATGTGCTCTCATTACGTTAGACGTGAGAAACGGCTTTAACTCTGCATTCTGCCAGCACATAATGACGAAAATATCAGAAAAAGTCATGTCTCCATATCCAGTATGATGAGGAGCTATCTAAACAACCGTCCGATCAGTCACGAAACAGGAAACGACACAAGAGAATACAGCATCACCAGTGGGGTCCCACAGGGATCGATCCTGCCCCCACACTCTGGAACTTGATTTTCGATGGAGTGCTCAAAATGACCCAACCCGAAGGAGTAACCACAATCGGATTTGCAGATGACCTAGCAATAGTCGTAACTGCAAAGACCGAAAAGATCCTAATGCAGAAAGCAAACAAAGCGGTCGAAAAAATAAACAAATGGATGACAAGTAAGGGGTCAAGGCTTCCGCCTGAAAAAACAGAGGCCGTGCTTCTGAGCGGTAAAAGACAACTCTCGCCAATATCCTTTAGGATCCAAGAAACGAAGATCAAACCCAAGGAATGGGTAAAATATCTGGGATTCGTCATAGAGGGAGGATTAAACTTCTCAGCACACATAATCTGTGCTGCCTCAAAAGCCACAAAACAGCATACGCGCTACAAAAGCTGATGCCGAACGTCGGAGGTCCAAAATGCAGGAAACGCAGGCTGATTAGCTCAGCGGCCCACTCCATAATGTTGTACGGGGCTCCTGTGCGGGCTAACGCATTGACAGAAAGAAAGAAGCAGGAACTGGTCAAGGACAAAGAAAAATGGCACTATGGGTTTGCAGTTCATACAGGACCGTATCTAGATACGCAGCTCTCTTAATCGCCGGTATCGCTCCCATCGAGCTGACTGCGCAAGAACGCATGCCTTGCTACCTATAAGGCCGAGACAAAGTGAAAATAGAAACAGCCAGGCAAAGTACTCGTAAGGAATGGCAAAGAAAATGGGAGCATACAGAAAGTGGACAGTGGACCAGATTATTACTTCCGGACCCAATCAACTGGAAAGACAGAAAGCACGTAGAACCTTACTTCCAAATAACACAGATTCTCACGGGACATGGATGTTTCAAGGACTACTTGCACATCCTTGGCAGAACAAGAGAAGCACAGTGTGACTACTGCGAGGAGGACAGCGTGTACCACACCCTATTCGTCTGAGACAGATAGGAACGCGAACGAGCAACGATAATGTAGGAGGGACTGCTAGAACCAAGAACAATAACAGACTACATGTTAAGAACAGAAAAAAACTGGGACAACGTGAACAAAGCGGTAAAAGACATAATGACCCAAAAGGAGAAAGACGATAAGCTAAGAAAAGCCGCACAGAGGAGGAATCTGAACATACCCACTTGGTAGAGTAGGACATACACCCTGCAGTAATGCGAAGAGCGGGCCCGGGGTGTCATATTTTATGTTCTGTATTATTATTATTATATACTAAATGAATTTAAAAAAAGGGACCATATATATGGTACCAGACAACAGCCAGATTATCAGAAAGAGTGGTGGGAGGGAAGAGCGCGAGCGGTCTCCAGACCGCCGGATTACTGAACGTGTCGTCCGATTAACCAACGGCCGAAATACCGAGATTATACTGTATATGCAGCGCTCGTGGTTTAGAAATAAGTAAATAACTATTAAAATAGAAAAAAATTAAGATAATAGAAATAAATTAATATTGGTGAGATTTCGATAGAAATGTGCTATAGTGCAATGCGTTCATTGTTGCATTGATCTCAGTCATGCAACAATGTAGACGAAGGTTGTAAGGATGTAATATTTAAGTATTAATTGTTAATTTTGGGTCAAGCATTTAACTTGTTATTAAGCTTTAGATTTTACTCTACAATGTTCAACAAAAATTTGGTGTCACAACTTATTTCGTTTTTTTGATAATTTCATTTTTAAATCGGGACAATCTTAATTTGTCACCCTTCAGAAAGCAGTCAATAATTTGCTGATTTAAAATAAAATTTGTTCGTCAAATAAAAATATTCGAAAGAGGCACAGAAACATCCAAAGATTAAGAAAAATAGATATTTTATTGACAGATATTTAAATGTCTACTCTCTTGTTTTAGAAATTAGATTTCCATTCTCTAATCATATTACTAAATAATAATAGCATTCTAATAAATAATGTTTTAATTAATCCTCTTTATCTTCTTCTTTGCATTTGTGAAATGGAAAAACTATTAACTAGTTGGTGAAATTAGCTACATAAATATTTATTCAGAGAGAAATTTTCTATAAGTGTATTTCATTATTCCACATACTGAGTTGCATGAACAACTTTTCTATAGACAAAAACCCTATAAATACTATTAAAAATAAACCGTTTTAAACATTTTATTTCCTTAAACAACGCGTCCCGCTTTTTTACCGCATAATTTATATGTGTAATAAATCACAAAAAATGAATTCGAGCCTTAAGTTTCATTTGAAAAGCTATTTATTAAATGATACTTTTAGGATGCGCACGTGGGGTAGAAAAATCTCAGGGGTTAGGTAACTCACTGTAAAGTATATTTTCAACTTGTGCTTGTGCCACCAAGCAGGTGGCCAACAGATGTATAATAGATAGATAACAAAACGCACCTTTGGAAAATGTTGCGCAACGTTTCTCTTTCGCCCTTCGGGCAAAGAATGATTATCTCTTGAAATACTGAGGGCTTCTTTTGGGGTGACGAGACGTTTAGTTTTTCATAATATAATATCTACAATATGAGTGGTATGTTGATGTAAACAATACCAACAATTTTAATTAAAACATCAGGACAAACAATAGCGTTTAGTATTTAGTATATAATTCAGCCCCGATGAAAATTTTAACATTTGATTTTAGTTTGACATTCACTTCAATTTTACCTTTTATATAGAAATAAAATAAAATGTTTTTCTTGCACACAGCGTCAGAAAAAAACCATGTCTGTCACTTTTAGCTTAATTAAATTTAATATTTGAAGAAAATTATTTTTTATTATATTTGATTTTTGCAATATCGTCCATAAAATTTGTAGCTTATTGATTAAATTTTTTCGGGTTTCCAAAACCAAATTAAAAATAACATCGTGGAAGTCCAATCAACGAACAACTAAATATACCGGCAATAAATTCCCCAATGACAATAAAAAAAAAAGCGTTTGTTTATGGGGGTCCAATTTGCATATTTAGTTATGCCATTGTAAAAATATTTGGCGGATAGTGCACCTACACAGAAATCCTCCTTTTAACACAGATTTGTCCGATTGATAAAAAAGCCTCCGAAGACGAGACGAAACGAAGAGACGAAGTGGAGAAAAAAAATTGGGATCAACCGTTAAACCCAGTGGGTTTGACCCCGAAAAATTCTCGCGCCAGGGCCCATTCCAAAATATCTGATAGCGTATATCTCGCCTTTTAATATATGCATTTATTTATTTAAACGGCATTTACATATGACCTTGTCTTGGAGCAACGTTTTTATTTAAATAATTTTATTACCTTATCTCAGACTAAACGTCTCCAAGCACAAATATCTATGTTTTCACATATTTTATAAGGAACTACCTCTTTGATAAGGGAGGAAAGAAAAAAAAAATAAGATGTGTGTTATTATTTGGTGGGCTCACTGTAAGAAGAGGCTGTGTATTTTTTAAGCTTTAGGTTAACATGACCAAATTACTAGCAGAAGTGTTATACACTACCAGAAACAGAGACCAAATCGTATTGCTGCCTCCCCATAATGACCAAGTCCATGAAGCATTTCTCACTACACGTAAAAATGACTTCTTTTGAAAAATGATCAGGTCACATTTTGCCGTCTTCAGATCCTATTTATCAGTTATTGTTAGTCAACTAGTGCGATCAAAAGTCGACACTTTAAATTTAATATGTAATTTAATAATGTAATTTAAATGCAAAATTAAAAGACCCATAGCCAAAATGTGCAGCAGAGGAGGGCTCTTAGTTTCATTCTGCGCCAGAAATGAAGAATATCATGTTTTAGCCAAAAATTAAAGAGTAAAAAATGTAGTAAGAGAGTGTAATTGGACTTCAAGTTGACCATAAGCAAAATGTATAAACTATACGTAGAACAGTGTGCGGAAAGGAGCGAAAATTATGTTTCGCAAATAACCCACAGGAGAACTTTCTGTAACAATTACAACCTGGCATTTAACAAACCAAAAAAGGATCATTGCGAAATCTGCGCCCAATGCAAAAATAAAACAATTTCTGAAAAAGAATACGAACAGCATATCCGACGAAGATGCTGCAAAGAATTCCGACAAGCTTCGCGCAACTGAAGACGAAGATTTTCTGAGTGTTTCATCTACAAAGCATAATTCATATACCTTGTTCTGATGTATTATTCCCAAATGTATTATTCGTTAAAATCGTGCTCCTATAACTTTCCCTTTTAACCAAGCGGCACCTGAAAACAACGCATTTGGTTATGCTTGGACAGAGATAAACGGTCAGAGGGGCAGCTTAGAAATTGAAACAGCATTGTTCAAGTGGATTCGGTCTATTCCAGAAAACATTAAGGAAATAAGTTTATATTCTGATAGGTGCAACGGCCAAAATCATTATCAGTTTATCGCCGCCCTATTTATGTAAATTGTACAATATATTCAAATAGAGGTTTTTCAACACAACTTTACAAGAAAATGGGCATTCCTATATGGACGTCCATTCTATGAATAGTACCATATAAAGTGAAAAAATAATTATACCATCTATACTCGACCGGGCGAGAGAATGCAGCTTAAATGCGCCAAGGTATGATGGGCAAAGGACGCGCAGATTAGTTTGAGTTAAGAAATATGCGTCAGTTTTTCAAATACAGATAACTAAACACCGCGCACTCGAAATAAAGTGGGCATATGCACAGAACAATGCTAAACTCGTCGAGACGAGATGCATTCTCTCACCGGTACGAGTATACACTACGAACGATCTGTTAAATATTTTTAAAAGTTGCTCGTTCTAAAAGACTCTAAAAGAGACAAGAAGAGTAATTCCCACCATATCGAAGAACTGCGATTTCAAGATATTTTAGACTAAAATGTCTTTAGCATTGGATTTCTAATAAAAAGTTGATTGCGGTAACAAAGTATCTTGGCTTAAAATTAAAGTAATGCGTTATAAAACAACAAACCTATCTGTATCCTCTTGAAGTAGAATTATCAGTCAAGCAGAGTACAATGTTGTTTGAATTAATGCTAAAGGCAGTTGCTATTCCAAAAAATATTCCGCCCCTGTACAAAGGTCTTTTGCATAAAACCAAAAAGAAAAATTAAAACCTCCTCAAGATGTGCTGCAGCAACATTATTCCTTCACAGTATCATCCCTGGTATAGGTCACTTCCAGTTGAAAGGAACGAGAAATCTAGAGTGCCAGAACCAGGAAGTTCTGAAGTGATACAGAGGAAGACTCTGATTAACTATATAAAGGTTCTTCCAATAAGATGTTTCATGTTCAGTAGCCGCCATTTAAACAGTTGTCATAAGTTAATCTCCAACTACTGGAGGGATAACAAGTAAAAACTACGCCATTAATAAAAATGGAACGATATACGCTTCAACAATTTTTCGTTGTCGTGAAGCACCTTCTCGGCCAGCAATTGTGAAACTGGTGGAAAAGTGTGAGCTGTTGGGACAAGTTAGTGATGTGAAGAACAGAGTCTTGTACATCTCACAAGAACAATTGAGAATATTCCTGTTGTATCCAATAGTGTCGAGGAATACCCGGGTTTGCCCATTTCTCGTCGATCTTTGGAATTGGGTTTCACAAACGACATTACAGCGTATTTTGCATTAGGACTTAGGTTTTAAGGCTTTTAAAGTTCAATTAACACAAGAGCTCACCCCTACTGACCATCAACAGCGTCGTGTCTTTGCTGATTGGGTTTGTGAAATGCATGAAACTGATCCGGAGTTTCATCGAAAAAATCATCTGGAGTTATGAGGCCCATTTTCACCTCGAAGGCTACGTTAACAAGCAGAATTGTCGCATTTTGGAGCTCGAAAAATCAAAGAATTACTGTTGAAATTGAAATTGATCCTCAACGTTTGACTTTTTGGTGCGGTTTTTGGTCTGTCGGGGTCATTGGACCTTACTTTTTCGAAAATAAGGCTGGAGCAACTGGTACTGTCAATGTATTGCGCTATCAAACGATGATGTAATGCTATCGTATTGATTTTGTATGGCCGGGATTGAGAGATATTGATGTGGACGACGTTTATTTTTAACGAAACGGCACTACGTGCCACACAAGTAACAATACCATCGCTCTTTTGCGTGAAAAGTTTCCTGTCCGTGTGATTTCTTGAAGAGGCGATCATAATTGGCCACCGAGATCTTGTGCTTTAACACCTCTAGACTTTTTTCTTTGAGGATACGTGAAAGATCAGGTCCATGCAACAAAATGTGAAAAGTATAAAAAATACACACATGCGTTCAATAAACATAGTTATATCTTATATTATTTGTAACCACAACAGTGTTTGCAGAAAGAAAACCTGATTTTATAGAAACCTCTAACGTTCCAACTGAATTTGTGGAAACCTACATTTTTGATTGGGTCAGTATATGCAGCTCATGATTTGTTATCATTATTATTTATTGTATATAAAGCATTGCGCGCATGAGCGGATTAACCTCAACACATAAAACTGAGTAATTTGGCAATTAGTTCACTACTGCTCAAATACAATATAAAAAACATTCAATGCAACAATTCGTTTTATACTGCCATATAATTTTGATTAGTTTAATGTGGATCATTTTACTTTTACTCGATTCAAGTGGTAAAATAAAGTACTAAATGGTAGTATAAAGGTTAACCTTTATCGGAGGAATGTTACATATACGTAACATTTAAAATACGTTACTTAATACGTAAAATACGTTTACTATCGATCAGAAAATCAGTACGATAAAGGTTAATGCCGCGCTCCGTGCATCATATAGAAATTTATTTGGTACATCATCAAATAAAAAGACTACTTAGGAAACTTAAGAAGTTCGAGAAATACAAAGAATAGAGGGAGTATGTCAAGGAAATGGTGAAGCAAGCGAAACAAAAATCTTGTGAAGTATTTGGAGAAAAGATGGAGAGAGATGGAAAGTTTTGGAAACCAAAAACTATTCTATGAAGTAATCAAAGGTCTCCGGAAAGGAAAAGGTTGAGGTATGGTTGAGGTCAACCATATAAAAACCAAAAACGGAAGCGTACTGGGAGACGAAGAAGGCATAGCCAAGAGATGTAAGGAATACTTTGAGGAAATATTAACGATAGAGCAAACACGAGAATCAACAGAAACAGAAATCGAACAAAGAAAAATAGAACGTCTAAGAACAATACGACAAAATATTGAAGAAGCCGTGAAACAAATAAAAAGAGGCAAAGCAGCAGGTCACGATAGAATTGCTACAGAAATGATTAAAAGGTTGGGAACAAATGGTCTAGAAATATTAACTAGTTTGATCAATGAAGCTAACAAAGAAGAAAAAATACCAGAAGATTGGGAGTCGGCATCATAGCCTAGAAGTAATAGCGATAACTTCGACGAGTCGAATCCGAACGATGTTCCGCCGCATTCTTTCGAATAAAACAAATGTGACTATTAACGTACTAACTTTACAGAGAGACAAACTTGGACAACACAGACATTTCAAACCTAACAATGATAGGTTATTATGTAGTCTTGGGGACCATTTCATGGACAATGAAAAGGGAGGTAGCAACTTTCAACAACCTTTTACTGGTACCATATCAATGATAAGTGGCAGTAATGGTAATGGATATCAATAAAATGAGGGGCGGTGACTAAGGAGAGAAAGTAATCTTGCAAATCTATCATTAGAAATGATAAATGGGGCAAGATTACTTTGAACCATCATTTCAAAGGGAGGAAGCAATACTTCTCATATAATCTCTCTTTATAAGAACAACCATCCAATTGATAAATTATCGGAAATGTGGAAAAATACAATAGGCAGCAGTCTTTGTAGAGCTAATGGCTCGCGTAAACCTAATCCGTCATCGGCGGAAGTTTGCTCGGGCGACAACGGCGATTTAATTATTTGTACACAAAATTAACAATTTTAAGAATATAACAGGTTTAACGACTGAATTAGGTAAATACAACTATATAATATATAAAGAAGTACAAGAAATTAAATCAAACACTTGTAAAAGAAAGACAGCGCGTACACAAACACGACTGTCATCGTACGATGGCGCCCGAAAACGGCCGATCATCACGATGATCCGAACTTGTTGGGATTTCTCGCCAGTTTGCCGGCGTCGACAGTGCAAATTGAGTGTATGTATAGTTGAATTTTGTTGTTATCTACCTAAACGACTATGGATATTGAAAAATTAATTAGTTGTGTTTATAATAGACAACCCTGTGGGATAAACATTCAAAAAATTACAACGGACGGAAATTTACAAAAATTGGACGGCAATGTCCAATGTCGGCACAAGTCCAATGTCGGCACAAGTGGTAACACTGTGTAAGCACATACACGTCCGAATTACTCGTCCGGGTAGTTCTGTCCGCCATCGGCCTACAAAGTCGGTTTTGGTGTACGCTTAGCATAATATCCACATGGCCCCGATAGCCCCGATATTCACATTAGGGGAGACAAGAAAAGAAGATTGGGAGCTAGGGATAATACTTTCACTACACAAAAAAGGTGACATAACAGAATGTTCCAAGTATAGAGGTCCATCACTATGCTATGCATAATATCGATAAAAGGATACAACGAGGAAAGTTAATGAGAGAAACTGAAACACATTTAGGGCACTCATAGTGCGGGTCATGAAAGGCACAAAGTTGCCAAATTATATATTTCCTATAGAACAATTGATAGAGAAGTATTCCAATGACAAGATATTTGTGTCCTTCATAAACGTTCGACAGAATCTCAAGGAAAATAGTGTCGAACAGTTTAAAAAGGAGAAGAGTGAACGGAAAATTCCAGCGATGCATACAAAGTATTTCTAGGAATAGTATGAGTCATACAAGGAATTATGTGAGAACAGGAAACCTACAATCGGAGGAGTTCATAAATAAAGAAGGTTTAATGGCGGAAACTACATTAGGGGTTCAAAAAAATCAGTATTTCCTTTCATTGCATAAATTGTTAGCTTAACTATCCAAGAATACGATGTCAAAATTTTAAATCGAAATTCGCATTCGTTTAGATTTTATGAGCATAGAACCGAGTGCACATCGGGTACAGGCTACAGACTCGAGCGGAGCATTGCCTCGTTTATCTCGAAATGTCTTTTTTCACATTTGCGTGCAATCTAACTCAAAAAGTGTAGAACCGATCATTATGAAAATTTAAAGTATGATTCTTTATAAGATTTCAAATTATATGAACCAACTTGTAAGATGATATCATGTTTTTAAGGGTATTTTTCCTTGCATAATTAGAGAGAAAAATCGTGAAAATCGAGGAAAAATTGTTCCTACACCTGCAAAATTTTTTATTTTTATTAGTTTCACCTGCATTGAGGTTCATATTCTTAGAAAAGAAGTTATTAATGCAAAATCAAAACCTTTTTGATATTACATGAAAATATGAAAGGCTACACTGCACGCAATTGGAAAACTATACTTACAAACTTCAACGGACATAAAACCGTAACTTTGCTATGTTTGGCTTAATTATTCAAAAAAAAATCACAAAAAATGTTCGAAATATGAATGAAAAGTGATGTCAAAATTTAATTAAATTCTAATTAATTTTTCCCACCCAAAAAAAAATGCTAAAAAACAGTATCAATCAGCCTTCTTATGTGGTTTCCCCCTTAAGGAGGAGTCCTCAGCCCAGCATTGTTCAATATAGTTATGGATAATATAATAAAGGAAAGAGTAAAGTGAGGAAACTAAAGGTGGGATATTTTTTTTATCGGCCTGTATTAATCCACTCTTGGATATAGGCCTCTTCCATTTCCCTCCATATTGACCTGTCTTGTGCTGGGAGCATCCAGTTTTTTCCCGCTCTTCTTTGTATGCCATCTTAGCATGGGTCTGCCTCTGCTTCTCTTTGTTTTCCGTGGTCTCCACTGCATAATGATTTTTGTCCATTTCTCATCATTTCGCGCAACGTGTCTTGCCCAACGCCACTTGTTTTTTGCAGTTTGTTCTAGGACGTCGCTTACTTTAGTTCTTGCCCTGATATCCTCGTTTCTTTGTTTATTCCTTAAGCTAATTACCAGCATCGCACGTTCCATCGCACGCTGACAAACCCGTAGCTGTTGTGCACTTTTCTTTGTCATTTTGACTGTGTCGAGTCCGTATAATATAACTGGCAGTACGCAAGCATCGTATACTTTCCCTTTCAGATTAATTGGTGTCTTCGCTTGTTTGAGGATATATGCGAGTTTTCCAAATGCTGCCCATGTCAAACTGATCCTCCTCCTTACCCCAGTTGTCTGGTTGTCTTTGCCTAGTCTAATGCTGTGTCCCAGATAAATATATTCTTCCACTAGTTGAAGTGTGTGGTTATCGATATTGACATTGATGTTGGTGTTGTTTGAGCTCATGATCTTCGTTTTCTGGAGGTTCATTTCTAGTCCTACTTTCTGTGACTTTAGTTCGCATATCATGGTGTTAAGTGCGTCCTGGTCGGTGCTCATGATCACAATGTCGTCGGCGAATCGGAGATGACTCAAAAATCTCCCATCTATGTTGACTCCCTTTTGTTGCCATGTCAGGTTCTTACACACGTCTTCTAATGCCAGGGTAAATAATTTTGAAGAGATTTAATCTCCCTGTCTTACGGGATATAAATATATACTAAAGGTGGGATACAAGAACATGGAAATGGTGGAAACATCACAAAGCGCATTTGCTGATGATCTGGTAATATTTCAAAATAATCTTTTTTAATTTCAATTTAAACCTTTTAATATTTAAATTAAACTTTTTTAAATACAAATTAAACTTTTTTATATTCAATGAAACTATTTTAAATTCAAATTAACCTTTTTTTAATTAAAATTAACCATAACCTATATTATAATTATTAATTAATTATAACCTATTATTACTGATACATAAAATAATCGTTTTTTTTCTACATAAATTAATATAAATTTGGTTGAAGTAAGTGATTATAATTATATTTATTTGAAGTCTTAATTAAAAATTAATATTTGTACATTTTACGAAGAAGAAATAAGAAAAAAAACTAGTAACAATTATCGCCGGATAAGACATGTCATAGAATACGCAGATGATGGTAGTTTCGTGAAAGAGACCGTATAGTTAATTATTTTAAAACAAGTTTAGATAAAAACGAGATGTTTATAAAACGTTATGAAGAAGGTAAAACAATTGCAGAATCAGCAGAAAAACCAGGTATTAATAAAAACACCGCTAAATCTATAATTAGACGTTATAAGAAGGATGCATGTGAGATCGTTAGACGAAATCGTGCTGGAAAAAGCAATAGTAAAATATCTGTTTATTAAATTATGTGGAGCAAGTTATTGAAGAAAATCTATCGATTACTTTAAAAAATATGAAATGGAAGATATTTAAAATAAAACCGTCAACTTTACCGCAACATATGTATTTAGTGCATTAAAAGCTTTAAAAAAGAGGTTGAAATCCTCTACAATTAGTCTGAACTGTTTGAACTCCGCAAGAAATATATAATTTTATTTTCACAAAATGCTCCACAAACACGGGAGAATATAATTTTCATTGATGAATCCGGTTTCAATTACCATCTCCGGCGAAATAAAGCTCGATCGAAGATAAATACTACAGCCCATGTAATAATAGTTCCAACAGTAAGAGGCAGAAATGTTTCACTCATTGCAGCCATGAATTTACATGGTTTTATTCCTTTTGAAATAATATCTAATTTATCAGAAAATTCAAACATCTTTATTGCATTTCTCGATGGATTATTTTATAAAATGGCTGAAAGTAACATCATAGAAGCCTGGCTGGTTCTGGATAACGCCAAAATCCACAAAACGCAGGAAGTTCGTGATAAAATAAATAAAACATGCCATAGACTACTTTTTCTTTCATTATATTCACCTATGTTAAATCCCATATCAAATATTTTCAAAAGCAAAATTAGCTGAAAGAAATATGCTGGCGGAACCAACCAGTAAATCATCTAAATTTCATCAACATTATTGAGGATTCGGTGGCCACTGTTACTTCTGCTGATTGTAACAAATATTATATAGATATATCAATGAAATTTGCGTTGGCTGTAGCAGGACAACCGTTACATTAACATTATTTTTATAATTTTTGATAATTTTTTTCATTCTAATTTTTGATTATTTTGTTTCTAAAATGTTTATCCATAATTAAGAAAAGTTTAATTTGAATTTAAAAAAGTTTAATTTTAATTTTAAAAGGTTTAATTTGAAAATAAACAAAATCAATTTGAAATTGAAAAGGATTAATTAGAAGTTAAAACATATATATGCGAAAAATTAACTCCTTCTTTTTCTTCACTTTTTCGTCAGCTTTCTATCATCCACTCCTGGACATAAGCCTTTTCGTAAGTCTTCCACATTTGGCGATTTTGGACTTTGCGATGCCAGTCTTTAGCAGCGATCGATTTAATGTCGTCCAACCACCTTCTTTGTGGACGACCCCTGTTACTTACTCCCTTGCGACCCTGCTCCTTGATGTTTCTCTAGGTCGCTCTGGGTAATCCTGGCAGTCCACCTGTTGCTTAGTTTGGCGACGTGTCCGACGTGTCGCTATGCGTTCAATAACGTCGGATACTTTCGATCTTCCTCTGATAATTTCATTTCTGACTTTATCTCTTAATGAAATTTCAATTATTGAGCGCTCCATGGCTCTTTGAGTTACCTTCAGTCAATCGAAAGTATTCTTAGTCAAGCTCATTGTTCCTAAACCGTATGTAGCTGCTGGCAATATGAAGGAGTTGTAAACTTTTTTTTTAGGTTTATTAGTATATCTTTATTTCCCAGTATGTACTTTAGTTTGCCAAACGTAGCCCATGTAGGACCAGCCGGTCTCATCACTTCAGCCGGTTGGTTCTTCTTTCCCAACTTGATTACTTGGCCGAGGTAAATGTAGCGGTTTACACATTCGATAGTTACCTTATCCAGCAAAATGCGGGGAGAACCTGGACTCATGATATTTGTTTTCCCATGTTCATTTTTAACCCAATATCGCTGGATGCTTGATTTAGTTTAGCATCTCTTCAAATTCGATTGAGTCTTTCGAAATTAAAACTATGTCGTCCGCGAAGCGGAGGTGGTTTAGATAAGTCGCATCAATTTTTATACCTTTTTGCTCCCAGTGAAGTTTATTGAAGACGTCTTCTAAGCTCAGTGTAAATAATTTCTGGGAGATCCTATCCCCTTGACCAGTGGTTCTCAAACTGGGTGCCGCGTCACCCTGGGGTGCCGCGAGCGTATGCCTGGGGTGCCGCAGCAATAATCAAGAAATGTAAGAAAATGTTAAAAGAAAAATGAGGAAGTAAACGCATTTGAGTGCCTACTTTTAATGCAGAATTATGGACAATTGGCTAAAATCTGGGACTTTAAAACGGAAAGGTGATGAACTCACCGAATCTTCTGAAGCGACTGATTCAATGACAACCCGCATCGTCGGAGGAGACGAAATATTCCAGCAGACACCTGCGAGTCTAAAGCATTCTAGTTCGTCTACCTCAGTTCACGAAAACGCAACTCACGACGAAAAGATAATCCAAGGGAAATAAGGAAACATGATCCTAGCTGCTTCAGATTGTTTGGCTTTGTTTCTGTTGGGAACGAACGAGCACCGGAAGGGCAATGCGTTATCTGTCATAAAATTGTTGCTAACATCTGCTTGGTTCCATTCAAATAAAAAACCTGGAATGCAATCATTCTGAATTATTGTTAGTACATAAACGTGAAGAAATCTTCAAACGCCGCGCTTTATCTCTTAAGGCAGGGTCATCCATGGTGGAGAGAATTTTTCAAAATAAAAATGAAAACGCAACTGAAGCTTCATTTATTGTCAGTCCACACATAGCAAAATCCATACTATTGCCGAGACACTGATTAAACCTTGCGCGATGCATGTTGTAAGTTGAATTTTAGGTCCAGACATGGCAAAGAAGATTGATACTGTGGAGCTATCAAATAAAACTATAAGCAAGCGAAATTACACAATTTCAGAGTCTGTGGAGAACGAGCTTATAAGAATGTTGAAAATTTGTATTTTTTTAGTTTATAGCTTTATGAAAGTACCGTCCTTGAGGGACTTGCTGTTTTTCTTGTGTTTGTAAGGTATCCATTCAAAATGCAAATCGAAGAAGAACTTTTGGTGAGTAATTTGCTTGAAACTTACAACACTGGCGATGAATTTTTCAAAGTTATCGACAAATATATACAGAAAATTGATTTGAAATGGAGCAAGTGTGTTGATATTTGCAGCGATGTAGCGGCTGCAATGGTTAGAAAACTCTCTGTATCAAGTGATTTGAGGATAAATTAAAAAAAAGGTAAGAACCAAACTTCCGATAAACTTAATGGAAATAATAAAAAAACCTTCCAAACAATTTCATTCATCCCATTAAAGACAATTGAGCATTAAAATTGTATTGCTTTTTCTTATTTTCCTAAGTCTTCAAACCGTTTTAAAAAAAAGCGTGCCGAGAAATGTTTGTAGCCCGACAAGGGTGCCGCGAGATTTTTTAGCTAGATAAGGGTGCCGCGGCAATAAAAGTTTGAGAACCACTGCCCTTGACGTACTCCTCTCCCTATATTTATTTTGTTGGATTTAGTCCTTCGATTTTAACACGGAGCGTCGCATTTTCATATATATATATTTGATGATGGTAGCCTATCTAGAGTCTATTCTACCGTTCCGTGGTGATTTTAGGATTGACCACCCCTCTACCGAGTCAAAGGCTTTATGGAAGTTAATAAACGCTAGGTGCATGGGGACATTGTATTCAGTAGGTTTCTCTAGTTGAATACGCAGTGTTTTCAGATCCAGATTCGAAAACCTGCCTGTTCCACAGGCAGGTAGAAGTCTAATTTTTTCGTTAGGCGGTTACAAATAATTTTTGTGTATAGTTTGTAAAGTTGTGATAAAGGATATATGCGAAAAATGACCAGGGCTTGAAATATTACCTTAATGTATGGCAAAATGCTTTACTAGATAGAAATCTGAGAATGAATGCTGTTAAAACCAAGATAATGGTGATAGGGAAGGAATATTAATTTAAACATCTAACAAGACTCGAGTTTCGACAGGTGAAGGTCGTTTGAAAATGACTTCACCAGTCGAAACTCGTGTCGAAACTTGTGTCGAGTCGTGTTAGATGTTTAAATTTCTATAACTGTGAATATCAAGTTATATAATATTTTTAGTGTGTTTGAAACATAGATAATTTAACAATTCAGAGTAATTTGACAAGACGGAACAGGTCGCAACTGGAAAAGACTACACAGGAACATGGTACATTAGCTGGACTCGAATGGACAAGACGGAACAAGACTGGGTTCGACAGAACAAAATCGGATGATATTCTAAAAAATAAAACAAAATAAGACTCTTTTTAATTGATTGATTGTGGAGTTACTTGTGGAAACTTCATTTCAATATTTAAGATAAAAACATATATCTTATGGTGAAACATATGATGTATTTATACAATACATTTAAAACTAAATAACACACACTGAATAGTTATAAATTTAGTAACAAAAAACAATTTTGCTTGTGAACAGTTTTTGTTTGGTAGACAGCGAATTCTGTAAAGCTGTAATTATAAATTGTTACCAAAAACAAAAGAAGTTTCAAAAGGTTTTTTTTAATAATTAAATAATTTTGGCGTTATAAGAAGAAAATTTCTCATAATTAGTAAAGGTACTGATTATTATAATTTAGGAGCTATTTGGTATAATTTGAAAGTTTTCTTCGTATGTACTTGTTGAATTTATAAAATATACTAAATTAACTTGAATAGAAAATATTTTGAATATGAACTAATACTTTCTCAGGAACTTATTCTACTTAAAAAAATATGCAAATCTTTGTGTTAGCTCCTCAGGGAGAAGTCGTTAAATTTTCCACCATCTGTTCCACCGAAAAACCCTTCTGAGAAACTCGTTTCGAAAAAAAAAACCTACAATATATCCAAACCACGTGTGAAAATTAAGACAAACTTGTAAAGTCGGCCCACGACGTGTTACTTTTAACCAAACCGTCGACACCCAAAGTGACACCGACATATAATCCTAATCTAAGGGGACATATATAGATAATGTATACTTAAAGAAGGGAAATTTAAAGTGGATAGGTTTCATTAATTTTTAAGTTGATTAGAAGTTACAAAACGAGGTTATTTCCTTTGGTCGTTGGGCCTTTTGACACTAATTTAAACCTGGTTTATTTTGACAGTTATTGATAAGAAAATGAAACTATTTTAATCGACGACATTTTGAACGTTGTTATTAATTTTACTTTTCCTTTTTTTACTTTTGAAAGAAAAAGTTTGAAATATAAACAATATGTTATTAGATAATTTAAATTCATTTTATTTACATTTAATGTTTTATAACTAAACAGACAAGACTAGACAGACAAGACTAGACAGACAAGATTAGACAGACCAGACTGGACAGACAAGACTTCAGAGACAACACTGGACAGACAAGACTGGGCAAGTGCAATACATATAAAAACGTACCTGCATAAGCTTACGCGGTGCAGAGGAGGATGGCCCTGCGGGCGTGCAGCGCTTACAGGACAGTCTCTAGAGATGCTGTTTTTGTGGTCGCAGGAATAGCTCTAATAGAGTACATGATTGAGGAAAGGGCAGAACTCTATTGGACCCGCGGCAGAAAAGACGACAAAACAAACAAAGAGAGAAGGAAGAAGGTTCGTGCAAAGCTCTACCACGAGTGGCAAAGCCATTGGAGTGCCGCAGACAAGGGACAGTGGACCAAGCTTTTAATACTACAACTTGAACCATGGGTGACACGAACGCACGGGGAGGTTAACTATTACCTCACCCAAGCGCTCACCGGCCACGGATGCTTCCGTGACTATCTGAATAGCATTGGCAGAGCCCCTGATGACCTATGCGAATACTGTGGCCTTGTGGACAGTCTCATACACACGATGTTCGAATGTGACAAATGGACCCCAATGCCCAAATGTGCCCAAATGGAAGAGAGAGAGAAATGGACAGCTACGACGCACACAAAACTAGAAGCGAAAACTCTAGTTCAAGAAATGCTAACGTCTGAATAATCCTTGTTGGCAACGGATATCATGACAAAGGCAATATTAAAAACAAAGGAAGAAGACGAACGGATGAGACAGACATACAAAGAGAAGCTCCTGAACCCCTAATCACCCTGTATGGAAGGTGGATGTAAGGCAATATATTTACGCAAACAATGTGAGACGCCACCATCCTGATGTTATGCGAGGAGCAGTCCCGGGATGTGTGGGTTTAGGGGGACCACTTTCTCAAGTTAACGAAAGTACTTGCTACGCCCAAAAAAAAGCAAGAAAAAACAAGACTGCCAAGACTGGACAGACAAGACGACGCCGTGGCGGTCGTTGCTGAAATTATACCGATGGACCTTCTGGCGAATGAAAGAGTCTGAGAAGGAAACCACCTCAGAAACGAAAGGGCAAATACTTTGCAGGTATGACAGGAGAGATGGGTGGCGTTAGAAAAGGGATCCTGGATCAGGCATTTGATTTCGACCATCGAGGAATGGGTCTACCTTGGGCACGAGGAGGTAAATTATTGCCTATCCCAGGCGGTTACGGGGCATGGATCCTTTGGATCTTACCTGGAGAGAATTCGAATGTGTGTGAGATGGGTGCAAGCGAGGAGCGTGGCAAATTGCAAGGTGGGAGAGGAGGTAAGTAAGCTGAGCTTGGTTAGGATTATGCTCCGTAGTGAGTATGAATGGGGGGTGCTGAATGGTATGATGGGATCTATAATGAGGAGAAAGGAAAAGGATGAAAGGGACGAGCGTGAGGCGGGTCGAAGGATTGTTGCGCGCGAGCCGTGCGTGCTTACGCCATTACAAATTTTCTTTTTTTTTAGTAATGAAAGGGGGAGGTACGTGATGATGTTATGCCAACTTTGGATTCCATCACGTTTCCTCTGTTTCTGGCTGGGAGGCTTGAATAGTGGGGGTTTTCTAGTGGGTCGTCCCTTCTGGGCAGCCCCACACTACCACTCGGCACGGGTCGGGTGGTGTCTGTTTCACCTCCAAGCACGTGCAAAAAAAAGATAGGACTAGACAGACAAGACTAAATATAACAAAATCCCAAGTTGACCGCTGTCAAACATGTGAAGTTATTGTTTAACTTACCGCAAGAAATCAAATAGATTGATAAAAGTTATGATGCGTAAATTCCTGCAGAGAAATTCCAGTTTGTTCAGGAAAGGGGTCCCGTTTATGGGGTCCGTTAGCATGCTGATGGCCAGTCGAATAGGAACAAAGCTTGTAGTTAAGCTGAGTCTAATTGGACTCAATACGGGAGCTTTAGTTGACACAGGATATTCAATACGTCATCTGAATAATCCCACCACTCACATCTTAAACGAACAATCTGTTATATCAATAAATCCCGGAAAGCCACACATTCGACTATCGAAATACATTCGAGTATTGGGTGATCAAAGTGGTTTATAATTGACTCTATTCCAATATTAAACTTGTCCGTTCTGTTCTAAAGTGAGAGCTTTTTCGGATTTTCGTGGTATATCATATGATATTGAGGTTAATCCAGTATTAAGGCAGGCAACGAAATGGTCTACGTATAAGAAGGTTCCGATTCTGCTTGCGAAAATTGGCGAAGGATACCAGCCAATGAATGATAGCCCAATGATCATCTCGGCTCTAGCTTCGCACCTGAACGATGGCCAACCCCTTCCAGACCTCGTCAAATATTACCTCCTTTGTTAAAAAACCTACCTTCTTTAGTTATCAAGAGGGATCCGGCAACATCAAAAACGAAATTATGAACCGGTACTTCCTCATGTCCAACGACTGACAAATCTTCAACCAGCAAAAAGAACGAACGAGTGTAGAACGCAAGTGGGGGCAGACAATGTCTTGGTCCACGATCTTTCTCCAAACATTTCTAGGTCCAGCGGAGAGGCTTTCCAGGCTTCCAACTGGTTCTCAGAGGTTGGAGATTGGGAGATACTATTTCCTGCATGGGAACGACTAATGATCATCTATGTCGGAACCTTGGACATGTTCCTAATAGGAAAGCGACTTACAAAAAGACATAATTTAAAAAATATTGTCAGACAATCTTTGTATGATCATTGCAAAGAGTGGACTCGAGCTATTACGGTAAAGGGCAGCAAGAACCGAATCTTGCGGATTTGGCTGTGTATGGGATGTTATCCAGTTTTGAAGGCTGCGACGCTTTTGGTTATTTACTCAAGAAAACGGACATTAAAACTTGGTATTTAGGAGTGAGAGAAATCGTGAATAGAAATAAGAACCAGCCGCTAGCATTAAACGAACTTTATTAATTACGTTCTCTTTAACATTAAAATGTGTATTGTGTTGTTATTGATTTGCCAATGAAAAATAAATAAACTTATTCCAGTTGCTAGACAGACAAGACGAGACAGACAAGACTAAACAGATAAGACTAGACAGACAAGAGTAGACCGATAAGATTAGATAGGCAAGACTAGACAGACACGAGTAGAGAGACATGATTAGAAAATGGAATATTTTGTCTGAAATGGAAAACACGGTTTCAGCCGGTAACAAATTTCTTTTGTAACATGTCGGTTGTTGAGTATTCAGCTATATTTTGCATCGGATATACAACATCACCCGGAATACATGTTGCCGACAAATTGCATACCAGTGTGGACTAAGATTTAGTTAGTTTAGTTTTATGACAACAAATGAAAATAAAAAACAATTGATTCAATTTTTTTAAATATTGATAATATGAGTTAGAAAAAACTAAGTCCATTAAAACCTTATTTTTTACTAAATTTGTAAAAATTATGGAATATAAATAAAACTGCATGATGGATATATAGGACAGAGGGTGCAACTACCGGCATACCTGCCAAGTTTGGCCCATCATCAATTTTCAATAAAACAACTCAACGCAAGGAATCACTCTAATTTTGAAATTAGAAACTAGCCTACAGGTATTAAATTGTCTATATAATCCTTACACAATGACATGTGCAGTGTTTATTAAATTAATAAGCATACAATATTTCAAGACAGCAACATTTTTTAAGTAATTTAATAGGTTGTTATTTAAATAGGATCCCGTTACACAATATGAAAAAATGTGATACATATGATTTAAATTTTATACAATATGTAATTAAATTTAATGATTTGTCGGGAGTAATTAATATAATATGATGGTCGCTAATAGACGTTCGCGGTTTTCGCTTTATACTACGTTTCCTGGAAGGGAGCCTTTCGAGCAATTTATGCGCGCGTCGGGAATTTCGAACGCAATTATCAGCGGAGGAATGCAATTAAATTGTTAATTTGCACGTTTTGTTATTATCCTGTTAGTTTTCGGGTATGGAAATATCCGTTCGGGTTCACAGCGAGATAGAGTGGGAGAGAGACGAGAGGAGGTGATGATGGATTGAAAGGTATTTGTGGAAGAAGGAAACGTCTTGCGTCGTGCATAGAAATTCCGTACCGTTCGAATCGACATTCTTCGAATCGGGACACAAATTTTATTTCAATAATTAAAAAATTAAATTGATTAAATAACTCAGGATTTTCTTTTCGAATTTGTCCGGATTTTTTTCATTTCTTTTATCTTCGCGCACAAATTCTAATTACTCTTCAATCAAATAATATTTATATATATATATATATATATATATATATATATATATATATATATATATATATATATATATATATATATATATATATATATATATATATATATATATATATATATATATATATATATATATATATATATATATATATATATATATATATATATATATATATATATATACATACATATGTCATGTTAAAACCTAGAAAACCTAGGTTTTGGAATTAAATAATTACATCATCATTGCAGTATTTAATATGTTAGACATAATAAGGCTATTAATGTAAATACTTATTTAAAACAATTAACTTTTAAATTGCGTTATTATAAGTTAACATTAAAAACCATCCGAGCAATTATCAAATTAGTTACAGTTTCCAGTTAAGATACTAAAGAAATTATATTTATAACCGCATGAAAAAATAAATCTATTAAGTTATTATTGTCACTTTAATTTAACTTAGTTACAAGCAGAATTAAAGCAATTTTCAATTAACAGCCCACCCAAGAAGTTCATAAAAAACGACAAAACACGTAAATTCAAATAACAGTTATACAGTTATAGTTTATCAGTTGAAAAATGTGTGTGTGTGTGATATTGTTCAACAAGTTTTGTCCAATAACAAAAAGTGTAGCACGCTACAGCCCAAAATTTGTATTGGAGACAATGAACTCTGAACTAATTGCAGGAAATTTTTCAAAGAAATGTAAAAGTGCGAGGCTAGTTCTTTTACGCTAGGACAATAAAACAATGGGCCCACCAACTTCATATATGTCGTTCTGCATTCTAGACATACTGGAAAACTCTGGAACAACTAATACTGGGCATACTTAAAAGAGAACTTGAGACTGGAACCGGGTCGTCTGAAAGGAAATTCGGCTTCAGAGAGGACAGATCCAAAATTAGTGTAATAAATGCTCAATTAAAACTCGCCGAGGAGGCTAGACAAGGCAGCAAAAAGACTAGAAAGATATGCGCATTAATCACCTTCGACGTGCAAAATGCTTTTAATAGTGCAAGCTGGAAGATTATAATGCTTGAACTAGGAATAGGCGTGGCTCCTTATCTACTGCGCATACTGAAGAGCTACCTCGGTGACAGAACTCTTTTATTATAAGCACATGGATGTACAGTGGAGAGGGAACTATGTAGTGGTGCCCCGCAGCAAGGGCGTACCCAGCGAGGGGCAGGGGTGGGCAGCTGCCCCCGCCCCGTCGCACATAAATACCTATAACATTATTAAAACCTCAGCCTAGCGTCTTCGGGCGTAAAGAGCACGGCGAAACAGTTCTGAAATTTTACACAAATGTATACTTCATTTTATAATGCATAATTCGTTTTATAATCTTCGAATCAAATATGAGCTGCCCCCCTTAGTTCCGATCCTGGGTACGCTCTTGCCGCGCAGGGTTCAGTTATGGGCCCAACTCTGTGGAACATCCTATGTGACATTGTCCTAAGACTCCCAGATAGTGCCACACTTATTGGCTTCGCCGACGACTTGGCGCTTATAGTCTCGGCTAGAACGGAAACTACTATAAAGCGAAGTTCAAACCGCGCAATACAACTAGTAATAGAGTGAATGACAAACAATAACGCTTGCATCGAAAAAGTCCGAAGCCATGTTACTTACTGGGCTAAGGAGATTGAAGCCAATAAATTTCAAAATTCAACAGACGCGTATAGTTCCAAAGGATGAAATCACATAGCTTGGAGAAGTAGTGGATATAAAACTTTCCTTCGTCCCACACCTCACGAAGGCAGCAGACAAGGGTATGAGGGTATCCTCAGCGTTGGACAAAATTATGCTCAATGTAGGTGGCCCAAGAAGTCACAAACGCAGACTCCTTAGTATGGTTACACAATCTACTATGCTTTACGCCGCTCCAACGTAGACTAAAAGCATGGATGTGGAAAGGAATGTTAAGAAGCTAGCAACGGTACAAAGAACGCTATTAGGGTCTCTAGCGAATATAAAATTAGAGAAGTATGATAATCGCGGGCATACCTCCCATAAACCTCTTAGTAAAAGAGAGAATTGAATTGTAAGTGAATGGTAATAACGAGCAAGCAAGAAGAACAGCTAGAAAGAACCTTCTAGAGGAATGGCAAAGAAGATGGCGTGCGTTGGACAAAGGCTGGAGACACAGCTGGTCATACCAGACATCTCTACATGGCTGAACAGGAAGCACGGTGCGACAACTTTCATATAACACAATTCCTCTCAGGTTACGGCTACTTCCGGGACTTCCTGCATCAAATACGAGCCGCCGCGGACAACCTTAGCGAATATTGTGGCGAGATAGACTCGGTAAGCCACACCATACTTGACAGCTATAGATTGGACCTTGGAAGAGAAAAACAAGGAGGTAGTGTGCAGATGCCGTTCGAACCAGGAACGATAATGAGTTACATAATGGATAACAAAACAAATTGGAAGAGGACTGACAGGCTTCTCAACATTATGTCCTCCAAAGAAGATGACGAGCGGTTGAAACGCCACAGAAATAATCAGATAGCGCAACTAAGCTAAACCACCAGTTAACTAGAAAAGTTAGATACTAATTAAATTTACTACCATCATTTTGAAGACATGCTAAACGCGGTTCCGGAATGATTGGCGGAGTTCTTAAGGGCCACTTTTCTGCACAGGTCGAAACTGCCAGCTACGCCCAAAAAGAAAAAAAGTCTTATCTGTCTAGTCTTGTCTGTCTAATTTTGTCTATCTATTCATATCTGTCCAGTCTTATTTTCTGTGTAGTCCGCTTGTCTATCTAGTCTTCTTCTCAGTCCAGTTTCTTATTCTCTTGGAACCCATTTCAAGAGTACCTATGATGCAAATTAGCCTGCACACAACCGCACGTTAAACCATGTGTTTCCCAAAATGTGGTACGCATACCCGCGAAGGGTTTGAAAGAGGTAGGAAATAAGTTTTCCTTTTTTGTGTGTGTTTATGTTGTGTATTTGTGTAATCCAGCAAATATTTCTTTGTATAAAATGTTTGAATGAATAAACGTATATATTTAAAAAAATCTGTTAATTCTGATAATTATCTAATATCTGAAAATTAATATGAATTAGCTCTGAATTTGCAACAGTTCAATGATGTTTGCCAGTTAATTAATACAACACAATTCAAAACTAAATTATTATAAATTCTGCTTTTAAAATATTTTGGTTTTTATTTTCATTTTTTCTTTTATACTTTTTAAATAACCATTAGTTTATTTTACTAACTGCAGAGGATAAAATGATTTGAAAGTTGTTTTTACCCATTTAACCTCTTCAGTCTCTTTGAACATAATAATGTACATAGCTTTATGGCTTTTTTAAACCTTTTTGATTTACTGTCAGCACTCAAGTCTAATTATACAATATATATTATTCATCACATATATTATACATCACATAAAAAATTAAAAAATGCATTGTCTCTTTATTGTGCTAAATAAGAGAATTTTGCAAAATAAATCAGGTTTGTGGAGGTTAAAAACAAGCACAAACTCTCTTAAAGAAAATCTTATAAATCAGTGGTTCTTAACCTATGGGTCGCGATGGGTATATAAACATATTTCTTGAGTTGAACTATTTGATCTTGGGTCGAACAGGTGAACCAGAAAAGTTTTTTCCTAATTGTATGAGCAAAAATGGGTATATGAACTAGTAACCACCCATTAGTAATTATTAGTTTATTCATTAAATTTTCCTTTGATCGAAAAATAGCTTTATTTGTCGAGTGTGAGCTTTATTTGTCGATGTGTAGAGTGTGAAGATTTATATAACTTCACAAGTTATCTGAAAAAATAAAAAGGTCAAAAATTGGCAAAAATGAATATCTTGTTATGGACACTTAACTGTAGAGATTTTAATTTAAAAGACTTGATCATTTTTTGTGCATGTTAAAAGGTACTGATGGACGTTAAAACGTCATGGACAGATTATCTCGTTTTTACCAATTTTTGACTTGGTCACTTTTAGCAGTACACCCACGATATTATTGTAAAATTGATTTTTAAGATTTTTAGGTCTAAATAATTCTTTCGTTTGGTTTTTCAGGTCGCGCTATAAACAGATTCCACAAAATTGGGTCGCGGCTTAAAAAGGTTAAGAACCACTGTTATAAAGCACATAATTTTCTCGAAAATTTATAGCAAAAAATGTTCTTATCTTTTAAACCATAATCTAGGGACTGTATATTTCTTAAAAAATATGAGTACCGTTTTTGTAATTAATATCGGGTTTTTAATTAAGAACATAACAATTTTCTATTTAATTAAAACACACTATAATTGCTGAAATTTATTCAAGGTGTAGGGGTACACATATTACAATGGGCATGATGACTGATTTTGAAAAAGTGTTCTATTCGGAGTAGTCTAAAGTACCTACTATTTCCAAAAATGTAAATTATTTCTGCAGGAAACGAAGTTTTATTAGAAAAGAAAGCAATTAAAATTCAAAGTTTAAAATGAGCTCGAAAACGATCGCTGGTCTCATGGCGTCTGCTTTTGACGTCAGGTTTAAGTAAATAGACCGAAAGCATTAGGGAGCCAAAGAAAGAAATCAGCTGTTTTGAGTGTTAAATATGGATTCTAAAGTGTATGTGTGGTGTGCGGTCCCTCAGTGCGTTAATACGTCAATAAAAACTCCAAACAAATTATTTGTTTCCGTTCCACGCAACAAAGCAATGCGACATAAGTTTCGCCGTGCAAGATTCGGCGAGATCTGACTGCTGTGAGTGTAAATTCTCCAATTTATTTATGCGAAGATCATTTTGACGTAGGTTTTTAATTTATTTCATTCTAAAATGATTTAACTAAATGTAATATTTCGTCTTGAAAATATGCAGCACTTTTGCCATTTCATGGGCGTAGCCAGGGGGTGGTTTGTGGGTTTGGGGGGTCAGTTTCTGAAAGTAAATTAGTGCATTTCTGTTATGGTATTTTCTTAACAACACCCCCTCACCCCCCCCCCCCCCCTTGGAGCTTGGAGCTTTGAGAAACCTCATCTGGAAGTTCAGGTACCTATTTATTTATATTCAATTATAAATAAATTGGAAATTAACTCTGTATTCTTAATTGAGTACTTGATAGTAATTTTTTTCTGTCTAATGCAGTTTTTCATTTTCAGTTTCGAATGAAAACACAGAAAATAGTAGACAAGAAGAATATCAACAAGAAAAACATCAACAATAAGAACATTAACAAGAAGAACATCATCAAAAGAAGACACATTTATTGCAGATAAATTAATCCAAGTACACATGACTCACAAGTTTAGAAGTAAAGGCATCCAAACGAAAATTAAATTAGTACACCAGATGACATCCCCTTTAAAACCCAATGTCCAATCTATTAGTACATCACCATTCAGGATTACAAGATGCAATACCACCACCAACCCATCTACAACGATCTTCGACTATACAAATACTGAACAATCTAATAGTGATAATCTAATAATTTATTATACACCATCTACATTATACTATCATATACCACAACTTCAGAATGCAGTGAGTTTATGGAAGATGATAAAAAACAAGAGGCATCAAAGATTACAAGTTTTTGCAAGAAAGTGTCACAGGACTTTTCTTTGTATTTTAACATCAATTTGTGCATGGATAATCTTAATAATGTATCACAAACAGTGATACATTAGTACAGTCTTCATTATACAGTCTTTCTCGTACTTTATTAACTGACAACTGTTTACTTTTCTTTCAATTTTCTAATTTTTTTTTAAATACTCCACAATTTTTACGCGTTTACTTACGCGTGACGTAATTTACTCTGATTGGTGTTCAACTTATCATGGCGCACTGCGCTATTTTATAGTTTTGTTTTATTAAAAATATTATCAATCTCGTACTAAATATGAAAATAAATACATTTTTCACAACCTATTATTCCTATCACATTAGATAAACACAATATTTTTATGAATCTTGATTACTGTCATCATGCTCATTATGTATGGAATTTGACGTCGTGCATATGATCACCAGGAGCACAAGGGCAGCGGTCGATTCTTTGGAATCAATTTTCAATCACTCTTTCACACATATCAGCCGGAATATTGGCTATTTCGCGTTCTATATTGTTCCTGATTTCTCCTTTAACGTTGTTGGATTTTTGGCATAAACCTTCGACTTAAGGTAGCTCCATAAGAAAAAATCCAATGACGTCAAATCGCATGAGGGAGGTGGCTATTCGACTGGATCATTTCTCGAGATTAAACCAAATTTTGCTTGTAATAAATCAATTGTTTGGCCAGCTGTGTGGCTGGTGGCACCATCTTATTGGAACCACATATCGCTTTTGTCAAGTCCATCCAATTAAGGCCAAAAATAGTCTTACAGTATGGCACGATAGCGAACTCCAATGAACATAACATCGACGAAAAAATACCGCCTTACCACATCTACGGCATAAAATCCACACCACACGCTCGCTTTTTGTGGATGCAATGATGAAAATCTTGATCTGTAGTCTTATGAAGCACATTTGGGTTTGTTGCTGTCCAATAACGCAAATTCTGCTAATCGCTACAGATAATTTTTCGATGAAATTCATGATTTTCTCCAAACTTTTGCAGTTCTTGAGTTAATTTAATCTGGTAAGGGTGTAGCTGGAGATCCTTACGCAAATGTGGACTGGGAAATTCCCAATACTTGTGAACGGCGTGGAATCGACTTGTTTGGTTCATTTTGATCTGAAGCTCTTACGTCTGCATTTGTTTCAGTATTTCGACCGGCACATTCAATAGTGAATATTTTGATTCAAATTTATTCACCATCGCACGCACAGTTTGGTGGAACGATTATTGCGACCAAAGCACATTATTGGAGTAAGCACTCTAAGTTTCGACTCAAATTTTGATGGTAAGTTTCAAAGATTTTCAAACGTTACTCGTTCGTGATCTTCACCAGGATAAAAATGTAAGCCTTAATTGACGTTTTGACATTGACAGATCATAAAAAAGTTTGTAGGTTATGCTACGTATTATAGAACAAAATTGCTATGTCCCTATTGGAAAACCCTTTAGTATATACTAGAAATTTTCTACTCCGGGGTATAAAGTGTCAAAAAATATTTGAAATGGGTAACACACCTAGATCGAAAAATCACTTAATTTAAACGATCGTTTCTAGACAGATTTACTATAAATATTTCTCGATAATGTTCGTTATTTCTCGACAATGTTCATTATCGTTAATGTAATCGATTTTAAATTATTTCGGTAATCCTGGTCGCCCGAAGTTTTCTAAAAGTAAAATTTAAGAATGGATGCAACAACTCAAGGGACTTTACATTCGTGTGGATGAATCCCAGAAGAAAAGTTTTATTGTGAGGTTTTGTAAAAAAGACTCGAGTAGTTAAACGGAGCGATTATGAAATGGATTAAGCGATTTAAGAAAGATTTGATTTGCTTATTGTAATAGAAAATGTATTACTTTAGCAAAATATGCAATTTTTAAGACGAAACCTAGAGAATAGAGCTGCATAAAATCAAAATTTTCTTTTATAAATAAACCTTGAAACGTCAGATGATATAACATTTAATGAAAATATGGTTTAAAAAGAAGGTTTCTAGAAAAACACTAATGACACATTGCGAAAAAGGAGGTTTAAAAAAACACTAATGACATATGGGAGTAATGAAATTACTTTCAAACAATCCATTACGTCTGATATTGAAGTATTATAAAAATAAATAGACTATAGTTTAATAGTATAAATAGACTATAGAAAGTGTATAAACACTATAGACCAATTGTAAACTATAGACCAACTTTTTAAATTAAGTGCCTAGATGACACAGGTTTTTTTGTATTACTTAAAAATATTTCCATTTCAAAAGGGGTTAAAATTACGTGTAGACCTCCCTCGTAGCCGTAAAAATAGGAAATATTTTAAGTTTCTAAAGAAATGGGCTCTGCCATTAACATTTAGAAAATAATAATTAACACTCATTGTTAGTTTAATTAATTTTAATATATCAACCCCTTTTGAAACGGCAATATTTTTAAATAATAAAAAATGTGTGTCATCGTAATATCTAATTTAAAAATAAAGTTTCTCTATCGTATCTATACAACTACTAGTCTATTTATCTCACCATCACAACCTTTCATAACATAACATCAGATATAATGGGTTCTAAAAGTAATTTCGTTTATCCCAAGTGTAATTAGTGTTTTTTTGTTTTGTTTTTAGAAATCTTTTTTCTAAACCATATTTTAATTAAATGTTATGTCATCTGACGTTTCAAGGTTTATTTGTAAAAGAAAATGTTGATCTATATGCTATGATCTATTGTCTCTCGGTTTCGTATCAATAAAGACATATTTTGCTGAAGTAATAAAATTTCTATTACAATGAGCACTTCTAATCTGTATATCTCAAATCGCCCGTTTAACTACTCGAGTTTTTTTTCAAAACACCCTTATTCCTTCTAGGAATCCTCCACACGAATTTCAAATCCGATCGTTTATTGAAATCGATTTTAAATTATTGCGGTAATTTTTGCCGCCCCAAGTTTTTTAGAAAACTTAAGGCGGCAAAAATTACCGAAAGAATTTAAAATCGATTTCAATAATCGATCGTTTAACGTGTGGTTATGGTTGTAGACTAATTTGCAACTTAGATCCTCTTAGAATGAACTCAACCAGCTCAAAAATAACTTGGTTAAGTCTGCAACAGACTAGTTGAAAATGAGTTTGAAATTCATGTTTCGAAAGAGTAACCTGAATTTGTTTCATCGTATTTACCAACTCATATTATTTGATATAGGGCGAAACTTATTAAAGCGGAACACAGCTTGAATATATAAATATGTATATTGAACCTTTCCGAAGCTCTATAGCATTATAAACTTTTTTTAAGGCTATAAAAGAAATCTCATGTTGAAAGACAACAGATTTTTGCGCTATTCAGTAGGACTCAGTTCACTTTCGTGACACTAAAACAAGACCCTAGATAAATAACGTTGTTTTTTAAGATTTTTAAGACCATCTGTTATTCCTGAATCAAGATAATTGGCAAATAGCCATCAATTATCGTATAAATCAATAACTGAAACTAAGTTCAGGTCTTTCCATACACATGTCAAATTATAACCTATCCTCTACAGCCCAACACATGGTTTTCAAACTAATGTAAGTGTATTTCATTTTATAATTCAAATGAGCAAAGCTGCACTGATGAGAGATAGGTCTCGAAATGCGTCTGCAGATTGATATTCACTTATTACTGGGTTAAATAGAAGGATCTGATCTTAAAAAAAAACCGGCCAAGTGCGAGTTGTGACTCGCGCACCGACGGTTCCGTACAAACTTGTAAGTAAGATATCTTTAGGAGGACCTAACTGTATGCAACCCATATGCTTCTGGTGCCTGACAATACCACGCAACACATTAGTGTATTTTTATAAGTTTCTAATAGTAAATTCGCATTTTTCTTGTAATTAAACTACATATTTACGGTTTTCAGATTTTTCCCTTTACATGTGCTGTAAGACACCACTTCTTGCCAAATTTCATGATTCTAGATCAACGGCAAGTACCCTATAGGTTTTGATTCCCTTGTGAAATCGCAAAATATGCGACATAAACGGTCATATCTTTTGATCGCGTTGACTTACAAGTTTGATTTTTTCACAACTGAAAGAGACCGCAGACCCGAGTATTTGATACAAATTTCAACTTGTTACCTCTACGCGTTCCTGAAAATGGTCTTGACAGACAGACAGACGTACGGACGGACGGACGGACAGACAGACAGACGGACAACAAAGTGATCCTACAAGGGTTCCGTTTTCGGTACGGAACCCAAAAAACAATGTTATTTATCTTGTTTTGGTGTCACGAAAGTGAACAAATCTTTTTCAACAAGAGATTTGTTTTATAATCTTAAAAAGTTTTGATAATATTATAGAGTTTAGGAAAGGTTAAATATATTTATATATTCAAGCTGTGTTCCGCTGTAATAAGTTGGACACATTATTTATTAATTAGTGCATATCGTGGCTTTTTGCAATGCAAATTTGAACCATGTTTAAATCCAGTTTTCTGCCACAGTTCCCTTGAATTGCTTTCCAAATTCGAAATTAAGATATTTAACACAAGATATACAACACATAAAATACAGATTCATCAATATTAAACAGAAGATATTAAACCGATAAAAGACTAAACAGACAAGACTAATATACAGAAAGGAAGACTTGATAGACAGGCTGAGAAGAAGACACGACCGACAGAAGAGAAACAAACTATACACTAGACTGACAAGAAGACTACACAGAAAATAAGACTAGACAGACCAGACAGACCAGAGAGACCAGACAGACGAGACAGACCAGACAAAGCAGACAGACCAGGCAAACCTGACTGAACAGGCAGAACAGACAGAATAGACAGAAGTGTTCAACATGAACCAGAAACAGACAGACCAACCTGAGTAGACATACTACTTAGACAATATGGACAACACTAAACAGACAAAACTAGAAAATCAAAAAGGCTTGATGGGCAAGGCAAGACAGACACGACTAGGCAAACAAAACAGGTCAGGCAAGATAAGCAGGACTAGGCAGACTAGACTAGACAGACAAATCTAGACTGACAAGACTAGACAGACAATACTGGGCAGATAAGATTAGACAGACAAGACTAGACAGGCAAGCCTATCCAGACAAGACTAGACAGACAATACTAGACAGCCAAGACAGAGATGACTAGACAGCAAAATGCTGAACCGACAAGTCTTAACAGAGAATACTAATCAGACAAGACTAAACATACAAAAGTTTTGATACAAGACAAACAAGATTAGGCAAACAGGTCTAGAGAGAAGTGTAAACACGTAGGAATAAATAGATAGAACTAGATAGTTAAAACTAGATAAGAAAGCTAGAAAAACATGACTAGGCAGTTAAGGCTAGGTAGACAAGACTAGACAGAGGAGACTAGACAGACAAGACTAGTCTTGTCTGTCAAGACAAGATTAAACAGACAGGATTAAACAGACAAGACTAGACAGGCAAGACTGGGCAGACAAGGCTAGACAAACAAAACAAGACTAGGCAGACAAGACTAGGCAGACAAGACTAGGCAGACAAGATTAGTCAGCCAAGACTATTCAGACGAGACTAAGCAGCTAAGATTAGACAGGCAAGACTAGTCAGACAAGACTAGAGAGACAAGACTAGGCAGACAAGTCTAGACAGACAAGACAGAGAAAACTAGACAGAAAACTATAGGTACATTAAGTCTATGCAGACAAGTCTAGAGAGAAGTGTGTAAACATGTGTAAGATTAGGTAGATAAAACTAGTTAACAATGCTAGAAAAACATAAGTAGGCAGATAACACTAGATAGACAAGACAGAGACTAATAGACAGACAGGATAAGACAGACTAGAGAGCTAGGACAGAACAAAAATTTTATAAACATATTCGTGGAACATATTTTCATATGAAGATTTATGTGGCTGCGTTAGTGGAGAATTATTTAGTGGAAAAATGTTTTCAGCTGGGCATTTAATTGCTTTTCTTATAATTTAATTAAAAATCCTATAAAAATCTTTATAAAAATACAAAGGAAATTAATTAGTCTTAATAATTCTTAGATAGTTTTATATGTGATCTAATACGTTATTATTGTTTGTATGGGATAGTTGGGACCGTTACTACGTGGTAATCCATACTTACTTTGAATTGAAAGTTTCATTATGTGTCTACCAATAATTTTGTAAAAACTGTTATATAACTAGTGAAAACAGTTATATAAATCCAAGCACTTAATACGGCTCGAGTTTCGACTGGTGAAGGTCATTTCCAATTTATATAACTGTCTTCACCAGTTATATCTTTTTACAAAATTAGTGGTAAAAACATAGTGAATTTTTAAAATCAAATTATTCTTCATTTATTTGTAAACATTCAGGGACACGATTTTTTTTACAAGAATTTTCCTGTATAAAACACAAATAGTTTTTAAACTAGATTTTACTGGGCTTTAGCAAGTTTAGAAAACTAGTTAAACTCGAAGTCTTAATTCTTGATATAAAAAAAATATTTAAATTCTTGTTTTAAGAACACAGTCAATTAAGAAACTTGTAAATAAAACATTTTTCTCTATAAACTTGTAGTTAAATCGGTCGTTAAATATTTCTAATCTACTTACGATTCAAAACAAATTTACTCAATGTTTTTCATAACCAACTTTCAGGAATTTCCTAAACATATTTCTAGGGTCAGGACGAGGTTTTAGGAAATTGAACATGATAGAAATATGTTTCTAGATTCATGATAGAATTATATTTAGAATTAAGGTGATTCTTACATTTTAGGGTGTCAATTAAACATATTTGAATTTATTGCGTGTATAAGAGAGATTAATTTATATCTTGCAGCAAATATAAAATTGACTTTGTTTATCAAGATTTCATATATAGAAATGAAATTTCGTAGAGAGGAAAAAGTGCTCTTTAAAGTCAAAAAATTAATTAACACTTAGCCCCGATATTTCTGTCCAAATACAACTGATATGAGTATAAATTAGTTCGTAAAAAATAATCTTACCTTAATTAAAATCCAATAAAACGACAGGAAAACAACAATAAAAACACAAGAGCAAACGAAAAGTATAATCCAAAAAAGATTGTTTTAATTACTCTTTTATGTTACAATATGTGTAATATATACATATATGTATTTAACCATACATATATAGAATTACTGAGCCACGCACTAAACTCACTCAAACCTCCGACTGAACACTTGATTATACTAAAATCCCTTTTTCCCTCCCTGTGCTACGTACGCAACTCACAAATTAAACTTTTTCTTACAATATCGAATGAATTAACAAAGTCATTTATTATTCGATTCTATTTTTTGTTTTCTTTAAATAAATATTATTTGAAGTATCGCGCGCGCGCTGTGTTCGCGTTAACCATAACGCTGGCATCTAACTACTGGTTTATAAAATTCAACAGGTAAATTGTGAAGGTAGGAAAAGACATGTGCGGGACTCGCTGTTCGGTCTCAACTCGTGCAGACTCGGAGACTAAATGAATTTCTGATGAGGTCTAATTAGAGATCACGGCGGTATGATGCACGAGATGCTGCGCGAACGTCTAATCTGGAACGTTGTTAGACAAACATGTGTTGATTATATGTAATGAAGGATTCGGACTTTATTTTTCTTCTCCGCTCAATTGCCACCATTTTTATTCTTGCCATTTAAACACGACCTCCATTTTAGAATATACACAATATGCATGAATGATGCACAATCTTTTGAATTCTTACTATTCGAACGAAAATTAACACTTTCCCGGACGTGAATGATATTGTGTTCATTTTATTTGTGACTCAAGATTGTCATCCTATGACTGTAACATTAAAATTTTAAAACTTATTATTATTTATTCCTACAAGTCTTGAAAGAAGAGATCAAACAGACAACAAGACACGCTAGGCAAGACTTGACAGGCAAAACTAGACAGACAAGACTAGACAGATAATACTTGTGAGACAAGACTAAACAGACAAGACTAGACAGACAAGACTTGCAGATTGTCTAAGTTAACTATTGTATTGTAATGTATTTTATTGTATTGTATTGTGACGCATACTATATGTACTAATGTATATTCAAGAAACAAATGTATCATACATTGATTGATGATTGATTGACTAGGCAGACAAGACTAGACAGACAAGACTAGACAGACAAAACTAGACAGACAAGACTAGACAGACAAGACTAGTCAGACAAGACTAGACAGACAAGACTAGACAGACAAGACTAGACAGACAAGACTAGACAGACAAGACTAGACAGACAAGACTAGACAGACAAGACTAGACAGACAAGACTAGAGAGGCAAGACTAGACAGACAAGACTAGACAGACAAGACTAGACAGACAAGACTAGACAGACAAGACTAGACAGACAAGACTAGACAGACAAGACTAGACAGACAAGACTAGACAGACAAGACTAGACAGACAAGACTAGACAGACAAGACTAGACAGACAAGACTAGACAGACAAGACTAGACAGACAAGACTAGACAGACAAGACTAGACAGACAAGACAAGACAGACAAGACTAGACAGACAAGACTAGACAGACAAGACTAGACAGACAAGACTAGACAGACAAGACTAGACAGACAAAACTAGATAGACAAGAATTATAAAATTTGATACAATTATGGCTATATTTCTCTCTTACTTCAACAACTGTTTCCCCAGGACAAGGATTAACATTAGGATTAGGAAACGACGTATTTTCACAAATCCTCAACTAAAAAAGATAAAAGAACAATTGAAAATAGTACAAATTGTCGCACAAAACAACCCCAATTTCAAAAGAATTTTCAATAATCTCCGCAGATACTATAGATCTAAACTAAAAAAAGAAAAAAGGGAGTTTTATAAAAAACAATTCACAGTATCAGAAAACACGTAGAAAACGACGTGGAATATTATCAGGGAACTAACCAATTTAAAGAAGCCTTCTTACGCTTTCATAAATGAAGATAGCGATCCAACAACCACCGCTACAGAAATAAATAACCAATTTGCTGATAGAGCTTCTTCTCTACAAGATGGAATGCCTACAACTAGCTACAACGACGCAATAAAACAAAATTCAACTTCAATGTTTATACAACCAATAACAAGCCAGGAAAAAAATATGATAGTAAAAAGTTTAAAAAATAATAAAAGTTCGGGTTATGATAAGGTTCCAGTTTTAGTGTTAAAATCGTCGTGCGACTATATAATAAAACCCTTAGCGCACATATTCAACAATTCAGTGCAATACGGAATTTTTCCATCATTTCTAAAAACTTCTATTATAACTCCAGTATACAAGAACGGTGATAAACATGACATTAATAACTATAGACCAATAAGTTTATTATGAAATTTTTCAAAAATATTGGAAAAAATTATGGTAACCAGAGCTACAATTTTTTTACAGAGGTTTAATTGTGTAAATAAGAAACAACATAGATTCACGAAAGGGCGAAATGCTGACACTGCTTGTTATTGTTTTATAAAAAAAGTTATAGATCACTTAGAAAATCATACAATTCCATGTGGTATGTTATTGGATCTTACAAAAGCCTATGATCTAGTCGATCATACTATACTCTTAGAAAAGATGGAAAAATATGGTTTAAGGGGAGTGGTTCTTAAGCTTATGGCCTCGTTTCTGGAAAATTGTAGGCAAATCACTAAATTAGAGACCTTGCATGGTAGTATATTATCACAGCCCAGGACATTGAACGTAGGTATTCCACAAGGTAGCATATTGGGCCCACTATTGTTTACCCTTTATGTCAACGACCTACCAGACTATAATATAAATACACGCAACGACATAAGCCAGTAGGGGAGACTGGGGCTGGTTGTGAGAGGGGTAAGTAGTTACAGCGGCAATGGTGATTAAACAGAGAACGCTATAATGACGTTACAAAGAGAGAAATGATCACATCACCATCGACCGATACGACGCGCGAGCCAGGGACGCTAGCGTATTTCTAAGTGGAACTCGTGTATGGTGCCGCCAAAACCGTAGGTTTGTAACTTTTTCGTGTTTTAGAAATATTGGTCTACAACCTGTTTTGAATAAATGTGATGCGTGTGTGTGTGTTATAATATACAATGCTTTATTTTTGCAATGAATCCACTTTTATACAGTTATACTTATATGTGTTTTTAATGCGTAATCTTAAAAGTTCAGTTTTGGAGTTGGGGCTAAAAGTGACATTTGCTCGGGGCAGGTTGTGATTTGTCACTACCTGCCCTAGTAGTCACTACCTGCCCAAGTTGAGCTACATAATTTGTTGTTTTTGGTAGGATTAGGACGTATAAAAGAAAAACTGAGTGGTATTGCACCATTTAATAAAGATATTTTTCAAGATAAAGACTTCTTATCTGCTTTTGTCACTGACAGACCAATATTCCAAACGGCTAGTCAAACCTAGAAAATACCCCTGTTACAACACAGAACACTCCAATTCATTTCGCAGGGACTCTATCTCCGCCTGCTCCACATTCTTCAATAGAGAATGCTATACCTCCTATTCTCGAGTTTATCGAAGATGCTTCTGAGGTAATAGATGCCGTAGCAGAAAACTAGACCTACATTTATACTAACGCAGTTGCTAGAAACTCCCGCAAATCAACTATTTTAGCTGATTCGCTGGAGAAAAATGCATTGGCACTGGAACAGAGCAAGAAAAAGGAAAATACATCTAAAAAAGAAAACATCAAAACTACATCAAAGAAAAGATAACTAAGAAAGGAAAGTCAACTCTGCCAGGAAAGATAAATAATTAAGGAAATGCAGCTAGGGGAAGAAAATCAGTTAAAGTTAAAGTTAAATCAGGAAAGATTGCTGCAAAGAGAAAGGTGTTACATGACTCTGACGAAGAAAGTGTGGAAGATGATTATTTTTGCCTGATATGTTGTGAACCGTTTCATCAGAGTCGAGCTGGTGAGGAATGGGTACAGTGTGTTGTACATTTGCTAAGGGAAATGTTCTGACCCACATATGTATGAATTTCGAAAGTGATTGTTCAGACTATAGTGACTGAACTGCTTTGTTTAGCTTCTAGGATCTGGTTGATTTTTTTAAGAGAGGCATAGCTAATTCATTTTTTGTTGGTGAAGCAAAATGTATGTTTTCTCAATTAATACTTTTTCGAGTTTTTGTTTAATAAAGAGGTGTATAATTTTCTTCTAGGTAGGAAGTTACCTATAATTTATATTTATGTGGCATAAGACCAAAAAATGAGATTTTAATTTTGTTAAAATTTAGAAGTTACCATGTTTTTGTTTCAATGAGACAAAAGACTGCACTGTAATACATTGTAGATATAATCATATTTTATTTTGATTTAAATTCAGGAAATAAACTGTGATTGTTATTAATAAAAAGTCTTAGATTACGTTTGTGTTTTGTTGTAACATTTTGCCCCTTGCAGTGTAACAACCAGCCCCTGCCGCGGGGTTAGAAGTTACACGGCTTTTTTCCAGAATTAATTCATTTGTGTCATTTCTAATAGCCTAGCACCTAAAATTGTTTTTAAATTGAAATCCTCAATAGTTACCTAATCAAACGAACCTATATTCAGGTAAACCAATCAAAAAAACAAAAAATGGTGACACTATAAAAAAAATGTCACAACCAGCCCCAGTCTCCCCTACGCAGATGACACTAGTCATTAATTATGAACAGAACAGTGGATGAAATCTACTCCACAACCAATAATACAATGACCGAAATTGGACATTGGTTCAACAAAAATAGACTGATGGTAAACAATACAAAAACTAATATAATTATATTTAAAACGAATCGTAGCACTCTTGACTACCCACACGATATTAAGGTAGGTGACGACACAATAGAGATTAAACATTCAGTAAGATTTTTAGGAATCTAAATTGATGAGACCCTGGGGTGGTCAACGCTTATAAGTCAACTGACAACCAAACTGAATAGAGCGGTATTCGCTATGCGTACTCTAAAACCCTATTTAAATTTGGAAACCCTGGAATTTTAACAGAAACAAGCACTTCGAATTCTTTGCAACATGAAATACAGAGTAGGAGTAATACTCCTGTAGGGGGAAATTTAAAGAAGCTGGGATCCTAACATCCATAGGAACTTATGTTTTTTAAAGTCTTATGTTTATATTTACGCATAAAATTGCATTTAGGCCTGATTATTGCAGGTTCTTAAATAATGTAAATAAATTATTTTGAATTTTTTTTTTTTTTTTTGAATAGTCAGACAAGACTAACAAACTAATTACAGTAGCAAAACAAAAATATCTTAACCGTAAGATAATAAAAGCAACAAAAATCAAAAGCCGTTTGGAATGTTATTAATTTGCAATCAAATAAGCTATTCGGACCTGCACAAATAATGCAAACTAATATCAGATATACATATCCTAAGGAAATTACAGAGGTATTAATAACTACTTTGAGGAAGCTCCTAAATTAATCTCCAACAGTATTAATATATAAAGACTACTTCAAAATCCATATTCATGAATAATTTTACCGAAAGTGAAGTCTTGTCAATAATGCCCACATTAAAAAACAAATCGACATGTGGACCCGATGCAATCCCGTGCACCATCATAAAATAATTCAGGCATGAGCTCATAGCACCTATAACTAAAATAATAAATACATCTATCGCTGAGGAGAAATTACCGGAGAAACTGAAAATATTAAAAATTATTCCAGTGTGCAAAAAGGGAGCAAACACGGTTGCCCAAAAGCAATGTACCCTTTAAGCTGCGCGGGTGCGCGGATGCGCTGTAGTTTTCGTGACATTTTAAAATCTGCGCAGATAAATTTTCGCGCACTTAAATTACGAGACGATTATTTTGTCTTCGAAATTGGGGAAATTTCGGAACAAGGAAGATTAATTAATATATTAAGTATATAGATTGCATTATTTAAAAAGACATATTATTCAAAGTTTTGCAAAAATGCACCAATTTACTTTCTAAAACTGACACACAAGGGTTCCCAAACTCTACATCTACCTCTTTGCTCTCTTGAACATAGTCGTCTCTACTTGTCCCTCCTGATTTCAATATAATATTTACGTTATGTTTTGCATATTTCGGGGAGGTTTGAACCCCCAACCATTTAAATATAGTGATAATGATATAAATTACAAAACTGTATTTGTTGGTATTGTGGTCCAGCAACGTCCAGCGAAACTAGATTCTTACAAACAATGTTGCAATGTACGTACGCCTTCGTTGCGGTTAAGTGACCAGTAAATTTAACCTAACCTAACCTTTCAGGGACACTTACAAAATAAATAAGTATAAGACAATAATATCTAATTTAGAAAACGCTAGCTTACACCATATTTCTCACGATAATGTAGAAAATAGGAGTGATTTTTTAAATTTTACGGTGCGTATGACATGTGAAAAAATGACATATTATGTATCTAATAAATTTGAATTAGTAAAAAAGTCAAAGTTTGTGAATACCAACATTAAAAAATTAAATAATTTCCAATATTGTAATTAATCTAAATCTATTTGACCCTTAAATAACAATTGTCGGCCAAAAAATCTTATACAAATTTCGTGCGGAAATGATTTTGCAATGCTCCAGGAAATGACACAAACGAGCTGTTGCATTGTAAAATTAATGTTTCCGCACTCTAATGTAAATAACAATGTTTATTACAAGTATACTATTAGTATATTATTATATACAAGTTTGGAATCCAGGGCCCATAAAAAAAAATAGAACAAAAAATGAAGAATTTGCTTTTTCAATTGTCTCCGGTAGTGTGGATTCGTCATAAGAACTCTCATCAGTCTCCGGTATCAGCATAGAATTTACACTCATTTTAAAACGTTTTCTTTCATTTTTATTTCGTATTGAAACAAAATTTCTGTCACTTTCACGTCACTTTTTTAATATTGAGGTCTTGATTGTGTTTCTTTAATTTATTTCATTGTTTTTTAATGTAACTTAGCGATATTGAATATTTGCGTGCGTTACCCAAGTTATGTGCTAATACAAAAAAAATGTATTTTTTCGCACTAAAACACGTGCGCCAAGATAGTACTTTTAAAGCCTGGGTAATAAAAATATGATATTATTTACTAGAGATAATGTCATGCCTAGAAAGAAAAATGGGGTAGCTGCAAAGCTGTTTACACAATGTTTCACCGATCGAGTATGAAAAGTGAAAATTTGAAGATTTAGCTCCAGTAACAGCACATGATATCATATCACTTAAACTAATCAATGGAGTAAGTTAGTTTCCCAGATATTTCCCAGTTAGTGCAAAAATTACGATGTTTTAATTGACTATTATAGACTAATAATATTACTACAAAAATTCTAACGGATTCTCAATATCAGGTAGCAATTTTCGGTTAAATATATGACATCAAGAAGAGCTTTCATCTTTGTATAAATATCCACAGAAAAGTTGTTTTCTTAAACTATTATTGAGCACATTAATATGTTAAGACGACTATAAGAAAATTAAAAATCTCAATACTTTGGAGACAAAATCATTTTTAGCAGTCATGTAAAAAACTATTATCAGAAGATCAAAATAATATTGATACTTCAAATATATATAATGCAATTTGTCCAACGTGTCTGTATGCATCTGGAAAGACGATTTCCCGATGACGATCAAAAACAATGCTAAGCACACATAATGAGATTAATTTAAAATCAGGAAAAAAATAAAATTTTGGAAAACAGAATATAATGAATCTTTCCGATAAATTTTCTATATTTATGATGAAATCAAAATATCAAAATATTGACGTTGATAAAATATGAGATGAATATTCTGAGAAATTTACAATATTGAAGAAGAGTAAACTAGGATTGTTGAAAACATTCGACGATACGTTAACTTTCTTACTAACCCATCCATAATTTTCACCGATCTTGCTATTTACAATATTATGGGTACCACCGTCCAGTGTCCAGTGTCCAGTGCGGAATGTGAACGGGGATTTTCAGTCATGAATTAAATTAAAAGAAAAGATCGCAACAGACAACAATATGAACATCTAAGTGATCTAATGATAATAAAGTTATATTAAATGGGCAAATAATTAAAACCTAGTTTAAAAACAGTGGGTTAGTACGAAAGACAGAAGACAAAAAAAATTCATTTTAAATATTCAAAACTATTACTTTGCTATTTGATATTATGGTTTGAATAAATAAAAGTATAAATTTGCGCAATTTATTTTTAATTTAATTTTTTTTGCTCACACTCGACTTTGGAACGCGCAGCACTAACAAAAATTAGAGGGAACACTGCCCAAAATTATAGACTAATTTCCTTTATTTCTGTTTTAGTTAAAATTCAAGAATACTGCAGGCAATCCAGACTTATCCCATTTATAGAAAGGCATGTTTTGATTCCCTCCCAGCAGCACGGTTTTTGTAAAGGGAAATATTCTTCAAAACCTTTGGTAGAATTTCATAACAAAATATTACAGGAATTGAGGCTACCATTCCATTGGAATATTTTGCGATCTAACAAGAACCTTCGATTCTGTATCGCATAGTATTCTCCTCAACAAATTATACAGCTATGGGTTCAGGGGAAAAGCGAGGCCGTTAGATACAATCCTACTTGGAAAACAATAACCTATTTGTTATTGATGTTGTTTGTTTCGATATCGATTTTAAACAGAACTGGACAATCCAAGACATTAAATACCCACGTAGGTGAACCACAAGGAAGGGTACTTGCACCAACCTTATATCTGCCATATACCGCAGATTTAGTTATATTAAGTATATAAGAGGGGTTTATTGCACTCTACATGGCGAAGAAATTGACTGGAAAACACTTTCACAATAATTTTGCGGAAGCCAATCGATTATTAGAAATAGTCAATAAATGGTTTACAGCAAATAAGCTCCATTTCAACAAAATTAAAACAGAATATGTTATTTTTCAATTGACAAGAACGTGGACAATCACAATTACAACAAGACAAGAAAAGATCTTTCATACGCCAACAAATTTAACCCTATGCATTAAAGGACTTGGCAACCTAGTAGTAAAACTGTATAATAAACTACCAGACCCTCTGAGTTGAAATTTCATATAAGAAATTCAGAAGAAATGTTTAATGAATGAAAATGAATGAAAGAAATGTGTGTGAAACAGTTTCGATTGCTTCAAACTTCCGTTTCTAATAACAAATTATTTTTTAATTGAAATTTTAAAAATAATTAATTTCAAATATGTATTTGTTGTGAATTTGCATTTGACTAGACAGACAATACTAGACAGAGAAGACTAGACAGACTAGAGAGATAAGACTAGACACACAAGACTAGACAGAGAAGACTTGATAGACAAGAGTAGACATACAAGACTAGACAGAGAAGACTAGACAAACAAGAGTAGTCAGATAAGATTAGACAGATAAGACGAGGCAGACAATACTAGATAAACAAGACTAGACAGACAAGACTAGACAGAGAAAACTAGACAGACAAGACTGCAAGAACAAGACTAGAGTTAAATTTCGAGTTTAACAATCGTAGAACTTGCGGTGACACCAAAAACACAAAAAAGATTTTATTAAATAATATATTAACAATAAGCACAGAGCGACGATATGTAAAGTATATTGTAAAACTACATTCTGATGTTTCTTTTAGTTTGCCACCACCTTATCACCTCGGTTCTGCGGTGCGGTTTCTCCATTAATTTTAATACAAAGAAATAAACCAAATGTGGCCCGCAAAGCCCGTGAATTTGGCCCGCGATATCGATACAATATATTATTTTTTTTAAACTAATTAAGTAAATAGTAAAATAAATAATAAATATTACAAAGAAGATACAATAAAATATTTTAATATTGTAAAAAAAATCATACAGAGCTTTAACCATAAGCATTTAGATTAATAGAATATTGTTTAGATTATATTTCAAAAATCATTTTAGTATGTCTAGTCTAGTTATTACACATTTGTACAGAAATATAATATTGTAGTCTCAAATAGATACAGAACTGTTAATCATTTAAGACATGCAATTTGAATTGATAGAATTACAGGAAAATATCGATGCTAAGAATTAAAATAAAAAGATATTAAAATAAAATAAAGTCATTTTTATTAAGGATTCATGCTTGAATTATCCAAAACTACGAAAACTTGCTGAACAAATGTTTTCATTATTTGGAAGCACATATATTTGCGAAAAAACTGTTCCAATTATGAGCATAAATAAGTTGAAATTAAGATCAAAATTGAGTGATAATCATTTATCACTCAATTTATCAGCAGTATTAAAAATACATTCGACGGACATACCAGGGGTCGTCCATTAATCTGGTGATGTTTTTTAGCACTTTTTTTGTTTTAATAAATATATAATTAAAGATTTATATTAAATTTAGTATACTAATACAAAAAAGAAATAGTTAAATATATTTAAATAAAAAAAAATCGTATAAACTTAATAAAGACGGAACAAAGCTTGTATCTATAAATATACTCAACCTTTCCGAAGCTCTATAATACTAATGAGTCTTTTTCGGACTACGAAGTTATTATTATTATAGAGCTCCGGAAAGGTTGATTGTATTATAGAGCTCCTTTCCGGAGCTTTATAATAATGATGATATAACTAATGAGTCTTTTTAGGACTACCAAGTGTCATAAAAAGACTCATTTGTATTATAGAGGTCCGGAAAGGTTGAGTGTATTTATATATTCAAGCTTTGTTCCGTCTTTATCAAGAGTATCTGATTATCTATAATGTTGTATGGTTTTACCAATTCAAAAAAAATGTGGTTATTGTTTTGATTTTATTCCGTTTTTCTTTGGTCCGCCAAAAAATCGGTAACATTAATTTGGCCCGCCTAAGAAAAACTTTGGGAACCCCTGCTCTAGACAGACAAGACTAGACACACGAAACTGGGCAGATAAGACGACAGACTAGACAGACTGGAACGCAGAACAGTTGTAAGGACTAGCAAATGGCCATGCAGCTTACGCCTCTGCTAGGACAGATTTGAAGATAAGCATAAAAAAGTCAAAGCAGACCTGTTGTCATGGGGAAAAAGTCATTGAGGCCGTGAACGGCGATGTTTGGGGAGACGGCTACAAAATCATCTGAAAAAGGATTATGCCTCACACCAAACCTTGCCACAGCGAGCAGGATTAAAGCAGCCGACGAATTGTTCCCACAGAAAGATCCCATTTTCTGGGAGCGAGAAGTCGTAGACACTGTACCCCCAGAAATCACGACCAGAGAAATCTTAGAAACTACTGCAAGAATAAAAGCTAACAAAGCTACAGGCATGATGGCATCCCACCGGAAGTCGTGAGACTTGCTGCTCTCCTTCAAGCAGAGACATTTGCAAACATGTTCAACTCGGTCATTCGCAGTAGAAATATACCAGGTAGATGAAAAGAGGCCAGATTAGTTTTAGTCCCCAAGCCAGGAAAACCCTCATTGCTTCGCCCAATCTGCCTACTAGGCAGCCTAGGCAAACTTTTCGAGCGTATAGTAGCCACCAGGATAAACCAAGAACTTGATCTGCATGGATGCTATCAACAGCACAATATAGTTTTTGAGCGGGGAGGTCGACCACAGACGCCATCCAGGAGGTTATCATGATCGCCCAATATGCCAACTTGGTTAAACGTAGGCACAGAAAAGTTTGTCTAGCCGTTGCACAAGATGTTAAGAATGCGTTTAACATCGTGCTCTGGCGGCAAGTCGTAAACGCAAGCAGAAGGAAAGGGATATCTACATATTGAATTGACCTAATTAAAATCTACTTCACGTCCTGTTGGTGAAGTAGATTTTAATATATAATATATAATATTTTTAATAATTTACTAAATTTGCCTAATAACACACAACACAACCAGGCGGGTGACGTGGGGTGTCCCGCAGGGGTCGGTTCTCGGACAGCTCTTGTTGAAATCTCTACGATGGCGTTTTAGACCTAGAGAAAACAAAAGACCTCAAGAACTGTAGACTGGTAGTATTTGCCCTTGACCCCCTTGTGGTGTCCATTCATCGCTGGATGGAAAGGAACGAATTGCAAATATCTTCAGAGAAGTTCCAGGTCATCGCACCTATAGGTCGCAAGAGAATAGTTAGCGTAACTGTTAACATCCTAGGCAGGTTGATGTAGGCAAAACCGACAATAAAATACCTCGGCGTTCATATTGACCAACGGCTATCCTGGAGTAGACACATCCAAAACGCGGCTATGAAAGCCGAACGCGCTGTAGCAGTACTCCGCAAACAAATGCCTAGACTGAAGGGCCCTGCTACTAAAACTAGAAGGCTATGAAGCAAAAAAGTCTTGAACTCCATCCTCCTCTACGCCGCACAGGTTTGGGCGGATGGTCTAAGAGCAGGTTCTAACAGGAATATATTGATAAGAACACAACACATGCTCATAAGCATATGCTGCGCCTACCGCACAATGTCCAACGTTGCACTACAAGTCATAGCGGCAGTCCCGCCGATAAAACTTATGGTGGAGGAACGGGCTTCCAACCATGGAACGAACAAAGAGGGTAGGACCTCAAACAGAAACCAACTCATGAGCAAATGGCAGCAACGTTGGGCCCACGCCAAGGAAGTGGGGTGGACGCGAGCCCTCATTCCCGAAATTGACTCATGGTAGAATCGTAAACACGGCGAAGTCAACTTCTACACAAATACTAAGCGGACATGGCAATTTGGCCGCTTAAATTGGTGGCAATTTGGCCGCAAATTAAACGTTAAAAAGATAACGGATACTGCTGAACACACTTTCTTTCAATATTCGCAATGGCCTGATATTAGGGCCGTAGCAGAACAGAAGGTAAGAGAACCCATTAACACGCAGAATATGTTCAATTTCATAATTAATTAAGAGCGAGGATAAGTGGAAGACAATAACAAATCTGTGTACCGAAATCCTTAAAAGAAAGAATGAAGACGAAAGAAGAGATGGAGGGGCAAGTAATAAAGGCTACTCCTAGATCCCGAGTTTCCCCTCCGAAGTAATGCTAGCGCGGTTCCGTGAAGTGAAGAACTAGAGGAGAGGTTTTATTGGGTATGCTGGCCAACAACAACTGCACCAGAGAGCCCCACACTACACGGGAACAAAGGCCCCGTTTATGTACTAATGCAAAAAGTCTAGACAGACTAGACAGACGAGACAGACCAGGGAGACCGGACAAACCTTAAAGACCTGACAGACCGAAATAAAGCTGCACAGTTAAGACTAGACAGAAAACACTAGACAGACAAGAGCAGACACACAAGGATAGACAGACATGAGTGGACAGATAAGGCTAGACAGACAAGACTGGACAGACAAGACTAGACAAACAAAATTGGACATACAAGAGTAGACGAACAAGACTCGACAGAGACGTCTAGAGAAAGCACTGTTAGAAAGGCAAGACTATACGGACAAGATTAGACAGACAAAATTAGACAGACAAAACAAGACAGACAAGACTAGATAAACAAGGCTAGACAGACGAGACTAGAAACACAAGACTAGACAAATAAGTCTAGACAAACAAGATTGGAACGCCTTAAAACGGAGTTTATTTGCAGATTTTTGTAGGTACGTAGAATATTGTGCGTTATGTGGTTCATAAAAAAGTACTACAGAAAACAATTAGGCCAGATAATCAAAAGCAGACATACAAGACTAGGCCAATAATTCTAGACACATTCTATTATTCTTGTCTTTCTACTCTAGTTTACTTTCTGTCGAGTTTTACATGTCTATATTTTATTGCCTATTTATTCTCGTCAGCTTCATATGTTTTACAATTAGGGAAGCTAGTTTCACTTGCCCTCCTAATATTTGTTCAAGAAATATAGAAACATGTAAATTTTAACCGTCTGACCTCTCTATTTGGAATTTGTATTTAAAAAATGCATTAGATTGCAGAGGCTGTAACAAATATCATAATTTATCATTAGCACGATGGACAGAGAAATGTTTATAGTGAAAAGAGAAATTTACGTTAACAGTTGGAAAAATCTGTTTGTTTTAATGGTTCTCCGTTTAGGACTAATGACTGATTTATTGGAAAATAGAAAAGACAATCAATCCATTATATTCTCAAATCAATAAATAAAATATACTGATATACCTAATAATAATAAATAATAATAATCTTTATCGTCACCAAAAGAAAGAAATACCTATCGACCATAAGGTCTTTCTGCCAGAATATACTGATATATTTTTTATTTATTGACAATGCAGGGTTTCAATTAGTGAGTACTAAATATTAAAATATAGGATATCTATTTAACATATTAACAGTAGCACATCTAATAGTTTTACCGGCTATCACACATGTTGTGAGCGGCCATTAATGTGTTGTAATAAAACATTGCCTTGAATCTAGTTTTTTTGTTTTAGTCTTGTATGTCTAGTTATGTCTGTCCAGCTTTGATGTCTGTTCAATAGAGGTTCAATCGAAAGACAATCAAAAAATTGATAATCGTTGATTTCTCCACAGATTTCTACGAAGGATTATGTTCGAAAATCTGTTTTTGTGATCGGCATCCGAAATGATGAATTTCCATTGACAGTACCGACTTTCGTCCCGCGTTAATTTGACGGAACGAATCGTGATCGTTGTTGAAGAAAGCGACCGCGCCATAAATAGCATACGCAGACCGTTTTTCTTTCAACCAATTTCATTTTTAAGTGATATTTTTCAATATCAACGAGTAAGAAATTTTTATTTTAATTACCTAATATAAAAAGTGCTCAGTTCGAAAGTAAACATAATTATTATGGTTTAATTAAAAGAGTAATGTTATAATAACTATTAATATCGACTTTAATTGAGTTTGATTTCACTCCGTTGACAATTACAATAACAAATTTAATCGTGCGTCAAGATTAATTGAGTCGATTGTGCTCCACGATAAGAGAGAAATCGTTTCTTTGTTTTCACTTTTTTTTACTTCATTAATACAATCTGATTTTTTTTCTCTGCGATTAATACGATAAATAAAAACAAATTTTACCTTCGCTACTTTTTAAATTACTCTTATGATTATTACATAATAAATAATAATAATAAATTTTATTGCCCAACAGGAAACCCTATTAACAGTACAAATAATATTTACAAAAAAAATATGAAAAAAGAATCTTAAAGCTAAATCAATATACAATGCGTATTAAAATAGATACATTCCTCATAAATTAGTAACATACAATAATATAATGTGTATGAGAAATAAACAATAATATAATGTGCATGAAAATGAGATAACACGCTACTATAAGTTGTGGCACATGTGGGTAAGAGGTGCTCTTCGTTTTATGTTGGTTCGTGATGTCGGCAGTGCAAAGGTGGCTACATATCGAGAAGCAGCTCTCGGGACGTGGAAATAGAAACTGGACAACAGAGATGGACTGTCAATCTTACCATGTATCAACTTCCTAGCAAGTCGAGCACTGTCTTGTCTGCGCACCAAAAGGATTTGGACATCATGCCGCTCTAAAAGGGATTCATATTCGATGTTTCTACCGCAGTGACCATGAGATTTTGAGAGAAAGATATTTCAGAAAATGTTATTATTGTGGTTATGGTTATTAAAAAAATAACCCTTTTAATAGGTAGGTCTTGAAAAGCATAAGAAGAAGATACCATCCATACATCTCTAGGCACCTGCATTCTCGAACTTACCTACTAACAATACAAGAAAAGTTAAGTTTTTTAAGCACAACAGAATCTCTGAAGGATGGAGAAATGCGTAAGATAAAGCCTAGTATTTTAGATGCAGATAAACAGCACGTAAAAAAACGTGTCGTTAGCTGCTTATGTGCTGTGAAAACGATAGCTAACAATCAAATAAGATAGTTATGATCCTTAGCTCATAATGATCCTTTCTGCTTCCTTAATGCTCACTCTTTCTTATCCAGTAATTGGCCAGATAATATATAAGAAGAATTTATAGGCTGATTCTTTGTAGTATATGCACAGGTGGGCATAGTTAATCCTAAAGTTTACTTCGTTAATCGGTAAGTCGTTAATAAAAAAGTTAACTTCGTTAATCGTTAAAGCGTTAAAATTTCGAAAATTTAACGCAAGTTAAAGTTAACCGTTAAAAGTTAACCATCTAAAACGTATAATGCTTTACCTGTTGATACCTTTTGGAATGGGATACATTGCTAAATAAAACAAAAAGAAGTAGATCGATTCATTGATTTAATTATTACAAGCGACAGTGACCCGCCCTGTTTTCGCACGGATAGCAGAGCATTTACGCACCTACTATGGAAGACTAACAAATATGGAAGAAAAAGGTAGGATATTTATTGTGTTATTTATAATTTTTCAATAGTTGTATGTTCATGTTGCCTTTCATGAACATAAGCATATTAAATTGTCATTTGACAGTGATGAGCGTTTAGCTCTCAAAATATCTTTCGCTGTAGAAAGAAGCCGTTCTACTAGTGGTGCTTGATGGGATTGCAGTATTGTATTTTAAAAAAGGATTTATAAAAACTTGTTCACCTAGAGAGGCAGCATCCGTAAAATATTCTTTTGACTTTCTGTCCAGCCAAGTTCTCACCAAATTCTGCGCTTTATTTTTGAGATTTTTGGCGCCCTCTTCAAAATCTTCTCCTTCTTCTTCATTATTGCTGCTTCCGCTAATACTGGCACTATCCTTTTCATTTCGATTTGCTTCCCTTTCTCTATTCCTCTCTCTCTTTGCTTCCATAAGTTTTTTACTTTTGATAATCTGCTGCTATCATCAATTCCGTCTTTAACCTATGGGAGGTCCTATTCACATTACGATAATGGGGCCCCTATGACCTTGACAGAGCACTATTTTTTTAGAATAGGCAAAGAGAGTAGATAATCAAAGTTCTAGATTTTTTTAATTTCTTTATAGTCACATTAAATCAATAGATATAATATAATATAATCCACAAAAGTCGCTTTTTTAGAATTCACAGGTTATTGCTTAAAAATCTATGTTGATTGAAGAGGTTAATCAAAAAAGAGGTCAATCAAAATCGTTAATAACTTCTTCAAAATTTATGTTTTTGAGCATATTATTCCTTAGTTCCTTAAGGCTCCATAATTAGCACACGGTTTTGAGACGCGAATTTTCAAAATTAAGTCTTGGTTCCTCAAGATTCCATAATTTGGACACGATTTTGTAACTCGAATTTTCAAAATTTTGTCTTGATCCCTTAAGGCACTTAGGTCTTGGTTCCTCAAGGCTCCATAATTAGGACACGATTTTAAGACCTGAATTTTCAAAATTATATATTGGTTCCTCAAGGTTCCATAATTAGAACACGATTTTGTAACGCGAATTTTCAAGATTTTGGCTTGGTTTCTCAAGGCACCTTAATTAGAACATGATTTTGAGACGCGAATTTTCAAAATTTTGTCTTGTTTCCTTAAGGCACCACAACTAAGACACGATTTTGAAACGAGAATTTTCAAGATTTTGTCTTGGTTCTTCAAGGACACGAAAATTCTTCACCGCAACTTCAAAAATATTTTGGAAGTACTTAAATTGGTTTGTCTGTCCAAATTTTGGAAAATTGTTTCTCCTAACAATTGGAGCATAAAGTAAAGACTTTATGCTCCAATTGTTAGGAGAAACAAAGGAAAGCCTTTAAAGTCTCTTCGTGGCCTCTATAACACCTTTGTCCATTGACTGGGCAATACATGTAACATTCGGAATGTAGAATCAGCGACAAACTGACTTATTTTTTATTCTTTTCAATTTGGAGAAGGAACGTTCCCCACTGCAGTTAATTACCATCAAGCTTAAAAAAAATTTAATGCGATTTCTACATTTAGGTACGTAATTCAAACAAAAAAATGACAACATGTCAACAAACAGCCAATATACCGGACTAAAGTTATCGGAAGTTCAATTTAACGGAAGTTAACAAGAGCGTTAACATTTTCTTGAGTTAACTTAAAAGTTAATCAATTAAGCATTATGTTAACTTCGTTAATTAACGATTAACGGATTAACGAGTTAATGCCCACCTATGAGTATATGTCACAGTACAGCATTTGGAAATATTTTCTTTCAGCTGATGTTGTTCAGACCAAGCAACCAGTAAGTCGAAGTTGGATTGAAGTGTTATTGCATCAGAATTGCTGTTAATAGAGGAATACAGACATTTAAAGGCAGTTAACAGTTTATCGATAAGCAGCACAAAGAAAAGAGGACCCAGATTTGAATCTTGTGGAACCCCTGACAAGGATATGAAAGAATTAGACATAAAGCCATTATTAGATATAAAACCATTATAGAAAACGAAGTTCACGTCAGATAAGTAGGAGCTATTAATTTTAAAAAAAGTTGGAGCAAAGCCTAGGGAACTAAGCTTATTTAAGAGTAACTCGTGATTTATAAAATCAAAGGCACTAGAAAAATCTATGTATACCACCTCGTCAACTTGTCCATGGTTATCAAGTTTTTCATTTATATATTGAGTGAATATGGCCAGGTTCGATACACTTGAGAACTCAGGTTCTAATGTTGGTACTCAGAAATGTGGCTGCGAACATTGAGAAATATGCTGCCTTTCAATAAAAAATAGAAGTATTTTTTGGACGATTTTAATGAAATGAGAATTTGATCATGTAAATGAACTGCATCCATGATCAAAAAATTAATTGTTTTGGTTGCTATTTACTGGTATTTCTTCTTAATTTCAACATTATGAGCTACTGATTTTTTTATGTAATTGCTTCTAATATCCAAATAGCCTCTGGGTAGTTTGACGCTTCACTCTGTAAAACTTAAAAATATGCCCAGTATTCGTCATCGTGCACATCTAAGTGATTTTGAAAGGGGTCGCATTATTGGTATGCGAGAAGCAGGTTTTTCGGTTCGTGCTATTGCTGAAAGGGTAGGCCGTAGTTTACCAGAAGCTGATGAGAATCGAAGTACACTTAGATCAGGACGTCTAAGAAGCACCACTGAGCGTGAAGATCGAGCTCTTCGTCTTAAAACTTTAAGGGACAGATTTACAACGCCGCAAACATTGGGAAATGACTGGTTGGCTCTAAATGGCCAAAGAGTATCCATGGCTACTGTTTACAGAAGAATCCGCAATTTTAAAATTAGATCCTACCGTCCACAATTGTGTCTACCTCTTACTCCACAGCATCGCAGAGCAAGACTTGATTGGTGCAGGGAAATACAACATTGAACCCACGAATGGAATAACATTATCTTCAGCGATAAGTCCCGGTTCTGTTTATGGACTCATGGGGTCTGTTTATGGGCTCATGGTCGCCGAAGAGTGAGACGTCGACGCAGTGAACGTCGAATTTTACAATTGAAGAGCACAGGGTAAAAACCACACATGTCCACCTAGATTCGTTAAAAACGAAATTTAAAGTTTAAAGCCGCGTATCCAATATTCTAGAAAGTATAAACCAGTTTTAAAAAAGCAAACTGTTTCTAAATAGTATTGTTTACTGGTATGTAAAATTGTGTGTCTTGGAAATAATAATACCTAATTAAAAAAAGTCTATAACGTCTCTAAACACCTTTTTCTGTAGGAAAAAACCACAGTAGTCCAACTTATAATACACGGAAGTCTAAATTAAGTACCAATAATTTTGAAGGGTGTTCAAAACAGGTTATGCACGAAGTTTTTTTTCGACAAAAATTATCTGATTCTACATACCTTTGTCTACATATAATATTTTCTAATTAAATTCTACCTCTAATCGACCTTGCTTGACAATAATAATATGTTGTTGTTTTTATTTCGCATAAACTTTTGCCTTGAATCAGCACCCTTTCAAAATATTTTTTTTTTTCGAAAGATTGAAACAAGACAAAAAAAACATCTTAATTAAATTTTTTATATTTTTACAGAAAATTCGATGTGGATGTTTTTTTTTCTTGTTTCAATATTTTGGATATTTAATTCAGCATTAAAAAAGGAAGTCTCTGTTTATTATAAATAAAAATAATTTTACAAGGAACTGCTTGAGATGTTGAAGAACATCGTACTTCTTTTTTGCTATGGGTAACTGGCCATTGTAGGAATTGTCAGTTCAACTGGACGTTGTTGTTATGTTTGTCTCTTTTTATTGCTCCGAGTTGGATACTCTCAATTTATACTAGAATCTTTATATTCACCAAAAGAATTGCTTCTGTGCGCTACTTTTGCCGAGGATGTGATTTTAAAATACCGTATTTTCCTTGTAGGGAAGGGGCATTTTTATATACATTGGGTTCAAAAACCACCACATGATTTGAACAGATCTTAAGTGCAATCAACGACTTTGAACAGTGATGGATTTATTCTGTTACTTTGTATAACATCCCTACACCCCAATGGAACTTCTACGTAGCTTTTTTGGTCAATTAAACCTATATCTTTATCACGTTCAAGGTATGAATGACCTCTCATGGGAAATAATACCTTAAGACAATCATATCTCTTCTTCTTAAGACTGAGGTTGCGATGTGCATCACAGCACTGCTCCTGCGCGACATGTATTACCATGGTTCTTCCATAGTATTCAGGGCTTTGTTGTTTTTCCCCTGGATACCTATTTTATAATGTCAGTTTTATAGGATCTAACTTGCTTTTTTCGCAATCGTAGTTAATCGTAAATGGCAGTATCACTTTAATATTGACAAAAAATAGACTTCAAATGCAACCCCTAGAAAGGGAGATATGGTTTTGGGGGCGATAGCGTATGGTAGTCGGTCCAATTTGTTACCTTGACCATCTCGTTCTCCAGATCTATCGCCGATAAAACATATTTGGGATATGATAGGTGTTAGAATAAGTAACTTACAGCGCTCCGCTAACATTGTAATGAAACTTAGAGGTTAAATTAACGAAGTTTGGAATTAAATACCCCGATATTGATAGCCTGATTTCTTGCATGCTTCGACGAATTTCTGTAAATTTCATTAAAATCGTCCAATAAATACTTGGTATACTGTTTCTTTTTAAAGGCAGTATATGTTTTTATAGATAGTTTGTTCAAATAACAGACTGCACACTGAATGATGAATGATTAGAGTCCACCTAGGTAGTTTTAAAGTTAGGTTTGGAATGAAAAGTGTGAGAAAAAGAGGAGCCAAATGCATTGACGATATCTTGAAGATTGTCATAATCTTTGTGGTCATATGTCAATTTACCCGGAATATGTGTCGAGCCTTGCTTAGCATAAACATATTTCCAAAGATTATTTGGAGTTGAATAAAGGTTGGTTAAGTACTTATTATACCCAGAAGTAACGGGCTTTTTACTATAGAACCGTAGGATTTTGTATTCTTGAAGGTAAAACGGAATTGGATGAGCTTTCCATTTCTCTCTGTATCGGTTTTTTAACATTAACGTCACAATGATATGAGGTGTAAACTAGGCAGGCACTTATTTTGCTTGTCTGAGGAATACTGGGGTATTGGAGTATTTAAAATAGTATAAAGCTTATCATAAAATTTATCAACTGCTGTATTCACATCTTTAAAAGAATCTAAGATCGATACAACTTCCGGTGCGCCGGCGCCGATGGAAAACCTGAAGATTTCTATATTGATAATGCTTTGACTGAAATAGATAATGCAGAATGGTACGGGTCTTGTATGGTACGGGTATAGTATAAATGGTACCGGAACTAACGGATGTACGTCTTGTGCTATATTGAATGCAAGTTCTATATAACAATACATATTAATATTAATTAACACATTGAGTGCCAGATGTAAAAAAAAATCACATGGTGCCAAGGAGTGTTCTCCCATAATTCACTTAATGCAAACATATTAATATGTTTGTGGTTTAAATTTTTGTATGCTTTTTCAATTTTGAGACTTTTAGGCTATTTTTGATGTTTATTAATGAGGTAGTCTGTCAAGAAAGTTTTCTGTTACCAATCATGTCATTCAAATAAGTATGACATATTTAACACTTTTTTATCTTTTGTTGTAGATTTTGAACTTTCATTCGAAGAGCTTTCACACCGAAAAATGTAAAAACGTCGCAAAATATTCACAGAATCTAAGCTACAAAAAATTGCTGAAGAAATCCACATAGAAGCTTATAGCGCCGACGACTATGATTCTTTCGTAGATCCAGGATGGGAGCCTGATGATTTTCCACCAGTCTCAATAAGAATTATCTAAAAATTAAATCGATGAGGACATGGTAAAGAATACGGGATTTCTCTAAACTTAGTGTTGCGGACTTTTTACCTGGTGTAACTGTTGTTAATCGTCTTTGGCACTCTTTAACTAAGATCCGGAATCAAGAATTAAGCTCCTACGTTGCCTGGTTCAATAACTATTCGTGTTTTTGTTGAAAATAATTGTTGACATTTTCAAGATCACAGATAGTAAATGCCAACGCAACTAACTCGACGAGAAAAAAAAATAACAAGGCCTATGTCTTTCCACAACAATGTGCATGCAATTTATGTAGTGGTTGCGTTAATAAGTAAGTACCAAAAAAGCAACCAACCTTGAAGTATCCCAACACAGTTTCAAGAGGTTGTTTTTGCACTTGGAGCATTTATACGACCCCTCGGCTGGGATCATTCTCCACTCAACCAAATTCTTGACGGTTTCGTCTGGATCCTGCAAAATCCGGTGGATATCCAGGTCACTTAAATAAAACACTCGAGACATTGTGGCTATTTGTGGCGTGGCTGTTCGTGGCGTGGCAATATGAAAAGATTGTATATATGTTGCCAATATCATAGTTTTTCATATAAACGTGCATATAAACAAAAATAAACGTGGCAACGTCGAGTCAGTTAGTTTCGCATCTACTATCTGTCATCTTGAAAATTTCAACAATTATTTTTAACAAAAACACGAATATTTATTAAATCAGACAACGTAAAAGCATATTTTTTGCTTCCGGATCTTAGTTAAAGAGTGCCAAAGACGATTATTTTTTACCTAGGCCACTTGAGGAAGCAACATCGGACTCTGTTTGGAGTGAATATGTTGGAAGGCATAAAGTGTTTCAGTTCACTGGTTCCCAAGGACTACAAAGAGATCTACCAGAGAAAATCTCTCCCCTAGAAGCTTTTTTCCTAATCGTGTATGACGAGGTTATAGATCTCATTGTTACTGAAACTAATAGATTTCCGCAGCAGACATAGCATCACATCGGAAAAGAAAATATGCTCGCATCAGTAAGTGGATTCTAATTGATGCAGCAGAAATACTTAAATTTTGGTAAAATTCAGCCCTTAGTTGATATACTGCAATGAAAATTTCAAGAATTATTGGAACGAAGTTCCTTTAGGGAGGTCTCGGTAGGAGTGATTCGGCAGAAAACGTTACGTTACACTATACGCCTATCACTTTCTCTCAGTGTATATTTCTATAATGCGTGCTCTCTCTGTTTATTTCACAGAGTGACAGATTTCACTATATGACTAAAAATAATAAAATAGACCTTTGCAGTTAGTTTCCGAGCTGTAACTATCTTAATGACATAGCAATCGACAGTTGAATATTGCTAATTAAAAAGTTTTGGAAAATTGAAGACTTTTACAAAAGCTTCTGGAAATTTCATTTAAGTTTGAAGATTTAAAAGTCTTTAATAATATCTATAAACTGATAGTTTTAGCTAAAACTTGCAGTTAGTTTCCAAGCTGTAACTATCTTAGTAACTTAGTAACTCACTTCATATGTCATCTGTCATTTATGACAGACTAGATAATAGACCTGTTTACTGTTAGTTAACCGCATGCCCGTTCGTCAAGTTTAAAAGGCGGGAATATGAAAGTTTCTGGTACATTTTGTTCTTTTCACTGGTTATACGTCAAAAAGTGCCCGAAAAATATGGCGGAGATTGACACATGCGCACAAAAAAAAAATTAAATTGTGAAAAGGTCTATTTTGATGTTTTGATTTCCCTAGCAACTGGTCTTGGGCCGCAAGTTGGACACTCCTGATCTAAATCAAATACACATGTGTCATTTATGACAGACTAGATTATTTTCGCACACATTTTTTACGACCGCAAGTTTTGATGTAATATAATAATCTCGTCTATACACTAAATAATTGGTGGATTTCAGTCTAAATCTACAGACTAACTGCTTTCTTGGCGAAATTTGCAAACTTTTACTCACAAGTTGGTATCTGAAATAAATGTTCGCGGGCCGCAAGACAAGTTCCAATGCGGCCCAAAACAAAGCCGACAATTTTTTTGATTCATTTATCAAATTGACGCTTTTGTTTCGGGCCGCATTTGAACTTATCTTGCCCCAGTTTGACTATTTGTTTTTCCTTTATTTACTAAATTTTGGACCGCATTGCATCTTGTCCGCATGAGGCTCAGTTTGAATTTGTTTATTAAATTAAACGTTCTATTTTAACCCGCATTGCAACTTGTCTTGCGAGCGCAGTTTGAACAGCCCTGACCTAAATCAAATACTCAACCACATACGTCATCTGTCATATATGACAGATATTTTCGCTAACCCTTTAACATCTATGTGAACGATAGGCTTTATCTAAAATACTTAGTTCACTCACCTTTCATAGTAGCCAATAAAATAGATACAGTCTAAATATTCCACGAGAAAAACTTTAGTCTTGTGATTAGGCTGCGAAATCGACTTTGTCTCCCCAAGAGAGTTCAGAGGGGTTGCGGGAGTTCTCGAGGTAGAAGGGATGGCAGTGGAACTTCGTTCTTGACGGGGGTCTCCTGACTGCATACGTTTATATTTTATCCTGGTGAAGATATAGTCATAGACAAAACTCTAGTACCTTGGAGAGAGCGTCTGATATTTAGACAGTACGTTCCTAATAAAGCACATCGCTACACCGTAAAATTGTTCAAATTGTGTTCCGTGGATGGGTACACATAGGCGCTAAAGATGGACGTGAATGGGTACACATGGGCGAATACACATGGGCGCATTTATTTCAGGAAATCTGCAACAGGACAAGCTGAAGTCGAATTGGCTAAGAAGGTTTGTTTAGATCTGTGTAGAGGCCTTTCAAACGAAGGCAGAACCTTAGATTTAGATAATTTCTACACTAGCTTCGTACTAGCCAATGACATGCTTGACAATCAAACACACCTTGTAGGGACACTCAGAGCAAATAAGAAACATATACCCAAAGAAGTTATTATGTAAAAAATTAAATGAGTTGAAATTGTATCACGAGAGGATAAAAACGGTATCGTAATAATAAAGTGGAGAGACTCGAGATGTAAAGTTACTATCAACAAAACATGCGCCTATAATGGTACCAGTACAGTACAAAAACATTCAACAAAAATCACTCAATCGATTGAGCCAGGCACTTACGGCTAGAAAACATAAATCTCGACGCGCCGCAGAAAAACCTGTTGTAGCGTAGAACAAAGGGAAGGCAAGCATAGACTTATCGGATCAAATAGCTTCGGATCAAATATGCCACAATTCTCCGAAACAGGGTATATAAAATGGTATAAGAAACTTGTCATTGAACTAATTTTAGGCACTGCAGTTATTTAGTCTTGAATCCTGTACAAACAAGTGTCCAAAAACGAATTCAAATACGTGTGTAGAAAACCGAGAAAATTTTGCGGCAGATTTGTTGAATATGCCAGGACGAGTACAGAAGAGCATATCACGATCTTCTAAAAGTTCCTATCACCACCTGTCTGATTTAGTTAACACTGACGGTAAGAAGATCCGAAGAAAGTGTACTATGTGATACGCAAAACTTCAATAAGATGCGAAAATGGTTTTCACTTATTGTAGTAAGTGTCCCGAGCAGCCACAAATATGTTTAAAATGTTTTATTATTCTTCTTCTCGTGTTTGAGTCACTTAAGACCACGCGGTATCAACGTATGTTGAGCCTTCCTCCTTGCCCAATAGCTCTTCATATGCATGGATTGTTGTAGTTTCTGTTCCTCCGATCATGCACGTCTACCTCTAAACTCTACGTCTACCTCTAAATCTCTTTCAGTTGCCAAATTATACACAATTTAGTACAAAAAATAATTTTAACCAAAATTGTGGTCTGGTTTTTTATATTAAAAACCAATACATATTCAATATTGAAGTATCTGAACTCATTATGACTGAATGTGGCTGTTTGTCACTTAATGTTAACTATAACAAATTAACTTACACAATTTTAGCCGTCTATAGGTGACCTCGGGAAATGGGGAATTATTTTTGTCTGAATTAGAACCGTTTTTAAACCCCAGTACAATTCTAATTGGTGATGTTAACCTAAACATAATCAGTACAAATAAATCTAAAATAATAGATTATCTAGGACTTCTTGCTGTCAGGGGATTCCTATCACGAGTCACTTGCGCCACTAGGATAGACGATGGACTAGCTGGGTAAGGCCGAGTGACCCAACCTTCATGTATTGACCACATAGCTTCAAATATTCAATATCAGCACTCATTAACTGTCGTGGTTATAAATATCAACGTCACTAATTACAGAGCAGTCTGTTTCTCTATTGCTGGTGGGGCAGGAGGGAACCCTTCCTCCTCCACCTGCAATGGCCAGACCTTAATGGCCTTAATGGCCAAACCCTTAAAAAGGTATGATGAATTCATTGATAAGATTAAAAGTCACAATTGGGATGAGGTTTATTCATTCACATCTGTAGATAAAGCTACTCAATACTTGATTAACATTTTACAATCTAATCTAGAAATTTTCTCTGAAACTAAAATTATCAAAAAGGCCTTAAATACAAAAGTAAGAAGGCCTGGATTACCCAAGGTTTAATGATATCATTAAGGAAGAGGGATTATTTGTATAAGTTGGAAAAAGAGCCTTTCAATGGAAAATTAAGAGAATACTAATACGAACAACCTGATTTTGAGGAAGATGGTATTCCCTTCTTTGAGTTTATCCAGGTTAATGAAAATATCATTATTAAAACAATCGATGAACTAAGAGGAGGGTGACAGGAGACCTGTCCTGGTTGGGACAACATTTCAGTAAACTGTCTAAAATTAATTAAAACTTACATTGCATCACCTTTGACTTATATAACTAATCTCAGTCTCAGTACAGGAAAATTTCCAGAAATTCTAAAAAAAATTATAATTATCCCTTTGTATAAAAATAAAAATCGTTCTTTAGTTGGTAACTACCGCCCCATTTCAATGTTATCCAACATAGCGAAAATAATAGAAAAAATGGTTAAAAAACAATTTGTTGGATACCTGGAAACAAATAGCCTAATAACCCCTAGACAGTTTGGTTTCCGACCAGGGCAGGGTACTCATGATGCTTTAGATGCAGTCACTTTAGAAATAAATGAATCTTTAGACCAAAGCACCAAGACCATAGGAATCTTCCTTGATTTAGCAAAGGCGTTCGACAAGGTGTCTCATGTCCTGTTGATTCAAAAACTTAGCCGTATGGGGGTGAAAGGAGCAGCTTTAAGTTGGTTCATTAGCTACCTTGCATGTAGACCTCAGCAGGTTAGATTGGGGAATGTTCTCGGCGCTACTAAGTATGGTACTTGCTATGGAATCCCACAAGGTACAGTCTTGGGACCTGTATTATTCCTGACATTTATTAACGAACTGCCAAAACTTAAACGAGAAATAGAAGGACACACCTACTTATTTGCACACGATACCGTGCTTCTCTTCTCCACCCCGTCATGGCCCAGCACCTTCAATGTTGCCTCAAAGGGGATCGAAAGAATGAAACGGTGGATGGACCTCAACCGACTCTCATTAAATCCTGACAAAACCAAATATATTACATTCTCAATCTATAAGAATTCTTAGCCTAGTAATTTATTTAATATAAAATTAGGAAACAATACAATAGAAAGGGTTCAAAGTATTAAATATTTAAGTATTCAGATAGACCAGCATCTGAACTGGAAATCACATTCGGAAACTTTAACTAAACGAATAAATCAGTTGATCTATGTGTTTTCTAGACTTACAAATATTTTGGACCAAAACACCTTAAAGACCGTGTACTTCGCCTTGGCCCAATCGATCCTAACTTATGGAATACTATCCTGGGGTGGGGCTTGTCCCACAACATTAACACCTGCAATCGTTGCACAAAATAATTTGCTTAGAAGAATTTTAAACAGAGGAAGGCTCGATTGGGCCGGGGCGTTGTACAAGGACTTCAACCGAACAAGAACTATCAGTTCTAACCATAAATAATCTTTATAAATTGACAGTTTTAATGAAAATCCATAAGAGCAGGGAGTCTTGGGGAATGGTAGATCATGGGCACGGGACCAGGGGCGCAGGAAACTAACCACACAGGGCATGAGACACTGGTCGTACCGGGGTCTTGTCTGGTACGCTGACCTATTAGCTTCTGGCTAACTCCAAACAAATCCGAAGCAATATTATTAACCACTTACTGCGCCTACCACCGAAACCACTTTGTAGCAAGAAAGAAACAAACAAGTTACTGTATTTAAAATAACGAACTGAAACTTCTCCCGCGCTCTGGCTGTGCCTTTGCGGGGGGGTAATTTCCATTGTAATGTATGAGTGAATATATATATATATATATATATATATATATATATATATATATATATATATATATATGTTGTATTTGAGGTTTTCGCGGATAGATACCTGTGTTGTATTGTTTTCTCGGGGATACCGCGTTGATGTTGAGGGTTGGTTCTGAAAAGAACCGGATTCTCGACGTTTCGGCGAACTAACATTCGCCATTCTCAAGAGATATATGCGTCCGTGCGGGTCAACGGTATGCGTTGTATGCGGTATGCGGTAAGTATGCGTCTAACCGTTGACCCGCACGGACGCATATATCTCTTGAGAATGGCGAATGTTAGTTCGCCGAAACGTCGAGAATCCGGTTCTTTTCAGAACCAACCCTCAACATCAACGCGGAATCCCCGAGACAACAATACAACACATATATATATATATATATATATATATATATATATATATATATATATATATATATATATATATATATATATATATATATATATATATATATATATATATATATATATTTGTAATAAATATTAAGGAAATAAAGAAATGATTATTATTATTATTATATTATTCATTTCTGAGCGACGTAGACTTAAACCATTCGAGATCTGTCATACATATATGAACGACTTAGGCTCTTTGGGTAAATCATTTGGGTAATAAATAAATGATGTGGCTCGCAATGTGTTAAGAAAGAATAATATTTTTAATAAAGAATATATTTTTTCTTTAAACTTCATTTACGAATTTCTCATAATTTCTCAAATTTTTCCAAACATTCTCTCCAGAATCACAACAAAAAAACCCAAACGAATTATAATTGCAAAAGACTATAACCACTAACACAGTTTTTCCACAACATCAACTCTATTTTCTCTGATAAATTGAAATAACGAGATTTATAATTTAATAATCTATCCGGCTAATAATTTCGCCTGTAATATTTTCTCATGAAATATATAAATCGATTATGATTTCATTATTGTTAATTTATTGGATTAAAGTTAATTGGAGAGAATACGAGGCAGGCGGGGTGCACGTATTGAGTTCCCAACAATTTATTATTAAACGAATCGATAAATATTTATAAAATCATATTTGAACGCTTTGTTATTTATTGTTTTCGCAAAACGATATAAAATATTAATAGCATCCTGTTTCATATTAATAAAATATTTACAAAAAAATAATAAGCAGCCATGACATTACCAAATAGTCAATGTTATTGCTGATGCTGAGAATAGACTAGGTGTAAACAAAACTAGACAAGACTAGATAAGACCAGACAAGAACAGACAAGACAAAACAAGACCACAGAAATCGAGGCAAGACCAAGCAAGGCCAGACCAGAGTAGGCCAGAGCAGACCAAACCAGAGCAGACCAGAACAAACCAAAGCGGACCAGAGCAGACCAGACCAGACCAGTTCAGACCAAATCAGGCCATAGCAGACCAGAGCATACCAGACTAGACCAGACCGGACCAGACTAGACGAGGCCAGACCAGACCAGATCTAATTCTACCACAAAAAAAACCTAACCGAATTCTACCATAAACGGAAATTTATCTTTCCTATATCCCACCAGGTCTGTCCCAGATTGGGCAGATTGCACAGAGGGGAAATCCTCTTCACCAAAAAAAGTTCCCTAGGCTCAGTGGCGCGGGCTTAGGTCGGACAGCCTTTAAAATTATGACTATGCATACAAATAAGGAAAATTCGTTTACGGTGCAGAGGAGGGATACCTTAGTGCTGGTCGGTGCAGGGAGTGCGCGAGCGGGCTCCCCCCGACCGTCATCCATCGATCGCCCAGCACTCCTGGTAGGTGACCAGGCCGGAGTGCAAGAATTTGCTACTGGAAGAACAGGGAGAAATATAAGTTCTGAGATAATCGTTTTCGAGGGACACGACACCAAAGCGCCTGCACACAGTAGGCTTAACATGAACGGTGGACACCAAAGGTGTAACTCGCTAGGTGGGGACTTCTCGAAAAAACGGAAATTGTTGAATACATGATTTAAAGAGCCGGAACCTACAAGGAAAGTAGAGAGCCCAATATCCTTCACCCTAATAGAGGCAATAGAAACAATTTCGAAGCAAATTAAAACCTTCGATAAGATTGTTTCTGAAAATCAAAATACATAAAAGGAAATAAAGGAACTGGCTATAAGAATGAAAAAAAGCATAGACACCATGAACAGAAGTTCCGTACAGAATTGGCTGGAAAATCACAAATGGGAAAATGCCGAGACCCCGACCTACGACCAGGACGTGCAGACAAACGAAAATATTCGTGAAGAAAGCAGCCCAAGAGCCATAATGCGCAGCACAAGCACGCAAACACTCCCACCAAAGCAGGAAGAACAACTGACAAAATTGTTCCAACAAATTGATTAAGGAACGACATACGAGGACTTCCAAGTGGTGTCCAGCATGGATTGGCCTCTGCTAGCATACCGAGAGATAAAGGAAGGGCACGGAAACGCTCTTAAAACCTCCACGGAGTGGGATATTGCCTGGTTTGTCGACACTAACCTAAACCCAGACCAGGGGGTGCCAAAAACTCTGACAACAATATACGCGGGGCCAGAAGAAACAGCCAAGCAGAAGCCAGAAGCAGGTAAAGTCGTTTACTTGAGACACTCCATCGGCATTCCCGAAGATAAGGGAGACATGACCACCAAAGCCAGGTTTGTCTACCAGATTGTCACAAAAATCCAGACGCCGCCACCGATCCAAAGGACTGCACTACTGAGAAAAATGGATCAAAAAATCTGGCGATCCATAAGACGAGAACCGAGGACTGGCCCATGGCAAAAAAAAATGCTGGAATATATATTCGCTCGCTCGGATATAACTATTAGTCTACTGCCCTCAAAAAACGCAGCCTGCTATAGGAACGACCCAGGCACAGCAGTCCACTTGGTCCGAGATTCTAAAAAGAGCTCCGCAACCCTCAACCACGGGTCCTCCTCCAAGGACAAACGACAGAAGAAGGACCACAGAGGCCGTTATTATACAGGCCGATGGAAGTGCCTACACAGACCTACTAAAAATGGTGAGGGCAGAGGTCGACCCTAACCTTCCAGGAGTTTCGATAACTAAAGTCAAGAAGGTGGCTAAAACAGGGGACCTCCTCCTGGAAGTAAGAGGTAAAAATGGTCGGACCCTTAGAGACCACATCAAAGGAAAGCGCCCGGATCTCCACATTCTTGTCATTTCTGACGTCACCGTTCTCCACATGAAGGGAATGGACGCTCTCACGACCAAGGCCGAGATCACAAGCGCAATAAACAGCGCGCTAGGCGACTCTAACCTGGAAATAACGATCCGTAGGCTGAGACCGGAATATGGCGATAGTCAGGCTGCAACTCTCCTACTGCCGGAGGAGTATGCAAGCACCCTTATCAAAAAAGGTAAGATCATCATAGGAATGCGCGAGTGCAAAATCCAAAGGAGACTCAACCTAACAAAATGCCACAGGTGCTGGCTGTATGGACACCTGGCGAGGGACTGCACTGGACCCAACAGGCTGAAGATGTGTCTCCGATTTGGACAGGAATGTGGACAGCAAGGGCGAAGAGTATTGCCATATATGTGAGATCCCCACGGGGAAATTGCCCCGCCTTCAAAAAAGCCCTAGCGGAAGCAAGACGAGCCCAACCGACAAACAGAAATGATCAAGTTCCTGCAACTTAACTTAAATAGATGCCGCGAAGCTCAGGACCTACTTTATCGAAATAGGTTCAAATACAAAGCTGACGTGCTACTAGTAACGGAGCCAAATAAACATCACGTGAGGAACAACGCCTGGGCAGTAGATGCCCAGGCCGATACCGAGGTCAGAGTGTACAACAACATACCAACAACCTACGGTAGCGGCAATGGATCATACTGGTGCGAGGTAGCGGGTGTCACAATCTATTCGTGCTACGTGTCACCAAACATCACCAAGAGCGAATTTGAGGACTACCTAAGCGAACTATCTGAGACTATCCTAAACTAAAATGGTCCAAAGATCATCTCTAGAGACTTCAACTCGAAAAGTCGGGGGTCCAAGTACGAAGATGCAAGAGGATCCATCCTCAAGGACTGGCTAGCATCACTCGACCTTATTACTGCCAACACGGGCAACGCAGCCACATTCATTCGCGGCAACATCCAATGCACAATAGATGTGACTTTCTTCACAAAGGACTTGACCGGTAGTGTGAGAAACTGGCAAGTACTTCAGGAGGAAACACTGAGCGACCACCAGCTTATCACATTTGATCTCGTCATAAACCCCGGGCAACAACGATCACTGATGGCAAACTTGAGCGCAGCAAACATGTGGAGGTGTAAACCCCATAAAGAGGACGCAGTCAAGGAAAGTCTCCAGTTGGAGCTCAATAAGATAGCGCTACCCGATGTGCTTACAATCACTGCGGCTTTATCCAAAGCATGTGCCGCCGTCCTATCGAGACCTGAACAGAACCGAAGAAAAGCCAAAGCCATCTACTGGTGGAACCAAGAAATCGCGACTCTTCGGAAAGCCTGCGTCGGAAAAAACAATCGTGGAAAAGACTTAAAGCAACTCATATTGTAGATCCTTTACAATTAGATAACAGCCATGCAGTATACGCCAAGGCAAGGAAAGAGCTGAGGACCAGTATTAAAAAAGCAAAGTTAGCTTGTTGTGAAAATGACATACAGGCTGTAAATGGCGATGTTTGGGGAAACGGTTATAAGATAGTGTGTAAAAGAATGGGAATACGCACCAAACTGAATCTTAACACAGAGAGCAAACTTAAAGCCGCTGAAGAGCTGTTTCCGCAAAGGCAACTGATTTCCTGAGAGATGGAATCTGGGGACACTTACCAGAAATTACAAGCAAAGAAATCGCGGAAGCACCCCAGAAAATAAAATCCAACAAAGCTCCAGGCCCATGGCATTCCACCGGAGGTGACACGGCTGGCTGCCCTCCTGCAAAAGGAGCTGTTTGCAGATATGTTTAACGCCGTCATCCGCACAAGAAAAATCCCCCAAGACTGGAAAGAGGCCAGACTGGTCCTGGTACCTAAACCTGGTAAGCTCCCCGCTACATCATTTCCAATCTGCCTACTAGACACCATCGGCAAGCTCTTCGAACGAATAATAGCCACGAGGATAAGCAAGGAACTCGATCTGCATAGGGGACTATCAACATTCCATTATGGGTTCCGAGAGGGAAGGTCGACAACTCACGCCATCCAGGAGGTGATGAAGATTGCCCGTTGTGCTAACCTGGGAAAAAGAAGACACAGAAAGATATGCTTAGCGGTCGCGCTAGATGTAAAAAATGCATTCAATAGTGTGCCTTGGCGGCAAATCGTGGATGCACTTAGACGGAAAAGGGTCTCTGCCTATCTTATTGATTTAATCAAAAGATATTTTACGGACAGGACCCTAAAAATATATGACAAAATAAGACCGGTATCTCGCGGTGTTCCCCAGGGGTCGGTTCTCGGGCCGCTGTTGTGGAACATCCTATACGATGGCATCTTCGACCTGGTAAAAACGAACGACCTGAGAGGCTGTAGACTGATCGCATTTGCCGACGACCTAATTGTGGTGTCAGTTGACACAAAAGAGAAGGCTGTAGTAGCGAGGGCCGAATCTGCAATAAAAGCGATACATACATGGATGGAGATAAACGAACTACAAATAGCTCCATAAAAGTCTGAGGTCATTGCGCTAACGGGCCGCAAGAGGATGGAACCCTTGTCTGTCAACATAATAGGTAGGCTGATTCCCTCGACACCGACAATGAAATACCTCGGCGTCCATATTGACCAGCCGCTTTCCTGGAGCAGGCACGTCCAAAATGTAGCAGTGAAAGCCGAACGTGCAGGTACAGAACTTCGTAAGTTGATGCCCAGAATAAATTGCCCAAATATGCACGCAAAAAGGCTACTAAATGAGGTCGTTAATTCCATCCTCCTTTACGATGTACCGGCCTGGGTGGAGTTGCTACATGCAGCCGCAAACAAAAACAAACTAATAAAAACACAACGCAGCATGTTAATAAGCATATGCTGCTCTTACCGGACGGTGTCAAATGTGGTGCTACAAGTCATAGCGAAGGTCCCGCCCATTGACCTAATGGCTGACGAACGGGCCAGCAACCAAGGCACAAATACAGAAGGGAGGGCTCGACACAGAAGTGCACTCATGAGCAGATGGCAGAAACGATGGAACGACGCCAAGGAAGGGAACTGGACCAGAACTCTCATCCCAGAAATTGTCACCACTTAACCACTTAACACAAGTGCTGAACGGACACGGAAGCTTTGGCTCATATCTTAAAAGGATTGGAAAGGCTGAAAATGACAGCTGCAGATACTGCCAAAGGACAGACTCAGCTGAACATACTACTTTCGAATGCCCGCAATGGGCTAAAATCAGAACTACAACAGAGCGTGCGGTCGGAGAACCTATCAACTCCTCTAATATGGTCCAGCTGATGATTAAAGGCGAGGAAAACTGGAAAGCAGTAGCAACGATGTGTGCCACGATACTTCAAACAAAAGACGAAGATGAATGAAAGGTCAGGTTGCTGTCCAGGAACGGCCAGCCGTGATGGAAAGGATCACAACTTTGAAGTAATGCTAACATGGTCCCGAAGTGGAGTACTGATCCCGGGGGGGGGGAGGTGGATTTAGTTGGTATACTATCTCTGGAAGAGAAGGAGTCCCACACTACCCAGGTAGTGGGTGCCTATTAAAGGTTGCTTATAAAAAAAGACAAGGTCAGATCAGACCGGACCAGACTAGACCAGACCAAATCAGACTTTTTTTTAGAAATGGGGGGAAATACCTTTACGTACAACCCTCAAGGCACACCTACCCTTTTTCCCATAGGATATTATCAGCCAAGGTTTCTATAGCTTTCCATTTGGTTTCACTTTATAACATTTCCAATATTACATTCTCCGGTGCCAGTTTTTTGGCTATGCAGTTTTCAGCTCTTTGCCCTATTCCGTTCCACTTTAAGCAATTGCAGAACGTGTGTTCAGCGTTGTTTTCATCATATTTGCAGTATAAGCACTTAGATAATGTGCTCTTACCTATTCTCACTTTGTAGGACTTCAAGCAGCCGTGTCCAGTAAGCATTTGTGCTAGGTGGAATGTTATCTCGCCGTGCTCTCTTTGGTACCAATCATTGATTTTTGGGATTAGTCTGTGCGTCCAGGCACTTCTATTTACCTTGTCCCATTTTTCCTGCCACCTCTCAATAGTGTCCTCTCTGGCTTTCTTCTTCCGTTCAGGGTCTGCGCCGTACGTCTCTCCTCTCTTTTTTGCAAGTAGATACAGCGGGATCATCCTTGCCAGCACAAGCAGCGTTTCCGTCGCAGCAGTTCTATAGCTTTTGCAGATTCTTATGGCGAGAGTTCTTTGCATACGTTTTCCTGTATATTTTTTTTGTACATACATACCTGCATCCATATGGGGGGCGGCATACAGTATGATAGATTCTGCTACCGTGGGTAGCAGTCTTGTTTTTTTTCAGTTGGCCAATTTTCGCGAGGCATCAGTCTAGAGAGAGACAGCGCCGTTCTCTGGGCTTTGGCGCCGACATTCGTAATGTGATGGCGGAACGTGAGGTTCTTATCCATCACACAACACAACTTCAAAATATTTCAAATGGTTTTTAGGGGCTATTGTTGTGCCTCCCACCTGGAAATCTATCTCTCCATACCTTTTCCAGCCAGAGAGCATCACTATTTCCGTTTTTTCTGCGACGAGCTGGAGTTTGTTCCTTTCTATCCATTCTGATATTCTATGGAGCGCTTCATTTGTCTTGTAGGTTAGTTCCTCTTTCGTTTTGGCTGTGATTACACACTGCCAGGTCGTCAGCAAATGCTATTTTTTCGACTCATTTAGGCATATCTATACTGAGTATGCAGTCGTATAGCACGTTCCAGAGTGGAGGGCCCAAGACTGAGCCTTGTGGTACCCCGCATGTCACCTGGATCACTGCGCCGTCTTCCAGCTCCAGCTTTCTGTCGGACAGGTAGCTTCCTACCATTCGTCGAAGGTAGGTCGAAATATCTCTTTCCATCATTTCCTTCTTGATTAGGTTCCAGTTGGCAGAGTTAAACGCGTTCCTCATGTCGATCGAGGACACACAGCTTTCTAGTTTATAGAGTTTTTTTTCATTTCTCCATTTGCTATATCCCATACTCTCTTTATGGCTTGTATAGTTGAGCGCCCCTATCTGAAACCGTACTGCCTGTTGGATAGGCCTTTCTTATCTGCTAGCTATGCCGTTAGCATTTTGTAGATGAGTTGCTCTAACAAATTTCCCGCACTGTCCAGGAGACTGATCTGTCGATAGGTTGTTTCCGCGTTTTCTTCCTTTTTCTGTTTTTCTATTCTAGTACAAGCATGGCTGTCTTCCAGATACTTCTGAATGTTCAGAACATAGCAGACCAGAGCAGACCAGACTAGACCAGACCAGACGAGACCAGACCAGGCCAGATCAGATCAGACCGGACCAGACCAGATCAGACCAGACCAGACTAGACCAGCCCAGACCAGACCCGATCCGACCCGTTCAGACCAGATCAGAGTAGACCAACCGTCGGCCAGTATACTGGTGGACACGCCAAATTGCTGAACTTCGAAGATCCTGCACACGGGCCAGAAGAACACTTACAATAGCAAGCATACAATCACTCTGTAATGACCTTAATAACGACTTACGTTATTATCTTAACACCTAACCACCTGACATACGTCTCTCAGACCCAAAGTAGCAGTAATTTTCTCATCTGAGACGTATGGCAGGTGGTTAAGGGTGAATAACTTAGTAACGGCGTACAAAATAGTAAGAGGGAAACTGAAACTAAGTACTAAGAGCCAAAACCTAACAGAAGAAGAAGCTACAAATCAAGTGAAAAATCTATTCCCAAGTCACCCTATCATGGAGTGGGCCGAAACAAGTAATGGCTCAGTAAACACCCCTAAATTAGAAGCATTTGCTGCTGCACGAATTAAAACCAAAAAGGCCCCAGGCCCTGACAATATTGTACAATATAACTGGTAAAAGTTGTGTCTAACAAAGAAGTGGACACAGTCACCAGTGTTATGAACAAATGTCTCCTTGAGGGGAAATTTCCAGACATTTGGAACGTCTGCAAACTAGTTCTCATTCAGAAACCCAAAAAAAAAAATGCGCGAGACGTGAAGTCCTATAGACCGATCTACCTCATAAACTCGTTGGGTAAACAATTAGTGGCTCTCATTAAATCAAGAGTCGAAAAATAACTAGTGAGCAATTTCTGGAAATTCGACTTCAAGCGGAAAATCTACACTGAACGCAAGCAGAAATGTTCTGGAAAAGGCCAACAAAATTAAACAGAAGGCAACCAAGAACAGAGAGGTATGTGCACTCGTAACACTGGACATCAAAAACGCCTTTAACTCGGCACCATGGGAAGGCATAATTGACGATTTGACAACGAGAAATATCAGCGAATAACTCCTAAATATAATTAAATCCTATTTAACAGAGAGATACGTAGTGACAAAGGCGAGAACAAAAATAAAGACATCCACCGGGAGACCACAAGGATCGGCACTTGGACCTACACTGTGGAACGTTTTCTACCATAGAGTCCTGAGACTAAAAATGGAAAGCTGTGTGACCTCAGTAGCATACGCAGAAGATCTTGCAATAGTCCGCAAGGAGCAGCGAAGGTTTAAAAGAGAATGCAGAACACGCCTTAGTCACAATTACGGAACAACTCGACAAAATGGGCATCAAATTATTAGTCGGAATAACATAAATGGTCTTTCTCGCAGGCCGCAGGAAACTCACCAGACTGGAGATAAAAATCTGCACGAAAGCCACTAACACTCTTAACGTTCTCGCCAGGATAATGCCAAATGTAAATAGCCCCACAACAAATAAACGAAGAATGTTAGCATCCGTAGTTTCCTCCATCATCCTCTATGGAGCTCCAGTGTGGACGAGCGCGCTAAAATATAAACTCCATGTTGCCTAACTAGAAAAAGTAAACAGTAGAATGGCCATAAGAATAGCATGTCTTTACAGAGGCCATGCAAGTTATCGCCGGGAAGAAGCGGGGGATCAGTGAGTGATAGCCTCACACGCAGAAGAAGACCAGACCAGTGTAAACCCGAGCAAGCCAGAGCTGGCCAGACCTGAGCATAGCAGACCAGAGCAAGGCAGAGCAGAACAGAGCACACCTGACCTGACTATACCAGACCAGACCAGACCAGACCAGACCAGAGTTGACCAGACTAGATACAGGTGCAGGGCAGCACAAAATCTACTAATAGCCACAACTTCTCAGACACAAACCAGCGTATTAATTATAATTGAGCCAAATAAAAAAATTACTGATGATGACAGGGATAGGGTTGATAAGGATGTGGCAATAAGAGTTATGGACAGAATGATAAAAGTAAATAAAGCAGAAGGGAAAACAGAGTGTGTATGGATAAATACGGAGGAGCTATTGATTTTCGGATGCTATAGCTCACCAAATAGGGACAAAATAAATCTTGAAAGATTACTTCATACCATAAAGAGTAGGGTTAAGTCCAATAAACCAAAATATGTACTCATAGCTGGTGACCTATATGCGAAATCATGAATGTGAATGGGGGTCTCCAAAAGATAATGAAAGAGGGGACATACGCATATCCATTCGTATAGGATCTGCGAAATGAATATAATCGTGGCAAACACGGGAACGGAATCAGGGTTTATAAGGGAAAACAGGGAATCATACATAGATATCACCATACATAGCGAAAATATGAACAATAGGATAAAAAACTGAATGATACATAACGCAGAAAACCTAAGCGACCACCAAAATATTACTTTTGAAATCGCTATAGAAGACCGTGAACAAATAAATCAAAAAAGGAAAATACAACCAGGATGAAAAATAAAAAAGGAAGGAATAGGTTCACAGAAAATCTAGGAAAAATCATAGAACTAAAGAAAATGAGCAACGATCGCAAAATAGATGCAACAAGCTGCCATGCAGTCCTAACCCAGGCATGCAATGAATATTTCGCGAAGAAAGGAAACAAACCAAGTAATAGGAAACCCATATACTGGTGGAATAATGACATAGCCACAATAAGAACAGACACAATAAATGAAATAGCCACAATAAGTGCTGACTAGAAAGTGACAAATGACACGCATAAATAAAAAAACTTAGGAAAGACCCGTAATTAAAGAAGAGATATTCTAAGAAGAGCTGTAGTAGATATCACAAAAGCCAAGGAACAAGCGTGGAAGAACATATGCAACGAAATAGACAGTAATATATGGGGGCATGGATATCCGATAGTATGTAAAAAAATAAAAATAATGCCAAATATACAACTTACAGATGACGAACTAATAACAGAAACAAAGAAACTCTTCCCAAGAGGAGAGGTTTAGAACTAGACTTACAAAGAAATTATCAAGGAAGAAATACCAGCAATCACAACAAAAGAGCTAAATACAGCATCAAGGGAACTGAAAAGTGAAAAAGCCACAGAAGTAGATGGCATTCCGGCAGAAATAGTTAAATAAGCAATTATAAGTCTATAAAGTTACTTCCTAGAGGTTTCCAAAGAAACCCTACGGTCCAACAAATTTCCAGAGGTGTGGAAAAAGAGCAAATTATTACTAATAGAAAAACCAACGCAAGATGCAGTGACGGAGACAAAATACAGGCCAATATGTCTTGAACAGTATGGCCAAACTAATGGAAGGCATACTTGGAGATAGAATAGTAAATGAACAGGAAATGAAGGGAGATCTCGAAAACTTACAATTTGGCTTTCGTAAAGGTAGAAGAAGTACAATACACGCAGTGAACAAAATACAGAAGATTTTAAAAGACATTAATAAAATAAACTATAGAGATAGGCCATACTGCATTATGGTAACAACAGACGTGGAAAATGCGTTAAATATTGCAGCATTGGAAGGAATCATAAAAGAAATGGAGGAACGAAAATTATCAACATACCTTATCAACGTAATTGAAAGATACCTTCAAAACCGGACACTTGAAATAGCGGAGGAAATAGTCACACGTGGGGTGCCCCAGGGCTCGGTTTTGGGACCTCTATTATGAAATATCATATATGACGGAATTCTAAGACTCACTGTAGGAAGAAATGTGACTCTAGTCGCATACGCAGACGACCTGGCTATCATTGTCAAAGGTAGAAATAAGGAAAAGGTCACACACATCACAAATAAGACGATAAATAAGGTAAGCATATGGATGAGAGACAAAAAACTCAAAATGGCTCCTGAGAAAACAGAAGCCGTAATGCTGGCAGGAAGAAGAAAAAATCCCAAATATGGTAATTAAAGTAGAAGGGATAAATCCATACGGAAAAATATATAAAATATCTGGGAATAATAATAGATAAAAACATGAAAATGAGGGAGCACATAAAACAGACGGCGAGGAAACCCGGAAGAACTGTTACGGCCTTGAGAGATTAATGTCTAATATTTGGGGGGCCAAAACGGGTAGAAGAAAAATCCTAGCCTTAGTGGTACACTCAATACTACTGTACGGAGAGCCTGGAACGAAACAATGGCAATAACAAAGTACAAAGATATCCTTACTAAAGCAGAAAGAAAACTCCTAATCAGGATCTGCTGTGCCTACAGGACAGCGTCCACAGAGGCGCTGCAAGCCATTGCGGGGATACCCCCAATTGAACTAATGGCAGAAGAGAGAACCACTGCATTTACAGACAAGAATAAAACGAAGCTCGAGTTGAAAGCCAACACGTTAGGGAAGTGGCAGGACAGATGGGCCAAAGAGACCGGTTCGGCGGTATGGACATACTAATACTAATACCTGATCTGAAGAAAAGGGTAAATAGGAAACAAGAAAACCTAAATTACTACATTACACAGATACTTACCAACCATGGGGACTTCCGAGCTTACCTGAAGCGATTTAAAATCATAAGCGAGGAAAACTGCGAGTTGTGCAATCTAAAAGAGGATGCTGGGCACAACTTTTTTGTATGCCCAAGGCGGGCAAAGGAAAGAATGGAGATGATAACAAAAATAAAGTACGAGCTTACACCAGAGAACATCGTTAATTGTATGAGGGATAATGCAGAAAACTAGGATCAATTAGCAAGAACTATGGAGAATATTCTGAAACAAAAAGAAAAAGAGCAGAGAGCAACCTAGAGGAGGAGAGGACTGATGGAGAAAAACTCACTGAATAAATGCCAGATGGTAGTACCGGTGCGGTTTTCAAAAAAAAAAAATCGGACCTGATCAAACCAATCCAGACCAGACCAGAGCAGACCAGACTAGACCCGAGTAGATCAGACCAGACAGCACCAAACCAGACTCGACCGATCAGCCCACAGCAAACCATTCCACACCATGCCAGACGAATACAAATAAATATGGATAATCTTGATTATGCAATATTAGTTAGCTAAATTATTAAAGCTATATAGTACAGCTAAGCTCTTAAGGCTAGGCAGTAACGAAATAAAATTTATTGATTTAAAACTAATATTGTAATTTATTATTTTATAAATAATAACCTTGCATCATACAATTCCTGAGACACCTGTAGCTAGAAATAAAATACATTTATTCTGCATTACGAAATATTCGTGTATTATTTACGAAGGTCATCGCAACGTTGAGAGTTTTTTTTTCAATATCATCCAGCAAGTGAGTGAAAGAGCGAGAAAATGGAACCGCGCCGAGGTTGAATCATCGCGTATATATTTTTCATTTCTATTTGTTCAATTAAATAACTACATTTTTTTCAAATCGGGCTGAGGTGGATGCGGATTTTATGCATTAATGTTTTCATGTAAGAAGAACAAGGACGCCATAGGAAGAACAGTTTGATATAAAAATAATGGATTGTTTTTAATATTCTGAGAACGAGGAATTTACTCATGAATATGTTCATAATATGAACATTCTTGAATAAATTTCTTATGGTAAATATTGAGGAATAAATGTGAGGAGTTTTAACATATTAGATTAGAGAACCAAACTTATCTTATTCACTTTCTTATCCTTGCATAGAAACGACTAATGCATAAATAAACAAACAAGCTTGCATAGTACATAAAATTATTATAAATACGAATTTATATTACAAGAGATGTAATATGACTATATTGAACAATATGTGACTAAACTTAAGAGGTCTACACTGGACTAAATTGCAGTGGTCTGCTTAGTAGCGATGAATAAAAGACGAAACCTACTGTTTTGGACTAGCTTGAATTATATCCTCTTATACAGTCAATTAATTTGTTGACTAATTATATAATTCTAGTACCCGTATTGTTGAGATATGGAAATGTTATTTTAGTTATTGTTCCAACATAACAATCCGAGGAGGAATTAATTTATTATCGAGTCCTTCAGCTACCAAATAATTCTTCTACTTCGTCTTCTAATACGGTGACTGGGAGGACGCGTTAATAACCCTTTTATTAAATAATGTTTTCTCCTTCGTGCCTTGTAAATACATTTTTTGACAAAGCGTACGCTCGGCAGGTACCCTTTGGGCTTACTATTATACTACTTACTACCTCTCCTCTTTTAATCATTGCCTTATCTGTCCGGCCCAATCATCGTGCTTTTTAATGGCCCGTCATTATAAAGTGGTTTATTTTATTGATTCGAACTTGCCGGCCGCACGCGTTTGGCCAACTGCTTATAACTAAATAGCTAGCTAACTATATGAACGGAGTAAATGTGTAAAATATGATGTGGGTTAAGTTCGTGATCGGTCATTAAGCTCATCTTGGTCAAAATTACGTAATTTTGATTTGTCTTTGTAAATAAAAATTTACACAATTCGTTGATCCATAATTCTCGGTATTAGCATAATAATAAATAAGCGGGAAATTTATCTTAGGCTGTAAAGAGATAGATAAATTCAAAAAAAATAGATAAAAAACTTTAATAAGCTTTGTAATATTTTGTGTAAGTTATGAGTTGTAGCCTCTTTTATATAGATTGCATAAAACGAAACGTTAGCTTATTCTATTTATTTTTTGTTTGCTAGGAGGATAACGCCTCCACTCATTATTAATTTTAATTCTCCTGGTAGTCCAGTCGAAATAGACATTAGACATATTCAGAGACATAAGAGCAGCACCAATTTTTGTGTAGGTTTTTTGAACCCACATGCCCTCAAGTTTTCGTGAAAATCCAAATTGTTTCTAAGCAATTAAAAGTATTCAAAAATCAAAAATATTTCTATTTTTTTTAAATTTATTTTTCTATGATTGCTTTTTGTCGTAAAATGTTTCCTACGAGAGTTGTGCGTTTTGTGCATATTTTGTTCGCAAAAATGACTTAACATTGTTAATTTGTCTTTGTTAGTCATTTATCAACTTATAATTAGAACACTCATTCATTATCTAGGGCAGAGCTTCTTAAACTTACCATTCAAGACCCCATTTATGATTGCGATTTTTTCGCAACGCAAAAAATATAAAATAAAGATAAATGCATACAGAAGTAAGATGAATATCAAGGTCAAAATTTAAGAAGAATTCATATAAAAGGACGAAATCGTAATATTAATAATCGAACAAAAATGTGATCTTGCTACTTTTTTCAAAATGAACTACTACTATCCAAGCTGTTATATTTTTGAGAAATTTTTCCGATTTTTTTTTTTTTTATCAAATTGTCGATACTGGAAAACATTTCGAACGAATTCTTGTCTACCCAACTAATCCAAATGTTGATCTTTTTAATAAAACTTTCAATTTTATCATTGGAAGTAAATATATTACATTTTTTTCCTAGAAGAGACAAGTTGAGATCGTTTAATTTCTCAAAAATATCTGATTCATAACACCGCTTGGATATCCATAGGTCATTTTGAAAAAACTAGCAATATCACATTTTTGTTCCATTAATAACATTTCAAATTCGTCCTTTAATAACAATAATCTTCTAAAACTTTGCTTCTTGATATCCATCTTACTTCTCCATGTAATAATAAATTTGTATAGTGGGAATCCGTATCCTTACAGAGATTTGAAAATAAGCGACTGTAAGAACATGGCTCTTAAAACATGTATAATCTTAACAGCATACTGAAACACATCGTTCAATTCTGGTGATATTTTTATTGCTGCTAGGGCGTCCCGATGAATAAGGCAGTGCGTAATAGTATATTACGTAATGAGAGTTGTAAGAAGCATATTCCAGTTACGCGTGACCCCCGTTACGCGGAGCGCGTAATTCCGCGAGTACGTAATTGCCTTACAACTCGAATTATGTACTATACTTTATCCACGACCACACTAATTTGTTTCTATTTAATAAGAAAAATATGTTTGATGTAACTGATATGGACCGTTTATTTTGAAAGTGGTGTGTCCATTTAAAACCAAAGAGATATTACGCATTTTTTGCTTAATTGAGTGTAAACTTTTTATTTATTACTAATAAGTATTTATTATCTTAAAAAATGCCAATGCTTTGTTCAATTAAAAATTGGCCAATATAGGAAATTACATAGCAACTAATATGTTTAACTTCAAATTTCTCGAAACAGCAAGAAATGGACTTACACCACTTTCAAAATAAACGGTCCATATAGTCATTCATAGATATAGGCAACAAAATGTACGCAATGTCAATGTCAAATGAAATAAATTTGGACGGATTTGTTGTTTATATAAAAGTTAACATGTTCATAATTTAATCTTAATAATTTATAATTGGAGTGTAAATGGGGTCACGCCTTAGAGGTAGCACCTTTCACTAGAATCGGTCATATCAAGCGTCATAGACGGGAGTTAGATTGTAGTGACTGGTCCTCATGGGGTGCCTAGCTCTTACTCAAGGCTCCACGTGCCACATCCTGGAAACTGTGTTGACCCACAGGCAAATTGAGTAGAGTAGCCAGATATGGCGAAACAAACCAGCAGCGTCTGTCCCAGATTGGGCGGCTGCAAACAGTGTCGGACTCAAAATGGCCGGCTGAATTATTTTTATTGGGAAGAGGACTCGCCAACACCTTCAGCAAGCGTGGCGTTTTAATGCCAAACTCTTTCCACAGCCTACATCTTCTGTTATAAATGTCGACATTTAAAACAGAAATACCCCAAGCGAGTAGAGCAATGTGCTCAGAATCTCGCGCTGATACATCAGCCAGCCTCGAGGATTCTGGGGGAGACAAAACCTCGACACTAGCAGATAAAAGACGGAAAACAAACGAGAACATCCTAGTCCTAGCATACAACTTTCGCACAATGAAACTCGAAAAACACCTACTAAGTATAGAAAGCGAACTAAAAAACATTAAATGGGATATACTAGGAATTAGCGAGACCCGACAAAAAGGCGAAGCCAACACGATTCTGAAATCTGGACATATGCTCTTTCAGAGAAATTCCGAAACAAAACATCATATCGGAGGAGTAGCGATCATTGTAAACAGCAATAGAAAACACCTGGTTACAAAAAGTAAAGCTATATCAGACCGCGTTATTTACATTATACTCCAATTGAACAAGAGATACAGCATTCAGATAATACAGGCATATGAACCAACATCAACATCAACAGACGAAGATATCGAGCAATTCTATGAAGATCTGACGATGGCTAAAAACCAAGAGAAAACGAAGTTCAAGGTTATAATCGAGGACTTCAATGCTAAGTTAGGACGTAAAACTGCGACAGACGGCCTGAACATCGGTAATTTTGGACTAGGCACGCGAAATAATAGAGGCGAAATGTTGATTCATTTTATGCACAAAGAACAAATCAACTGCATGAACACGTTTTTCAAGAAATAACATCAGCGAAAATGGACATGGAAAAGACCGAATAGCGCAGTTAAGAACGAAATTGACTATATATTCACTACGGATAGACAGCCCTGTACCGATGTATCAGTTATTAGCCGTTTTAATAGCGGAAGCGACCACAGAATCGTAAGAGCCACAATAAATATAAACACGCGCGTGGAAAGAAAAATGCAAATCAATAAAGCTGTTCGGCCAACAGAGATTCAGATCAAAGACAAATTGGAAGAATACAATTCCCAAATCAACAAAAAAATAGAACCAACTAAAGATCTGAAAAATATGGGTCTAAATGTTTATCGGGAATCGGGAAAAATAGCAATAAAATAATAAAACTAGCAGCATACAAGTAGCAGCAAAGAAAATATGTTACATGCCAGAAAAAAACTAATACGAAACTCAGCCAGAGCACAAACGCACTCCTAGCAAAACGCAGAAAAATGGACAAAGACTCAATAGGATACCGAGAACTAGACAAACGAGTAAAGAAAGCGATTAAAAAATACCTAAGATCTCATAACTCAAAGATCATACAAGAAGCCATCAAAGACAACATGAATATGAAACTCCTCCGATCAAAAAGAACAAAGGGAAGGTCGCTCATATACAAAATTAAGAACCAACAAGGACAAGTTGTGACAGAAAGGGAACAGATCATATCCACTATCCAACACTTCTATCAGGAACTCTACAGGCAATCGGTACCTAAGCCAAACCGTATAGACCAGACAGTCCTGAATGTGGGCTTCGAGGACATCCCGGAGATTGATACTGCAGGGCTGAGAATGGCACTGTAACAGATGAAAAACCCCAGAACAAGAGCGCCTTACAACAGAAATGGTGAAGAATGGGAGATTGTCAGGGCACAGTCGACCGCCACCCCGCGAATTATTTAGATGAGGTCAAAGGTAACATAAGGATGTGAGGTAAGCAGCGGGCAGGTTACACCCACCTTAAGCCCCGAGTCATACATTTGGAACTATTTTATACTATTTGTAGCGACCACGGGACGCTGATAGTAAATCCTTACATGTATGGATTAAGGATTACGAAAAATCCCACTAAGAATTCGGAAATTCCATAGTGGGTATTTTACGAAGGGGTTTGTTTTATAATCTCTCGAACGATGTATAAATTTAGAAATAGATATTTTACGATCAGATTATAGAAACAATACCCCACGAACGATTCCTCATACCTGGAAGAGGATATAAATACAGTCATCCCCGCAAAACAAACTAGTTAGGGTAAGACAATCAGGGTAATATGTCCTACGAAGAAAATCAAAATAGAATAGAGTCAACTCTGGAAAAAGCAATGATAATCCTTCTTAACAAATGTGTGGAGGAGGGAAAAATTCCCGACGCCTGGAGAAATGCCGAGGTAATAATTCTCTTCAAAAAAGGAGACCGAACCAACATCGAAAACTATAGAACGATCAGTCTCTTGTCCGTTTTATATAAGATCCTTACCAAAATCATAACCAACCGACTCAAACAAAAAGTTCAATTTCTACCAACCAGTGGAACAAGCCGGTTTCCGAAGCGGCTATAATACGAAAGATCACATTTAAACGATACGTACTCTTATTGAGAGGTGTACTGAATATAATATCCCATTACACCTCGCATTCGTCGATTACAAAAAAGCTTTCCATTCGCTGGAAACCTGGGCGGTGCTGGAGGCAATGGGCAATGCGAGGATTGATTCAAGATAACCTCATTAAAGATATCTACAAGGATGCTACAATCAATACATGTCAAAGTACACGAAAATATAACAACCGAAAAAATACCTATTCGAGAGGGGTAAGATAGAGAGATTCAATCTCTCCAAAATAATTTACCCTGGCATTAGAAGACGTGTGTAAGAACCTGACATGGCAACAAAAGGAAGTCAACATAGATTTTTGAGTCATCTCCGATTCGCCGACGACATTGTGATCATGAGCACCGACCAGGACGAACTTAACACCATGATATGCAAACTAGAGAAGGAGTCACAGAAAGTAGAACTAGAAATGCACCTCCAGAAAGCGAAGATCATGAGCTCAAATAACACCAACATCAATGTCAATATCAATAACCACACACTTCAGCTAGTGGAAGAATATATATATATATATATATATATATATATATATATATATATATATATATATATATATATATATATATATATATATCTGGGACACAGCATAAGGCTAGGCAAAGACAACCAGACAACCGAGGTAAGGAGGAGGAACAGTTTGGCATGGGCAGCATTTGGAAAACTCGCATATATCCTCAAAGAACCGAAGATACCAATTAATCTGAAAGGGAAAGTATACGATGCTTGCCTACTGCCAGTTATATTATACGGACTCGAAACAGTCACCATGACAAAGAAAAGTGCACAACAACTACGTGTTTGTCAGCGTGCGATGGAACGTGCGATGCTGGGAATTAGCTTAAGGAATAAACGAGGATTAAGGAATAAAAGAAACGAGAATATCAGGGCAAGATCAAAAGTAAGCGACGTCATAGAACAAACTGCAAAAAACAAATGGCGTTGGGCAGGACACGTTGGGCGAAATGATGAGAAATGGACAAAAATCATTAAGAGCAGTGGAGATCACGGAAAACAAAGAGAATCAAAGGCAGACCCATGCTAAGATGGCAAGATGACATACAAAGATGAGCGGGAAAGAACTGGATGCTCCCAGCACAAGACAGGTCAACATGGAAGGAAATGGAATAGGCCTATGTGAAGGAGTGGATTAATACAGGCCGATAAAAAAAAAATTACATGTTTTATGTTTAACCCGGCGAGCGGTAGGTTAAAATATGTAACACGGAGCGCAAGGTGGGTGTAACAAACCATGATAGGGAACGCGTGAATTTAATAGTTCAATCTATTTTTTATTATTATTTTATTGATTATTAAAAATCAGTACTTATTATTGAACCAACATTTTTTTTTCTGAAGAAAACCCGAATTTTTTTTTTTTTTTAATAAAAATCCTTTTCACTATCTGAATCGCTAGAAGAACTGACCTCGGCTTCTGAAGGACTCTATTCTATTTTGATTTTCTTCGTAGGACATATTACCCTGATTGTCTTACCCTAACTAGTTTGTTTTGCGGGGATGACTGTATTTATATCCTCTTCCAGGTATGAGGAATCGTTCGTGGGGTATTGTTTCTATAATCTGATCGTAAAATATCTATTTCTAAATTTATACATCGTTCGCGAGATTATAAAACAAACCCCTTCGTAAAATACCCACTATGGAATTTCCGAATTCTTAGTGGGATTTTTCTTAATCCATAATCCATACATGTAAGGATTTACTATCAGCGTCCCGTGGTCGCTACAAATAGTATAAAATAGTTCAAAATTTATGACTCGGAGCTTAAGGTGGTGTAACCTGCTGATACCGATACCTTTGACCTCATCTAAATAATTCGCGGGGTGACGGTCGACTGTGCCCTGACAATCGACACTGCCTTAAGACTCTACGCAGCTACTCCGATTCACAGCCTGTTATAACGATTAATCCCCAAAATATCGACCTATCGACCCCAAAATTTATCCTGGTCTGGGTGTACACCCAACCTACCGCACGGTGGGTTAATTTCATTAATACCTACTAAATAGATATAAGACCTAAAGAAGGTCAGGATAAAAAAGACCGAAATGTTGGCAAAATATCGACATCAGTTGTTTTATTAAAATAAATTCCTTTTCGCAAGAAAAAACTACAGTATAATAAAAATGATAAGATCTTAAGATGTATTTATAATTACTTATTTAATTTTTTTGATTATAATTTATAGTAACGGAAAAATTGTTAAATATTAATGTGGGACATTAATCATTATCGACATCATTTAAGATATTAGTTGAATTATGAGTACTTGAATTTATATTCCATGATGTACTTGCATTTGTGAAAGTGAAATTATTGTTTATCGCAGTAGAAATTTTTGTAGCAATATCATATTGATTTTTGATGGAGCAGTCTATATAGCCTTCTGCTACTGCAGACGAACGCCAACCACCATGCCTTTTTAGCGACAATAAATCACCACCGGAATTAACAAGAATGGTGGCTGACGAACGTGAAACAATGTCCTGTATAAAGATTTGCTTCCGGCAAATGAAGATAATTAGCGATTTGTTTATGAATAGAGCCAATTTTATTTATTCCAATACATTGCTTAGTGCATTCCTAATTTTGATAATTTAGAAAAAAGGCTGATCATTGTCCATTTTTTGTGGGCGTAGGTTAATATATTTTTTGCAGGTTTGGTAAAATTCTTTAGGTACCACAAAATATCTTTGAGTTTTTGTTTTAGAATCAGGAATTTTAACGATCAGAGATTTTCCGATGTCTTCTATATGGCAGATTTTGATATTTCGTAGTTCCTGTTTTCTGCAAGCACCACTAATGCCAATGATAAGAATAACCTAAAATTATATAAAAAAAATATGTCGTTATGCCCATTAGAGAGCATTATAAGAAAAAAAAAGTAATGAATACCTTCATCAATAAATATTTGTTATCCGACGAATTATTGGGGAAACTGTTAATTTCTTGATTGGTGAAAATTTTTGATTTCTTGTTTTTAAATCCGTTAGATTTTCTCTTTAGTAAAGCTATTAACTTTGAATGTTTTGAAATGTCGATGTCGTGCTTTATATTAATTGTTGTCCGAACCATTGAATAAATTGTCCAAAGTGAAGATGGTTTCATTGTTTGAGATAACTCATCAAAGTATGATAATACAGCATTTTCTGAAAACGATTAAATTTTATGCTTCATTCTCCAGTCCATAAATTTTCTATATGCATCCTCGTATCGATCCCGAGATTTAATCGGTAGCAAATTATGGGCAGCTGGTTTCGCTTTTACAACAATTTCGGGCGGAGTGCATTATTTTCATTGAAATTGTTTTAATTGAAAAAAATATAGTGTTTATGTTAGATTAGTTTGACGGTTAATAATTGTTTGACAAATAACGGAATTCTTTGGGTTGCCTATTTTAAACGACAGTAGCAGCTCTCAAACAGTCAATGAATCGTAAACGAAACGCACTAGTGTGTTATTGAATCATTAAATAACAAATCGCGGACTGTTACATACGTGTGTTGTATGATGTATTTACATAATCTACGAACTGTACAATATTGGGCAATTACAATAGTGGTCGTAGATAAAAGTTATATGATCAAATCAAATCAAATCATTTATTAATCTTCCGATGTATAGTTATACATATAAGAAAAGTCACAAAATTATAAGTAATAATACAAAAGAAGGAACATTTATACAAAAGAAAAAAAGTAAATAAATAAATTACATTATAACTTTAAATAAAAGAAAAAGCACTAATTGTTGTTGAATAATTCAAGTATGTACAAGAAACTCATCTATTGAATAAAAACATTTTTTAATTATTAACTCTTTAATAAACTAATTAAATTAGCTAATTAAATTAAAAATTAACTCGTTAATTTTTGAAAGGCTTTGTATGATTTTTGCTCTTTGATTTCTGTAGATAACTTATTAAATATTTTGACCCCCGACCAATTGGGCGCTGTACTGCAAAGCGTAAGATTTTTCTTCTGACTACGTAGTTTGGACGCGTTTCTTGTATTAACGTTATGGATATCTTTATTTGTAGAGAACTTAAATTTGTTTCTAAAGATATGACACGCTGACTCCCATAGGTAAATGGATGGAAGGATTAAAATATTTAATTCTACAAATTTAGGTATACACGATATATTTGAGTTTATTCCTGTAATTATCCTAATAATTCTTTTTTCTGTAGAAAACGGCCTTTTTGAGACTGGAGATGATCCCCAAACTATAATATCATGTGCATGAATAGATGATCATAATGAGGAGCTTGAAAAAATAATTTAAAAACAATATTTTGACCTGTCAATTTTTATATTCTAACTTGAGTTGAGTCTGAGGTGAACGGATTCAGAGGCGGAGGTGGGGAAAAAGTCAATAATGTGAGGCAGAAACTACTGTCCATTTTACTAATGAAATATTTAAAAATAGGTTCGTCTTTATTCAGAATAGTAGAATAATCCATCATTACCAGCTCCACTAAATAATTGCTCCCTTGGTACTACACTTGATGGGGCCGACAAGTTCGCACAATGGGAACAAAAACTTTATATTTAATGCTATATCTCCACCACAATAAAGGATCTTCGTTTAATTGACTTCATCTTTATTATATTCATTTATTAGTGTATTTTCATATCATAAGGTCGCTGTTGATAACCATGCTATCATTTGTTATTTCCTCTTCACTTCCACTGCTATTTTCAGTATGTCAGCATGATTTGAATGTACACTTTGTGCTGGTGGTAAAATTTGGAAGCCTGCGCACGGTTCTTCGTCCATTAGATTCGATTCTATTCTGACTCTTTTGGCAGAAGAAACTTGGTCATCACCAATTCCATTTGCAGATCTAGCAATATCAATGTCATGATGGCATGAAGTCAAAAAATCATGCAGCGTTGCCATGCGTAATAGTTTGGACTGAACTTGTTTGATTATTTCATTAAAAAACTTTAATTTATACCTTGGGTCCAAGTATGTAGCAAGCGAATACAGTGTATTGCTTGGAAGGTCATAGAATCTGGAATTGATGTCTTCGATTAGTTTTTGAATAATGTTTTTGAACCCAACACACAGTTGTAGTTGGTGGACTGTACAGCTCAAAATAGACATATTCGCCAAATGCATTGCTCCGACCATATTTGATCCACCATCTCTAATAAAGCAATGCAAATGCTCGTTCTGGATGTTCCAATCCCGCAGCATCACCTTGAAATGGTCACAAATTATCACCGGTATGGCGACAATGAAGAAGCAACATTTTAAAACAATTTGCTCAGACCAAATATCCGTGGTGAATGACAGTTTGTATCCCACATTTGATTTTTTTTTAATATTCTTCTATGGACAGTTGTCGTTTTGCTTGTTGTAATGGTGTAACTGAATGGTGTTTCCTATTTCAATTTCAACGTTTCTCCTAGTTCTTCAATTTCATAAAATTCTTTATATTTTTCTTTATGCATGCATTTAAAATGCCCTTTCAATTATGTTGCAGTCCTACCTTTTCTTGAATAGTTTTTGCCACACGTTTTGCATTTTGCATACTTCTTATACAATTCAAAAAAATTGTATTCGGCTGGTATCAGACTGGTATTCGGCTTCAACGCGCGATTTGAATGAGAATATCTACTACAAAGCTCAATAACAATTACGATCTACCGAGCCCCAAAGTTGATATATGTATCACGTGACATAACCTGCTCACTTTCCAGCTACACAAGCACAATTCTGGCCGTTTCATGCGCATGCCTCAATCGCGCGGCGACGCGTCTCAAAGTTCTTTACGCATTGTCGAAACGCAAACAAACCTCCGTTACAATATCGCAAAAAAAACCCGGAGGCGGAGGTACGATTTCCACACTTGCAGAGGCGAAGTAGTAGTTCCCTTACAACACTAATTCTAACCCTTCAGTTTTTAAAAATTCAACTTTACAATATATGTATGTATTTAAATATTTTACATTAAAATCTCGCGACCCCAAGATTTCGCTAAGCGACCCTATTTAGGGTCGCTACCTATGATCTAGGGCAGTGATTCTCAACCTTTTTTCTCTTGCGTTACGCTTTCAACAACATCAAAATTTGGCGACACACTAACAATAAAATGAGTTTAATGGTTGTTTTTTATACAAGGGCATAAAATTATGGTTTAACGAGCGGATTGATAAATTCAATTTAAATTCGCGAGTTAAACCTTAATTTTAGCCTAAATTTCAAGAAAAAGGGCGTGCAAGTCGCAAGGTGAATTATTTGAATTATTTTTTCCTATTTTGGATCGAGAGGTTGTGCTACCGGGCAATATATTGCCTGGATCTGATGTTCTAATATTACCCAATTTAACCTTTGATCTAACCTAGGTTAAAACCAGTGAAATCAATAAAATATACAGAAGTAAAATATACGTTAGTTCTAATTTCTGCCACGGCTTACAGGCATTGAGCTACTTTTTAGCCAAAAACTCTGCTAGTAAATAGTTTTGTCTGGGTTTAATCCATATATGGGACATAGTAATGAATACGGGTTTTTTTTAAACTTAGTGTTGCGGACTTTTTACCTGGTGTAACTGTTGTTAATCTTCTTTGGCGCTCTTTAACTAAGATCGGAAAGTAAAATTAAGCTTCTATATTGTTTGTAATGTTTCAATAAATATTCGTCTTTTTGTTCTTAAAAATTCAGATTTTCAGATTCAGATTTTTAAGTACCAAATGTTGGAGGCGCTCGCAACTAGACTGACATTGCCACGTTTATTAATTTTTTAAAGAAAAAAGAGTGTCAAAGACGTTTAACAACAGTTACACCAGGTAAAAAGTCCGCAACACTAAGTTTCCAATAAATCCGTATTCTTTACCAAGTCCCAGATTTGTACTAAAACTATACAAGCATGCTGTATTAAAGTACATACCAAATAATTTTTATTGTTTGGACTTCTAAAATTTGACGGCATAGTTCAAGAATTTGGCGGCACATAAAAGTGCAGCGGCACAGTCGTTGAGAATCACTGATCTAGGGAATGATTCCTCAAGAGATGTCTATAATATCGGGTTTTTCAGTAGGGATGACGCATTTTGTTTTTGGCATTTCTCGAACAGGAATACAGTTTGCTTTACAATTCTTTCATATTTTTAAACGTCAGTCTCTATGCCATTTTGTCATGGATATATACAAGCTTCAGCAACGTTTGCCATTTTTCCATTCTTCTTTTTTTATGAAAACGGCGCGTCAACAACCGCCAACGACGATCGCTACTGGGCCATAATATCGGAGTATTTTTGGGATCAGCTCTATGCTATGGACTTGGACGGTATGAAAATTAGGTGTAGCGTATTCACTCGTGGCAGTGCTTCCGCGGCGAACATTTGGACGATTTCGTATTCCATAATAGACTTCTTTTATTCATAGTTTCCGCCAAGCTATACGTCAAAAAGTGCCCGAACTTTTTGACGTATAACTAAATATGTGCCCGAAACTTTCATATTCCCGCCTTTCAAATATGGCGGATGCGCATGCGCTTAACCAACAGTAAAATGTTCTATTAATGTCATCCATTGTACTTTCATTTGAAATAAAAATCATTTTTAATCATAAATTTAATAATAAAAATCGTTTTATAGTTAAGCAACAATCTCCGATCTACGTTTTGAAAAGAGTTTTGAAATTCCCATCTCCGCCATGGATGGGCAAACGTAAAAAAACTATTTTGACATATATAAAATATTATTTCATCAATTTTCGAGGTTTGGTCCATTTTTTTGTCTACCTTGTCAATTTTCCGTGAAACCTATATCAATCAATTTTTTACCCTTTAATAAAATAAAACATTTTTATAAGGGTTTGCAGTTCGCCAAAAACTATTTTTGCATGTGTGAAATATTACCACATGAATAATTAAGGATCGCATATTTTTCGTTTGATAGTCTGTGTCTAAAAGTGGTCTGTCAGAACTGCCTAAGAGATTAGACATGCAAGACAGTAGAAGCGTCAACTAAACAGTAAAAGATACTTTTATCTAAATGGTATTTGTTCAATTTATGATCCAATCTAACTGGTTTTAATTAAATTTTATCAAATAAACAACTGACTGTTTTTCACTTGTTAGTTTCTCAAATTTGTTTGAATTTGACGATATTGCGATATGTTTGAGTTTGTTTTATGCTCAAAACTTTTTTTTTTATAAATAAAGCATAAGAATAAATTTTTTATTGACCGTTAAGGCGATCTATAGTGGCGATCTATTGATCTATTGAATTGACGATCATATTCATATTTTAAGGGAACGATAAATCAACGCAGGTAAGAAAGGCGTCATTAAATTTAATGTTGTTTGAAGAAGAATTGTAAGGAATCTAATAAATAATAAAGTTTTGTTTTTGTTAATTAATAGATGGAACCCATTTCAATTAACATAAATAATACAGCAATTTTCTCTCGATAGATTATTTTCTTCATTTTAATTTTCAGTTGGTAACTTTTATGTCAAAGTTTTACAAAATCTGTCTATATGGGTGTGTGTGTTTGTGTGTATCTAATGCATTATTTCTTTCAAGAAAGCATTCAACTTTTTCTCAGTCTCGCAAACTTTTATTTCTTGTCTTATCTTTGCTAGTTCCAAATCGTCTAAATCAACAATCTCGATTGAATTGCAATCAACATTTCCTAAAAATAAAATAATTTTCTTACTACTATTATAATATTTAAAAGGATGTAATTTTGATTATTTTTCTTAAAATTGTTTCTAAATTAGTTTTGGTTTTATTACCTTTAGCCATGTTCTTATAAGTTCTATTAGACAAAGGAACAGATTCCGTTTTGCTTCTTTTGCTAGATACCTCAAACTTCTTGACCTCTTCGTCGATCATTTCTGAAATTCTTTGGGCGCTCCGTGAAGTAAAGCATCTAACGCTCTCCTTGAGGACTGGTAGTTGCATTTTCTTAATTTTTGAGGTTTTCGGTGAGGGCAGTGGAGTTTTCCACTTGTTCATGCAGGCTTGACACGTGGTCTGTTTTAGGGTAAATTTTCCTGGCGGAGTTTGTGCAATTGTTTCTGGTTCATTGTCGGGGATTATTATTTTCATCGACATTATTTGTTTGTAATCTTTAATTGTTTCCTTTTTAACTTTTTCACTAAAAATAAGATAATCAAAATAACGACAAAAGCTACGACTAAAACTGTGATTTGATAAAAATTTATAAAGAAATTCATGTTCGGTTTGTAAGTTGAGATACTTTACTCTCATTAATTGTTTGTTACGTATACAGAAACATAAGTGCTCGGCTACGCAATATTGTGCCAAATAATTGTTATAACAAATAATAGTTATCGAGTCTAAACATTGTATTTAAAAAGAATATACAATTACGTAAACCATTTTATTTCTCCAACAATCTTCGATGGTTCAGTGAACTTTCACTGCATACGTTTCACCGCGGGATTTTCACTGCAGGAGCATTCACCGCCGAACAGTTTCACCACTGTGAAGTTTCACTGCACACGTTTCACCGTTTGGCAATTTTACCGTATCCAATTAAAAAAATACATAATCAAAAATATACACTCATTCACTCATTCCGTTGGCTTCTTTGGGACGTGACAATGCAGTGCCGCTATCAATATCTGCCTCCATTCTTCCTATCCAGCGCCGCATCCTCCCATCCAGTGACACCCATCTGTCTGCAGTCAGATGTTACCTCATCTTGCCATCTACTCTTCGGTCTTCCAGGGGGTCTTGAGCCTTCCATCTTCTTCTCATAGATCTGACGATCTATTCTGGGAGAATCCATTCTGATCACATGTCCTGCACATTGCAGCCGTCTCGCTTTCATTATGTTCACTACCCGAGGTTGATTGGCTAACTTGTACAGCTCATGGTTTGACCTGAGAACCCATCTTTAAATTTCCTGGTCAAAGTGGGTCTGAAAATTTTCCTGTATTTTCCGGCTCCATATAACAGTACTGGTCTGATGATCGTGTTGTATTGCTTTAGTTTGGTTTTACTGGTCAGCAGCTTGGAGGAAAGTAATTTGAGTATCGATGTGATATTGTTCGTGTCGCCGATGGAGGAGATAATGAACGTCTGTAATCCAAATTTGACAGGTTCGTAAATATCTGTGTAAAGTTTCATATTCGTATTAAAGTCGTAATTCGTCTTAAAGTTTAATAAACATATGCATGCGAAAGACGTATATTCTTTTTGAAACAACCTGTTTAAAATATATAAATGATGCTGCCAATCAATGGAAGAAGTAATAACAGGAGTACCAATTAAATTCTTTCATTTTACCCAATAGTACATTTTATCAAATACAATAATCAATTAAATCCAGCAAGAAATTTAAAGCAATATATGTCATTAATGAACTAATATCTTCATCCAGAGGCTCCATAGAGAGACTAGTTCTTCTCTTTTACTTTAGTTCATAGCAGGCGACTGTGGAGAAGGGTATCGTCGCAACCAACACACTGCTGTTTGGTATTTTTGGCTTGTTTAACGGATAAACGCTGTTTTTGTAGATCGTGCATAATATGTTTCAAAACCCGTTCTCTTTGGCGCTACCCGGTGAATTCCCCAATCAGTAGGCTGATTTCGCCAAAGCAATGTGAATGGAGCTGATTGTTATAACTATCGCAGGCGACGTTTCTGAATCTCATCTATTATTGGAAGTTGGCGGTCAAATCTTCCTCGAATAACATCATTTCGAATACGGTCACGAAATGAAACACCCAAGATTTGTCTCAGGCATCGCATTGAGGTGTTTCAGCTCAAGCCTGTTTGCACCTAATGCAAATAAGGTCCACGTACCAGTGCCAAATAATAAAATGTGGATGAACAAAGTTCGGTAAAAACGGATCTTAATAGTGATGTTTATATTTGGCTTCTTCCAAATGCACGATATTAGTTCCACGGACATTTGCGAAAGCTGATTGTGTACTTCAGTCTTCTTTTCTTGTAAAACTGATATTTAATTTTTTAAAACTTGCTTGATCTGTGTGCCGTTTAGATGAACATGTTGAACTTCAGTCCATATATTTAGGCCATTCGAACAATGTTGTATAGGCTGTCGATTGCGTCAGCGTCGGTTTCTGCGGATTTTCATCGCTATCGTCGTCTTTCGTTGCCTCGTATACGTTACGATTTTCAGATGCAAGTTAAGAAAACAAGCAATGGTTGCAGTAGGAGTTTTCAACTTGCTTTAGTCATTTCGGGGGTGCTTTTTTGGACAGCTACTGAAGCGATTAGGATGGATGGAGTGGCTATGGTGTTGGTCCCTGAGACGCGGGTTGTAATTTTATAGCTAATCGAGAAATTCAAGCCATCGTTGCATGCATTGGTTGGACCATGCGCCTTTTATCATATAGACAACATTTACCCGACTTGTTGGTATCAATCAGTCATAAGCAGGATATGAAGTGCCTATGTCATTGGTCAAACTTGCGCAAAAATGACAAACAATTTGAAAAATATACATTTATATTTTTCAAATTGTACGTTTTTTTATTTTTTAGTTGGGAATACCGGTAATTGAGATGATCTGTATTTCTAACGGAATTAGGGATAATATGGGGTTAATGCTGGAATTTTTGATAGTACTTTATTTTTACAAATTTGCATATAATTTTTTAATGGGAAAAGTTTGAAAAATTTTTTCTGTACAAAATTGGTTCAGAAAAATTAGCTTTTTCAAATATGCAAAAATATAGGTATGGTTCTGGGAAAAAAAATTCGATGACGTCATTACTCCTGTCTCAAAATATGGAAAAATTTGTAAATTTGGCTTAAAATGGTCCTTAACAAAACTCGATGTATTTAGCAACCTACCAAGTCTACAGAAAATACAGAGGCGAGAAAGCCGGAGGAGGTGTCAGGTGCCATCATCATCAAAAAAAACATAAAACACCACGAACTGCCGGAAGTAGAAACAACCACCGACACGGAAACGGTAGGAGTAGAAGTACAGACAACCGACGGACCCGTAGCGCTCTACGCACTGTACTCGCCGCCACAGAAACAAATAAACGACGACGACCTGGACAAAATATTCGGCAGAAATATAGGTACCACAGCCGCAGGAGACTACAACGCAAAGCACTCACAATGGAATTGCAGAGTGACAAATACAAAGGGCGGACAATTCAGACAGAGGCTCCATAGAGAGACTAGTTCTTCTCTTTTACTTTAGTTCATAGCAGGCGACTGTGGAGAAGGGTATCCTCGTAACCAACACACTGCTGTTTGGTATTTTTGGCTTGTTCAACGGATAAACACTGTTTTTGTAGATCGTGCTTAATATGTTTCAACCCGTTCTCTTTGGCGCTACCGACAAACACAAAGGGCGGACAATTACTAAGGTACACGGTAAACCGGAAGTTACAAGTAATTGCACCGAGCGAACCGACACACTTTCCAGAAGTTCAGCGAATGCCGGATATTTTGGATATAGCCGTTATGAAAAACGTCACAGCAAACGTGGAAATAGTCTGTATCAAAGACTTGAGCTCAGATCACAACCCAGTGCATATAAATCTCCAAGCGAAAACGGTCAAAAAAACAATCGAGAAAATTATCATAAATTGGAATAAATTTAAAGATAATCTAACGAACGTCACTTGTACAGAAATTACAAGTCCCGCGTGCCTAGAAGAAGCAGCACGGACGCTAGAAAACGAAATAAAAGCAGCACTCGAAGCCGCCACAAGGAAACGGACAGCCAACACGACAACAACCCTCCCACAGGAAATCAGAAATCTATTAAGAGAAAAGCGCAAAGCTAACAAAGTATTCCAACGGACGCTGGCACCGACGGACAAGAACGTCTTAAACAGACTGACAAACCAACTGAAAACGGCACTGTGTGAACAGCACAACGCCGAATGGGAAGACAAACTAGAACGCATCAACGAAACAATAGAGGAACCGTGGAAATTAGCCAAGAATCTGAGAAACAAGGAGAGGAGAACAATTCCGCCACTGAAAACAACAAACGACACTGTAGCAAGCACGGGCGAGGAGAAAACGGAGGAATTCGCAGTCGCTTGCACAGCAGTTTAAACCGAACGCCGATGCACACCCACTCTACAAAAGGCAAGAAATCCGCCAAACCGTACTGAGAGTACTAAATAGTTGCGTAGAAAACACGGAAATAGAGGAAACAACACCGGAAGAAATAAAAGGAATAATTCAAAACATAAAAACCAAGAAAGCACCAGGCTGCGATAACATCAACAACGCCGCGCAAAAAAACCTAACACCGAACGCAATAGACAGAATAACCCAAATCATAAACGTCGCACGGAAACTTGGAGTATTTCCGACCCAATGGAAACACGCAACAACGATCCAAATCCCGAAACCGAACAAACCCCGAAACCTCACCTCCAGTTACAGACCAATAAGTGTGCTGACAGGTCCCAGTAAAATCACAGAAAAAGTAAAACACAAAAGACTGACAGAAATAACTGAAGACAAACGTATTCTACCCGACGAACAATACGGCTTCAGGACAGAGCACTCCACCACCTATCAGACGACAAGATTAACAAAAGCAATAATGGACGCTTTCAACAAAGAGTTAGCGGGGGGGGGGGGGCGTTTTTCTGGACGTCTCTAAGGCTTTCGACAAGGTATGGCACCTAGGTTTAAGATACAAACTGCACCAATTTAAAATCCCAACAGCAATGATCAGACTAGTGTCGTCATTTATCAGTAACAGAACGTTCCAAGCCAAAATAAACGACAGCATCTTCTCAACGCAGACAATGACAGCCGGTGCCCCACAAGGATCTGTCCTGGGCCCCCTTCTTTACTGCATCTACACCGCAGACATCCCAAAACTAAATGATACAGAAATTGCGCTATATGCAGGTGAAACGGCAATTTTCACAAGAGGACACTCGACGGAGGCCATAACAAAACGGCTCCAAAATCACCTGGAATGGATTAACGACTGGTGTAACACCTGGAGGATTAAACTAAACGCAGAAAAACACCCAGGCAATTATCTTCACGAAGAAAAAAATTAATCACGAACCCAGCAGCTGCTTGAGAATTAACAACACGAACATAAAATGGGAAAACCGAATGAAATATTTAGGCGTAATCCTAGATAAAGCTCATTTTCAGAACACATTGATCAGACAGCGAAAAAAGCAAAACAAATTAAAGGCTACCTCTACCCGCTCTTGAGCAGAAAAAGCAAGCTGAACATAAGGAACAAACGATGGTCCATAATACGGCCGATAATGACGTACTCATCGACGTGCTGGATACAATCCAAAGAACGGAAAATCTAGAAACTACAAATCATCCAGAACAAAACACTGAGAGAAATAACAGACTCGCCATAGTATATGACAAATGAGCAGCTGCACAGCGATCTAATCATGGAGACAATTAAGTAACACATCGAAAAAATAGCAACGAAAGCTTCGAACGCATGAAAACGCATGACAACCCAACAATCAACAACGCAGCAAACTACAACATCAACGTCAAATGGAAGCATCCAAAACCGCAACAACATATGTAGTAACTAAAATAACTGATCTTTCTTTTTCACAGGAAAGCCTAAGCCCTACATCCCCGAACCCAGCGGAGCACCCAGGAACAAAACAGGCAAGAACAACAACCACCACGAGGACGAACAAGGAACCACCACGAGGACGAACCAGGAACCACCACGAGAACGAAGGACGAACCAGGAACCACCACGAGGGCGAACCAGGAACCAACACAAGGACGAACCAAGGACCAACAGCGAGAAGAAGAAAAAATAACAAAACAAAACAAAACAAGAAAAGAAAACCGGTCCTGAAAGGAACACAACAGAAAAACAAATAATCGAAACAAAAAAAAAACAAAAAAAAGAAAAGAATCAACAAACTATTATAAGAAAACGAAAAACGATAGAAAAAATCTGAAAAGAGGTTCTTAAATGGGATTGAGTAAGGACCATTTTAAGCCAAATTTACATATTTTTCCATATTTGGAAACTGGAGTAATGATGTCACCGAACTTTGTTTTCCCAGAACTATACCTATATTATTGCATATCTGAAAAAAGCTAATTTTTCTGAACAAATTTTCTACAGAAAAAAAATTTGCAATCTTGTTAATATTTTATATGCTCCCATTAAAATATTATAAGTGAATTTGTAAAAATAAAGTATTATCAAAAATTCCTGCAATATCCCCCTATTATCGCTAATTCCATTAGAAATACATCCTCTCAATTACCGGTATTCCCAACTAAAAAAAAAAATTAAAAACGCATTTAACCACAGATTATCAATATACGTTTGCATATATAATCTTAAGTTTTCATTTGTAAAATTAGTTATCTTTTTAAGGTGCCGTACTCTCCGAGAGCTTAGGCAACCTTTCGCGCATACTTGTGGAACGTATCATCCACGAGTATACGTGACCTAGCAGTTTATCGCCGGTTCCGAACGGTACTAGTTGAGAGGTTATTAAAATGTTCATGCACAACGAAAAAGTCGACATGTTATAAGTTTATGGGGAATCTGAAAAGATACCTAGAAGAGCAGTTGAGTTATACACCCAGAGATATCCCGAACGTGTTATTCCAAGCTTAAAAATACTTGCAAGATTGGAACGCAATTTACGTGCAAATAACGAGGCATTTTCTTATCGAAAGGGAAGGAAAATTGTTAAAAGGGTCAATTCTGATAATACTGTTGCCACTATTTTGCAGTATTTTGAAGACTATCCAATGAATACGATTCGGCAAGCCTGTCGTGACTTGAATTTAAAATTAAAAAGTTGTAATTTTAAATAAAGTTGTTAAATAAAAAAATTGTTTCAAGTTGAATTTTAATTAAAAACATTTTGAAAGAAAAGGTTATCACGATTATAAACTTAACAACCAGAACACTTGTCAGATCAACATCAATAGCGAAGAATAAATTATGTTACCCAAGTGATGGTAAACTTAGAGATGAATGACAATCGATTTTTTCAGCATGTGTTGTGGACGGACGAAAGCCGTTTTGTTAGTCAAAGTAGTCAAAGTAGAGTAATCCCAATAAAAAAATTTAAATTTTTCGTCTATTGAAGATCCACATTTTGTCAATCCGATTGAAAACCAAGGACAATTCGGAATTAACGTTTGGTGTAGTATTATTAATAGGCATTTGATTGGTCCATATTTTTACGAAGGAGTTTTACATAGTGAGCGATATTTGCAATTTCTTCAAGAACAACTTCCTGTGCCTCTCGAAAATGTGCCATTACAGCTGCGAGCAAACGTGTGTTTCCAGCATGACGGAGCCCCACCGCATAAAGCAAGAATTATCAAACAATATTTAAATGAAACAAACATACAAAGAAAATTGTTATAAATAGGTATAAATGGACCGATACAGTGGGCGCCTAAATCATCGGCCTCAACCCCACTGGACTTCTTCTTGTGGGGAACCTTGAAAAATAAGGTTTACACAACACCATCTGTTAACTTGGACCATTTAAAAGAAAAAATCAGAAATGCTTGCGATGAACTAGCGAAATGTTTCGTAAGGCTTCCGTGAGAGAAGTAAGGCGGAGATTTGATAAGTGTTTAGAAGTAGGAGATGGTCACATTGAAAATTTGTTGTAGTGATTCCCTACATAACTTTGTTCTTTTTTTCTGGTAATAGTAGTAACATACTATGTGTTTTGTAATGTTAAATTAATAAATAATAGTAATTAATAATTTCTAATTCTTGACAGATGCGACCTTGCCATTTGTTTCCAAAAGCTACTTGTTTAAATCGTGATGATTACGACTTTGTGATATTTCTTTTTACTTCTTTAATTAATTTATACATATTTGCTTATATTTTTTTAACGGAAAAAGATAGCAATTTTTTTTTCTTTACAAAATTTGTTCAGAAAAATTAGCTTTTTTTGAAATATGCAAAAATATAGGTATGGTTCTGGGAAAACAAAATTCGATCACGTCTTTACTCCAGTTTCCAAATATGGAAAAATATGTAAATTTGGCTTAAAATGTTCCTTACTCAATCCCATTTAAGAACCTCTTTTCAGATTACTATCGTTTTTCGTTTTCTTATAATAGAGCTGAGACATCGAGTTTTGCTCACCCTGTACAAAGTAAATTTTATTTAATGTCAAATAATTTCTGTTAATATCATAGAATTTACAAAAAAGTTTATTTCGATTAAACAGCATGAACGCCCAAAAATACTTAATTTGCTAAACGCTATTAATGTCAACAAAAATTGTCAACAATGAATTTTTGATTTTCTTAAAACAAGGAAAGTTTTCTTAACAACGCTCCACTATTAGCTTCCCAAGCACTGAAAATAAGTCCAAATAGACCTTTTTAGGAATATTGAAGCGCATACGCATCCGCAATTTTGAAAGGCAGGAATATGAAAGTTTCGGGCACATATTTAGTTATCCGTCAAAAAGTTCGGGCACTTTTTGAGTTGTAACTAGGCGAAAATTAACACTTGTGCACAAGAAAATTTGAACTTTGAAAAGGTCTATTAAATGCACTTGTTCGTTTTGTAATAATACATGTATAATTGTTTGTAGGTATATATTTCATCTTTGAAAAAAAAGCATATTTTATGAGAAGCTAAAAAGTTCTTTTGAAAGTTAAAAATTGGCCCTAAAAAAATAATATATTATTCCCACTAAAGAAATGTCACTGAATGAATTGTGAATAAAAAGAAACAGATAAATTTTGAAAGTAGTTGAACGTTGGCAGATATAGAATGTTTGTAAGGAAACAAATACTCAAATATGACAGTTATTTATACGCAAATACTTCACACAAATGTTAAATTTTAAATATTACCGTGATATTTTTGTTTACCACATTCTTTCATTTTTATGTTGTAGGAAAACCTTGAGGTGTAAAATCACCGTTTCGACAAAGCCATTTAAAATTAAAATAAAACACCTCGGCGCTGCAAAGAGATGGGTAAATAACGATAAAAAAATACGTACATAAATATTCTCCGATGTTTTGTTATTCGAAATAATAAAATAAAATATTAAATATTCCTGACGCGCGTTCGAGATCGCTTCGTATAAGTATTGACAACATGTAAAATAAGCATGCGCGAGCGTTTGAATACAAAGCGGACACGACGAATACGTGCTGCGCCTATCAAAAATATATCATAAACAATATTATCTTTTAAAAATTAAATACAAATATTTCCTTTAAACAAATTGACTAGTTTTAAATTTTTTATGTACAGGGTGTTAGGTAAATATGCGGCAAAAATTCAAGGGGCTAGTCTTTGACCAATTCTAAGAATATTTTGTCTTAGGATGATTTCAGAAAAAAACTCCTTTGTTTCAAAAATACAGGATGAACAAAATTTGCAAGAACCATATACACGATATTTGTTAAAATCATTAATGTAAATACAAGTATGGCGTACGCCAATGAGTTTATCAAGTACAAAAAAATATTGAATCTATCAAGTACAAAAAATTATTGACGACAAATTGGAACGGTTGTTTTATCTACTAACGTACACGTAGATTTCATTTGAATACGTCTCGTCAGTGATCATCACTTGTATCGGTCGCAGTTGTTTACATTTAGTGGCGTGAGCACTGGCGGATGGGCGATCATGGCGATGGGGGCCATCATAAAATTTTGCAATTACAATTGATTAATTGTTAATTGATTGATGCACTTTCACAATTACAATTAACAATTAATAAATGTCGGTTAGAAGATGTTTATTATACTCCAAAGTATCACTTGCCATAATGCGTAACTGAAATAGTTATTTACATTAGAGTGTGGAAAGTTTGATTTTACAACGCGACAGCTCGTTTGGGAAACGAGCCCGAAGGGCGAGTTCCGCATTAGCTGGAGCGCTGTAAAATCGTTTCCTCACGAAATTTGTATAATTTTTTTGGCCGACAATTATTATTTAAGAAACAAATAGACCCTCCGCCTCAACTTCCGATCCCCACCCTGCTTCCGGTTCCCGCCCCCCACTTCCGGTTCCGGAACCGGAACTGGTGTGGGAACCGGAAGTGGTGTGGGAATCGGAAGTGGGAGCGAGGTTGGGGGCCGGAAGTGGAGGGTCCAGAATGAACCATCTTTCCCAACTATTTAGATTATTTACAACATTGGAAATTGACAACATTGGCCTCCTGAATTGTAAAGCTAGCTTTGACATCGTGTATACATCAAGCGAAACTAGAATTTTATTCACTATGTTGCAAAGTCCGGCTACAATGCGGTAAAGTCACTTTCCCGCATTGTAGCCGTACTTTCCCGCATTGTGCCAAATAAAATAATTTCCAATATTGTAAATAATCTAAATAGTTGGGAAAGATGGTTCGTTCGGGACCCTCCACCTCCACTTCCGGCACTAAACCTCGCTCCCACTTCCGGTTCCTACCCCACTTCCGGTTCACACCCCCACTTCCGGTACCCACCCACTTCCGGTTTCCACCCCAACTTCTGTTTCCCACCCACTTCCGGTTCGCATCTCCAGTTCTGGTTCAAAAATTTTCACCACTTCCGGTTCCCACCCCCCATTTCCGGTTGTAAAAATGTTCATAGTTCCGGTTCTCACTCAAGGTTCTGGAAGTGGGGTGGGAACCAGAAGTGCAAGTGGGAACCGGAAGTGTGAATGTGAACCGGAAGTGGAGGTGGGAACAGGAAGTGGGGTGTTAACCGCAAGTGGGAGCGAGGTGGGGGGCCGCAAGTGGAGGTGCAGGGTCCAGAACGATCCATCTTTCTCAACTATTTAGATTATTTACAATATTGGAAATTGTTTTATTTGGCACAATGCGGGAAAACACGGTTACAAGGGAGGGATACACGGTGACAAGAGGGAAAAGTTTTTACATTCATCAAATAGTATTAATTGTTAATTGTAATAATAAACAATTGATGATTAAGTTAATTGTAACTAACAATTAAAATTTTAATTGCAATTAAATTAATTGTAAACCCCAATTAATGGATTTAATTTCAATTGATTTCAATTGCATCTCACAATTAAACAGTAAATTCAATTAATTGCAATTGATTTAATTGCAATTAAAATTGTAATTGTTTGATTCTACAATTAAAAAATTAATTGAATTATGCTCAACACTGGTTATGGGACATTGAACCGTATGAACGAGTAGGTAGGAATCGAATTCAGCTCAATTTTCCACTACAAAAATAATGAATATTGCCGTCTTTGAAACTATATTTTACTATACTTGATACTATACTTTTATACATGTAATTTCATTATTATAAGTATCAGGTATATTTATTAATTGATATTTTATTCAGTTGCAACATTCATTTGCAGGTGTAAAATGTATAAAAAACGTCCAAACTATACTACTGAATTTTTTTTCATAAAAAAACCAAAAACTTTGACAGTTGATGATAAACAAATTCTAAACAAGACAAGAAAAATTTCAGAAACAATTGACTCATAAACGACATCAACAATGCAAAATGGGGAGATCGAAGATTTGGATAATTCTCCCAAAGATATTTGGAAATTTTATCAATGAACCCATAAGTAAATATTTGAAAAAGGAACTGCTACAAAATTCTTTTACACCTTCAAATAATTATGTATTCCCATACTCAGAACATACAAAAATGGAATAAATTTAAAGACGCTATTTGAAAAAAAGCCATTTAACAAAATATCCTTGGTTAGTGTATTCACCAAAACTGCACGGAATATTCTGCAAATATTGCTTCATACAACGTTCAACATCCGTAGGCAGTGAAAAATGCAATGTAGAAGCTGGTGCTTTAATCACTAAACCTGTGACAAGATTTGCTGGGAGCAGAAGGATATTTGGAGAAACATCAACGTGCAAGCTATCATAAAAACCCCATTGAAATTTGCAATACGTTTTTGCAGAATTATGTTAAGCCGGAAAATCAAATTGAAAATATGTGTATCATCTCAACGTTTGATTCAAATTCAGGATAACCGGAATCGACTAGCTCATATCTTAGACGTAATCATAACAATCGGCCGACAAAACATTGCGGTTAGAGGTCATCGAGATGACGGCTCGTTAGATGACTTTCCTAATAACCCTTCTGGATGTATTACGAACGAGGGCAATTTTAGAGCAATTTTGAAATTGTTAGCAAGATCCGGCGATACAACATTGAAGTAGCTTCTACAAAATTCATCTGCGAACGCAACTTATATATCCAAAACAACTCAAAATAGTTTAATTAAATTTTGCGATAATGCAATTGTGAATAAAATTAAATTTAATGTAAACAAAGCCGGTTTATATTCCATAATGTTTGACGAGACGACTGACGTATCCACAATATCTCAACTAAGCATCGTGATAAGATATGTGGTAGAAGATGAAATAAGATACTTTGTGGGATTTTTTGATTTGCATCAATTAAACTTTGGAGAAGATTCTAATGCTGAACCGGTTTTAAGTGGAAAAGTACTTGGACATTCGGTTAAGAAAATTCTGCAGAAACATGAATTCAATTTGAAAAATTGTGTCGCCATCTGTACAGATACCTGTAATATAATGTCATCTAAGCAACGTGGAGCGATTTCAGAAATTATGAAATATACTGAATGTGCAGTCTGGGTACCATGTCATAACCATTCTCTTGATTTAACCATATCAAAATGCATAGAAGTTAAAAATATTAGGAACTGTACTAGTACATGTGGATCGTATTTTTTGGAATGGAATAGTTTTTGTGGATGGAAGAGTTAAAAAGAATGGAATAGTTGCTAAAGGTGGAATAATTGATGAGGGTGAAATGGTTTAATGAATTTTGACATTTGTATATGAAAGAGTAATCAGAATTGCGAGCTGCGCGATTCTTGTAGAAAGCGCATCAGCTAAGGTTGTATGAGTTGCAAGATGTACAATTCCTACTGCACAGAATATTAACTAATAATTCATCCGTCTCAAATGATTTTAATGCTGTCAGGTTTGTAAAATAATATATTCAAACACTTTTGAAGTGTACTTAATCATATAATGTTACCAATTGTCTGAAATCAAAGTGACTTTAATTTAAGGAGTGATATTAGAAATGAAAAGTTCCCAACGTTCATAAAAAGGTTACTATATCTAACGATGTGATATTAGTTACTAAGGTGTACAACATGGACGATAAAAAATCAGCTTTGGAGTAAAAAGTTTCTGAAAATCTCACTAAAACTTTCATAACCTTTAAATTGATTAAGTGACATTAATTTTGTCAACTTTGACGTTCAACATAACCAACATATTGTTTTAATCAAGTTGGTATCTTGTGTTTTTGAGTTACCAACATACTCAAACATAATCTCACCAACTATTTGTTAAAGTTACATTGTTGTCTTTTTTTTTCGTCAAAATTGCAGGCCTTCACCTCATCATATATAGTAACCTCCTTTTATGAAGGTTGGCAACTCTTGATTTCCAATATCACTCCTCCAATTATAGTAAGTTTGCTTTTAGACAATTAGCAACACTTAGCAAAATTATGTTACTAAAAGTTTCACCAAAAAATAATAACCAATAAATTACTCAACTGACGTTAATGTCAACTTTGATTTAATTTTCATGTATTTCTTTATTTAAAAAATCCAGTGTCAAGGTTATCGGCCATGAAAATTCCAAAATGGTCAAATTGTTTCAATAGAAATATCTATGATCTTAATAGATCTGAAAGAGTTTTTATTATATCTATTGCAGTTTTCGAGCTATTTGAATCCATTAGTATCAGTTCCGGTTTGACTTCGAGGGATGCGTATGTGGTCTGGATTTCTATGGCGCTTTGCTCACCTAATAGCCTAACCTAGGTTAAACCAACATTTAGCTTTACATCTTTATCTTATTTTTGATCTCTTGGGTCGCGCTACAGTTTGTAGTTTGTCTTCATTTTTCGTTCGCTTTTCTATCAGGCTAACAGACTTTGCCACTTTAGCTTATTGTAGATCAAGCTGTAAATGCATGCCTGGTATACTTTGAAGAGTTGGACAAAAAAATATATTTGCAAGTTTTCAATAAATATTTCTTTGTTAAAAACAATCCTGTGTCAAGGCTATCGACCACAAAGGTACCAAAACGTCAATTTAAATAGAAAAATCTATACTCTATATATATCTGAAAAAAATATCAAAATATCTGTTGCAGTTTTCAATTTATAGTTATTTGAATTTATTAATTTTTGTTATGTCCGAGTTTGAAGGTCTTGATTTATCTGCCGCTTAGCGGTGTGCAACCTAATCTAACCGGGGTTATACCAACGGTCCTTGCAACACCGTCCTATATTGTATCGAAAGCTTGCGCTACCGCGCGTATGTGGTCTTGATTTATCTGTCCTGTTATTTTACCCGGGGTAAACCAACATTCCTTGCAACACTGTCCTATATTGGATCGAGAGTTCGCGCTTCCGCGCGTATGTTGTCTTGATTTAACTGCCCGCTTCGCGGCGGGCAACCTAATCTAACCGGGGTTAAACCAAAGGTCCTTGCCAAATTGTCCTATATTGGATCGAGAGTTCGCGCTGCCGCGTAACATACGCGATTTCTCTTGTGGAAGGCCCGTTCAGTTTTACAACATAAAATGACAATTTCCCGTTTCGACGCGCAAGAGGAACGGATTTTTTGAAGAAAAAGTAAAAAAATTAAAATGCACCTACAGCCGCCCCCTGCGGGGGCGGAACTTGGTTTGTCTTCTCACAGTCTTGATTTATCTCTCCGCTTCGCGGCGGGCAACCTAATCTAACCGGGGTTAAACCGACGGTCCTTTTTCACATTGGCCTATTGACAACATTGACACATTGGACAACCTAATCTAACCAAGGTAAAACCAATGGTAAAACCAAATGGTATCTTAAAATATAAAATTCAAAGAAAGACAAAATATAAAATAGTGCTAAATGCATGCAACTTCGGAGGCTTTGAAAAAAATATATATTTGTAAATTTTCAATAAGGATTTCTCTATTAGAAAAAATTACGTGTCCAGGCTATCGGCCACGAAGATACCAAAATGTCAATTTCAATAGAAAAATGTATAATCTATACAGATCTGAAAGAAATTTCAATATATCTCTTGCAGTTTTCATTTTATAGCTATTTGAATTTATTAATTTCTGTTATGATCGAGTTTGAGGGGCGACGGCCGCCGCCAGATAAAATATTTTGCAAAACTAACTGAAAGATATCATAGATTGGCTAATTCTCTACAAATGTTTGAAATTTTATTGTTCCACGTTGTGTGAAACATACTAAAATCATTTTTTAAACAAATCCAGACATGTCAATCATGAATTCCGATCAAATCCGAACGCGAAAATTTCAAAATATTCAAAAATTGCGAAAAAATATATTAATAATTGAAGGATTTCAATGAAACTTATACTGAATGTGGGTATCCACCAGAGGTATGAGTTGACAAAATTTGAAAGCTCCCACTCCAATGGGGACGTCGTGAAGAATGATTTTCTCGTCAACAATTTTATGGAAATATCTCGTCAATGCCGCAAGGTGGAAAATTATAACCGGGATATCCGTATGTAAGACGTCGGTGTCTACAAAAAAGTATTCTTTGCAAATTTTGTAAAATCCTTCGGTTTGGTCGCAAAAGTAAATAATATAAAATTTTAGACGTACCCCTTTTCTGAATTTCGTTTTTGAATTTTTTCGTTTATAAAAAAAAAATTCGGCCAAACGGTTCGCTTTGGAAAGATGAAAATGACAATTCATATTTAGATGAAAATGTGCTCTATAAAATAGCGCTAAATGCATGTTTCTTAGACTCCGGAAAATTCGACAAAAAAATATGTTTGCAAGTTTTCCCTGAATATTTCTTTTTTAAAACAATTATGTGTCCAGGCTATCGGCCACGAAGATGCCAAAACGTCAATTCCAATAGATAAAAAATGTATAATCTATATAGATTTGAAAAAAAATTCAATATATCTCTTGCAGTTTTCATTTTATAGCTATTTGAATTTATTAATTTCTGTTATTTTCGAGTTTGAGGGGCGGCGGGCGCCGCCCGATGAAATATTTTGCAAAACTAACTGAGGGATATCATAGATTGACTAATGCTCTACAAATGTGTGAAATTTTATTGTTCCACGTTTTGTCGAACTTAGTAAAATATTTTTTTCAACATATCCAGACATGTCAATCACGAATTCCGATCAAAACCGAATTAAAAAATTTCAAAATATTCAAAAATTGCAAACTAATATATTAATCCTTGAAGGATTTCAATGAAACTTGTACTGAATGTGGGTATCCAGCAGAAGTAACTGCTGATAAATTTTGAACGCTCCCACTCCAATGGGGACGGCGTGAGGAATTATTTTTGCATCACAGCTTATTTACAAATAACTCGTCAACGCCTCAAGGTGAAAAATTATAACCGGGATATCCGTATGTAAGACGTCGGTGTCTACAAAAAAGTATTCTTTGAAAATTTTGTAAAAACCTTCGGTTTGGTCGCAAAAGTAAAAAATATAAAATTGAAAAAATTTTAGAAGGGGTACGTAATTTCGTCACTCAATTTACACGGGTTTTAAATGGGCTCTTCCGCCAAAACGGTTCGCACTGGATAAATGAAAATGACACAACTTTTAGATGAAAATGTGCTCTATAAAATAGCGCTAAATGCATGTTTCTTAGACTTCGGAAAATTGAACAAAAAAATATATTTGCAAGTATTTCTTTATTAAAAAAATCCTGTGTCAAGGCAATCGACCACAAATATGTAAATTTCAATAGAAACATGTACAATTTATATATAACTCTTGTAAACTATATAAAATTTAATGCGTTTGTTAACGAAAGTGCGCTCTATTTATCTGTGTTAAAATTATTTAACACACATTTCTAAACGTTCGTCATGTCTTGGCTATCAGCCGCAAAAAGTTTGCATGCAGCACATTTCAATGGGTCTCAATTAGCACTATTCGATTTTAAAAAGAAAATCTGGATAAATTTCGAGATGGCGTTTCCATCAGCCGTCAAGTGGTAGAACCGACCGTTTTTCAACAAAAACTCTCTTGTTATACCCGCTAGGAAGTCGAGGAATACACCTTTAGATTCCAAATTAAATGTGTAATTTTCAACTATTCTTGTAGAATACTCTTAATTCCCACCGTTTGAAAAATGGATTTTAAATCACCAGATGACCGAAAAACTTACATCGTCCCCCATGTAAAATTATCCGAATCACGAATCAGCCGCAGAAAATTCATGCAACATATTTTAATAGAACTTGATGAGTTGTATTCGAATTTGAATCGAAAATGTCAATAAATATTTAAATGGCTGTTCCTTCCGCAGTGAATTGGTAAAACAGACAGCTTTTCGCCAATAACTCTGTTGATATACATTCGAGGAAGACGCGTGTTGTACCGTTGAAATCTAAATTCAATTTAGAAGCTCCAATTATTCTTAAAAAAAACTCGTAAATATCGCGGATTATGAAAAAAAATTTGGAATTCAAATGTGAAGGGAACCAACTGTTTCTGATGTAAAATGGTCTGAATTTTAAGAATCTGCTAAAAGAAAAGTGAAAAAACTTCGTTTTCTTGTAGAAATTTGTGAAAAAAATGCGAATTTTGACGTTGCTATGTGTTGCTAATCAAGAGCCAGAGTCGCCGAAATCTGCAATTTAGAGATTTCAAGATATCTCTTTGAATTTTATTTGAATTTCAACCTAACATTGAGCGAAAAATCAGAATTTTGATTTAAATTATTTTCTTTAATTTTATCTTTTCAGAAGCACACGAATAATCATAAACGGATAAACTTCAACAATGACATTTCCACATAACCTGAGCGAAAATAGTGTCAGAATGATCAGCTGTAAGTGTAAATTGGCGATTCAGCGGCAAGCAATGGTCGTAGTATTTTTGACCTGGAGTGCGAAGCTGTTGATGGATTTGAGAAATTCAAACGCCATACTGTTGGCCTTTTCACCGGGCATGCACTTGTTGGACTGGAAATGTAAATTTTCTTTTAAGCGTTTCCGTTTGAAGAGGTGAAAAAAAAGTGACTTCGCGAATTGGGGCCTGCGGAACGTCTCCGGAGGTGTAATGCGCCGAGACTGGTGTCGTTCGAAAGTAGACACGTGGGGCTATAATTCCTGAAAAGAGCAATACAATTCTAAAACATTTCACCGAATATTGAAGGTTTCAATTTGCTCAATTTTCAAAAATTCGTTTCGAGTTTGGACGGGCGTCGAGACCCCCAAATGCGATCGAGCGATGCATCGTTCCTATCGCCTTATAGACCCTTTCGTTCTTTATTCAGAAACCACCACCGCGAGGCCCTGCTATTTAATTTAGCGAATCCCAGAGGATTCTCGCGTACTTCTGCAAAACATGGTTTTTCGGGCCTCCCGGCGCCATCAGGCACGCACTCGCAATTAAACTCCAAAACAAACTTAAAGACACTATGCCGAATCGATTGGTGCCGGTCCGGTCCCGAGCCGACTGTTGGGTATCCCGGGAGAGGGATCCCCGCAAATTAGGTGAAAAAAACATCGCGTTTTTACGATTTTTGTGTTAAAATTAACCCAGGGCGGGAATAGGATGCCGCATGTCCCAGATTCTTCCACTGCCCGTTGCGGGTTTGGAGACACGGCGCTCTTCAATCAAGAGAACGGCGTCCACAGATGTGATGAAAAAAAACGGTTTTTTTTCGCTTACATTTTCCGCCGCACCGGGTGAACCGACGGTCGCGTACTTTTCCGCATGACGTCAAAAAACGTGAAATCGACGCGGCAAGAGAACGCAGTAAAAAAATCGAGCCGCGGACCAAAATTGCTCCTCAAAGGTGCAAGAAACGATCTCCTGTTTTTGGCACCTGGAGGACGCCGTGTGGGACTTGCGAGCGGTAGACAGACACGGGTCGAAGGCCTGTTCAGTTTTACAACAGAAAATGACCATTTCCCGTTTCGACGCCCAAGAGGAAAGGAGTTTTTACGGAAAAAGTGAAAAATTTAAAACGCACCTACAGCCGCCCCCTGCGGGGGCGGAACTTGGTAAGGCTCGTCAAAAAAAACCTAATTTTTTGTTCAATTCATTGGAAAAAATTCAAGACGTAAACCGCATTTTTTGACAATTTTTCTTAATTTTCAAGAAATCTTGACTTTTGATCCCTTTCGAGTTCAGTGACGGTACCTTACTCGATTAGTATATTTCGATCGACGATCGACGACGATTATGAACTGTTTTGGAATAATTCGCGAAGTGCTTCCATTTTTTAATGCGTATGCAAACCGGTCTTTTGTACTAAAAACTTCTAACATCAATTGGGGCTAAAACATCATTGGGTACTTTATGTGACACTCGGTGGGTTGAAAGACACAGAACAACGCGTTTGTTCAAAGAGCGTTTTGACCAAGATTTTGCGGCAATTTTAGAATCATTGAACAGTATTAGTGTATGGGACGATGCCATATCATCATCGAAAGCTAACATATTGAATACCTCATTATTGACACTTGAGTTCATTGTTTCATTAAAATGTATCAATCACATTTTTGCCTTAACGTTACCATTCTGTAGAATATTTCAAAAAGATACATTTGATATAAGTACAGCCGCTATGGGTATAAAGGATCTTAGTACTCACTTCTGAAAGAAATAATGTAGAAAATATTTTCAATGGCATTTGGAATAACATTGAGAAATTAGCAAGTGAACAAAATATGGTTATATTTTGTTCACTTGCGTATTGTTTATTTTTGTACACTTGTTACATTACGCTGCCAAGAATTGCACGAAAACAAACAAATAGGGACAATCAACCAGCAAGTAGCGCCGAAGAATATTTCAGAAGATGTATTTTTAGTCCTTTGTTAGATTTTATTTTAAATGATGTGAGTACAAGGTTTTCTTCAGATACTATTGATGCTTTTCATTTGAGTAAATTACTACCTCAAAACTTAATCAAATTGGACAATGAAAACTTTCAAAATTTAACTGAAGTTTTATTGAAGAAATTTGAGACTATTTTTCAGAAAGTTCAAAATTTAAATACGAAATCAATATTTGGAGCCGAGTTAAAATTATGGCGCGCTAAATGTTTTCGTTTAGTAGAACTCGGAGGAAATAATTTTCTACAACCTGTTCGTGTATATTCTGAACATTGCGATCGCGAATATTATCTCCGAATTGTAGCATTCTATTCAAAATTTTACTTACGTTGCCAGTTAGTGTAGCTACTGCAGAACGAAGTTTTTCAGCCCTTCGTAGGTTAAAAAACAGGATTCGCAATAGGATTGCTGAGGACAAATTGACGGGATTGGCGTTATTACACGTTCATCAAGATATTTCTATAGACATTGAAAACGTTATTGATAGGTTTGCAAATTCTCAAAAGCGAAAACTTTAAATGAATTTATAATTTAATTTTAAAAGCTAAACTTGATAAATATTTTTTATAATTTCTCAGTTTATTATTTGTTATCAGAATTACTTGATTCTATTTAAAGGAGACTTCCTTTCGAAAAAATGTGCTGCTTTATTTTCCTTGTGACCGCAATATAAGCTAGAAAATTGTACATTTAACGGTTTCCTAGCTTAATATCCCCGACCGAAAAATCGTCGAAAACATTAATCGACGTACTCGTGACGGGCACATTGAAACAAAATGGAGGGCCAAGAAGATTAACGACAGTAAGGAACAGAATGTCCTGGACATGATAGAGGAAGATCCAAGTACTTCTTCGCGACAAATTTCCAATACTTTGAATGTAAGTCATTGGGCAGTTTGTAAAATTCTTAGGTGCAATTTGTTGTATCCATACCACATTCAACGTGTTCAGGCACTACTATCTGCTTATCTACGTGATTATCGTCCACGTATTGCGTTTTGTCAATAGTTTTTGCAAACATTAGTTCTGATCCCTCAATTCCTGGCACACATTCTTTTAACCGATGAAGTCAGTTTCTCAAGAAATGCATGTTATTACTGTCGCAAATTTTGTACACCCTGTATCTTCGAAACAAAGATTTTTTCATAAATCATCATAAAACAAAATATTCTTAGAATAGGCCAAGAAATAACCCCTTGAATTATTGCCGCATGTTTACCTAACACCTCGTATAATTGAATTACTATACAAACTTAAAAGAAAACACGTTTTCATTCAAGTGCACTAAAAAGGAGGAAATCATGTTTTTCTACTGATATATGTGAAAATGGCATTTTTCCACGGCTTACCCTACATGAAAGTGACATTTTTTCATTCTAAAAGATGAAAATATTTTCACATCTAGAGACGAAAATGAGAATTTTAAATTTATGATTTTCTCGATTAAAACACTAAACTAACCAAATTTGCATGGACTTTCTTATTAATTATATCAATTTTAATTAAATATTTTATGTACAAACGTAAAACGAGCCCGAAAATATTTAAAAAACCGAAATAAAATTAGGACATTTGACTTTTGACTTGACTTGAAAAGTATCACCTTCTATGAGAATGTTGTTACCATAATTGTTGGTACCAATATGTTACCATAGAAACGACCAAACCAACAATTAAATTTGTATTGATAGTTCTGACAGTTCGCTTCGAATTATGGATTCTACAACCGAAATCAGTAGAAAAAATTGCATTTACTACTCGAGATGAAAGTGTTTTTTTTTTGGTTCGGTGTGATTGCTAACTCGCTGGCGCTTGTGAGCAAACTCCCACCTCACCAAAAAAACGCATTCATCTCTTGCTGAAAAATATACTATTCTCTGTATTTTGACAGTAAATAAATGTGTGGGGCGCCAACGTAGTTAATGTCAATATACTTTAGCGCTCCACTCTTTTATTCATAGTCGCTAATGTCAACACGGAATACAATTATTTTCTTCTTTTTAGTTTAATTTATCAAAAAAGGGGCTTTAAAAACTATTTTTATTTATTTTATTATTTTCGACTTTTTAGTCTTTACAAAGTAGACAACATCATCTCGCAAGAAGTATGTATCCGTAGAGGCGTGACGCAAGGTTGTGTCCTCCAATCTTGTTCAACATATACTCATACACAAGAAAATTTTCCAAGAAGCATTAAACGCAAACGAAGCTATTAAGATGAATGGCGAAAACATCAATAACATACGATACGCTGATGATTCCATCATACTAGCAAGCACCTTGAATGCCTACAAAGCATAATGAACAAGGTCAAAATCACAAGCAAACGGTATGGACTCGATTAAACACCTCAAAGACAATTTTTTAATCAGTAAAAACCTTTGTTACCCTAAGGTGTAAAGGTAGCAAAGACAAAATACATGGTGATATCTAAAAACTAGAGGCCACACCAAAATACACTAATACTTGGCAATGAACACGTTGAGAGAGTAGAGAAATATGTGTACCTGGGTACCCCCATAATTTTCACTTTTTTAATATTGAGTTTTTTTTAATGTAACCTAGCGGTATTGTATATTGCGTGCGTTACCCAAGTTATGTGGTAATACAACCAAAAGTGTACTGAAACCGGATTAATACGCAAGCATTTTTTTGTACTTAATATGGAAAATCAACTAATCCGCTGTATTATAATTATCATATACGTGGTCTGTTAGAAAAGTATCCGACCTTTAGCCGATAAAAAACTGGCATACCTGGAGCGTTGGAAACCTAATCACCCTCAAAGTAGTCTCCTTGGGACTCCACCCACTTCTCCCAGCGGTACCGCCATTGTTGGAAGCATTCGGAATCGACTATAGCTCGGCAGTCATTGTAGCCATAATGTCCTCTCTTGTCTGAAATCGCGTTTCTTTCAATGGCCTCTTGACTTTAGGGAATAGCCAGAAGTCGCAGGGTGGCATATCAGGAGAGTAAGGAGCCTGTCGAACCAAAGGAGTCTGGTTTTTCGTCAAAAAATTGTGAACCAAGTGCGAAGAATGTGCTGGAGCATTGTCGTGATGGAGTAGCCAATTTCCTGATGACCAGAACTCCACTCGCTTGCGCCGCACAGCATCACGTAAGCAACGTAGGACATCCCTATAGTACTCTTTGGTGATTTTTACTTGCATTGTAAAACCGACGAGCGCACTACACACTACGTCACTCGAACACTGCTCGACAGCAACTGACGCTATCCACAGGCGGGAAAAATTTCACGCATTCACACGTAGGTTCAAGGTCGGCTCATGCAAGCGCGCTTGATTGAAATCCATCAGGTTTTCAAAATAAAAAATAAGGCCGGATACTTTTCTAACAAACCATGTACACTATTAAAAATGTTATAGATATATCAAAACTTTTTTTCAGTGTAATCAACCAAACTACGGGAACTGTACTAATCCGCTGGCATCATTTCACTGTAGCCCCTTAAAAGGACGCATAAACAAGGACTGTCCAACCTTTCACTTGAACCCGTTATTTCGAAAAGGGCATTAGTCAAAGAATTAAAACTTTTCAGAATCAACAAAAATATTTTTTTTGTAAAAAAAGGCATTGATGCTGAAAAAACTGAATATAGAGGTTGTTAAATAAAAAACATACACGCTTTCTGGAATATTTATTTAAAAGACAATTATCATTAAGATATTTTGAATTAAAATTTTTGGACCTTTTGAAAAAGGCATTAGTCCAAGAATTTTAGTTAGTTAATCATTTTCAGCAATTTTGGCTTTTTTATTTTATTATGTTTATAGTTTTCATTATCCCTGCGACCAGAGACTCTTTTCTAGGTCTAAAAGAATTTTCGGTAAGCTCACGATGCTCCAATTCCTTATCTAATAGTGATGTTATGTCATATCTGACAGATGCTTTTCGTTTCATTTGAAAGAGGCATAAGTCCAGGACTCGTGCCCGGTTCATTGCTTTTTAAGTTGAGTTGTGGTGTATACACGTGTGCTCTTTTCGCATAGAATATGTAAAACGCTTCAGTGAATAAAATGGCGTACAAAAGTGATATTTCAAAAAAGTGTGACTCGTGTCCTTTTCGAAATGACGGTTCATTTATAATCTCGGACGTATGCTAAGCCTAACAAGAACTGCATTGCGTATTATATTAGTTGTTCATTATGAAAAGAAAATGAAACAAATAAAATAAAATAAATGAATTTATAGCTACTACAAATTGCGGGAACTGTATTTAAACGCAAAGAGTAACCTAACTGAGGGAACCATACGAATCCCCACCACCATCGGCATGCTGTAGGTCCTGCGTACGGCATGCCGAGGGTAGTAGGGATTCGTACGGTTCGACTTGTAGAAAAGCACGCCGTAGTGAAAAGGTTAAGTATCGACTTAAAGTATATAGTTAAGAAAGAATAGACCTTCACATTACCACTTCCATTTAAGTTTGCTCAATTTTTGATGGCATCTTCCATTCCTGTTCTTCGTCGTATTTCGGTTTTTGTTACCGCAATTCCTAAAGATATGCCCAGCATTGGCAGCTCCATGTCTCTTTAGTCTCTTTTAGATCACACCTGTTCGAACATGAAACCTTTTACCGATATACCTGAGGTGGGTACTAGGTTTATTATAAATTCAGATTTTGAAATATTTCGGCAACATAACTTCCTTTTTTGAAAATATAATAAAACATATTTTACGCACAACTGCATCAAAATTGTTCCTTTACCTTAGTCTTAGTTACCGGGGCCTAAAATTTGACATTACGCCCGTCAAAATTTTACCGGCCCGTGGACCTGTAAAATCATTGAAAATCCCGCATCAAGATCAATTATCTTAAGACTTCCCAAGATGAAAACCCCGTTTCATATCGGTATTTAGACTTGCTTGGGATCAAACCCAACACAGCTTCATTAGCTTCCATTAATATTTCGGAGGGAATTCAGCGCTTAGTTCCATTCCGAAATTATGAAAATTTTTGTTCTAAACAATAATTTTTGTTTTTTTCTTTAGCAACAAATAACCTAAGTGACGAGCTATGAATTTAAGTCACCGTCGTATTTTTTTTTTCATCGTTTTTAACCATTTTTAATTAAATTTTGTAGGTTTTCTGCAGTTGTGCGTAAAACGTTGTACATGCCTCGGGCCGGAGGAATGTAGTGGGGCTACATAGACCTCACACCCTGTTTAGCGTGGGGTTACATAGACCTCACACCCTGTTAGCGCGATGAAAAGTGGATGCAATTAGATGAAAAGTGGATGCAAGTAGATGAAAATTGGATTGAAGTGGATGCAAGTATGACTTAATGGAAGAAAGCAGTTTGGATAAAAGTGTAGCTGAAGATATTGAAACAGGTGTACCCAAAGATCATGATATATACAAATGATTTAATGGTGGGAATAAAAGAAAACGTCTCAATGTTAGCTGACTCCTTTAAAGAGTTGTTAAATTACCTGGATTTATTGGAACATCGATTTGATATTAGTAATTCTCAAACACCCAAATAGAATACCCCTGCAGAATTTCCAAGAAATTGCATTAATAAGAGAGAAGAAGATGAAGAAAGTGTTTTCACATACTATGATTTCGAAGGGAGCATTAAAACCTTACCTCAATGAGAAAATTGCAAGCGGGAAGTAGTTTAATCCGTTTATTGAATGCAATGATCCTAACGAATAACAACTGATTTAGAACTCTCAGCTCGGTCTTATATACCCGCTGGAATGTTTATTAAATTAAACGGAAAAACAATCCTAAGAAATTGATTAGACCGCGCTCCATAATTTATTATTTTCCTCGCTCGCGCACCGCTGATAAGATAGCATGAGTTGTTATGACTGACAAAACATCCGGTTGCGTCTAATGGCCAAGCCAGGGCAATAGATCAAAATAAAAACAAATACGAAAAACAAATCTAAGAAATTGATTACACTGACATACACAAACATCCTGCTATGCTTAATTGACTACTGATAAATTCAAATCTTATTATGTTTATTAAGTTAAACAAAATTAAACAATTGAAAATATATTTTAGTTAAATTAAACAATCCCTTATATATTTTAGTTCAGTCTTATCTAGTTTCATTTATTTAGCTTCGTCTGTCTAGTCTCATGTATCTAGCCTCATGTATCTAGTCCCATGTATTTAGACTCATCTATCTAACCTCATGTATCTAGCCCCGTCTATCTAGTCTCATGAATTGGGACTCATCTATCTAACCTCGTGTATCTAGCCTCGTTGATATATGCAACCAACTACACATCTCATTTGCCCCCGTCAGCACCTAATTTTGAATTTTCCCGCCTCGCGTCTATTTTTTTAATTTTCCCGCGCATCTGAAAGTCACGGAAATGACGGCCGGAAGTCGAAACCGGAAACCGGAAGTCGAAACCGGAAGTCTAAGCCGGACGTCGAAACCGGAAATCAAACCGGAAGTCGAAACCGGAAACCGGAAGTCGAAACCGGAAGTGACAGGGTCAAGTTCAGAGGTCATGGTTAGGTTAGGTTTTTGTCTATTGTGACAGGTTCAAGGTCAGAGGTCACGGTTAGGGGTCAAAGGTCATCGCGCATGAGCATGACAATGGAGGTGGAGGTTTTAGAAGGAACTATCTTTCCCTACTGCCCTCTTTCGTCGGCTGCGGGCGTAATCTTACACCTACGGCCCTCTATATGTTAATTACTATTACAAATCATAATTTTTATCTTTTTTTCTATAATATAGGTATATATCTAAAATTGTGTTTTACATAGTTTTGAAAATAATGTCAGGTAGGTGATGCCCATTGTCCCATCCATACCCTGACTATGTCGAGTTTGACCCTTATCAGCGGGTATGGTGGCAATCTCTTGGCCTTTAGGTCTTTTAGGGTCTTTCGACGATTGACATAACTCAAACGTGGAACTCAAATTACACCACAAAAAGAAATCGCAAGGGACCAAATCGGGTGAGCGGACTGTTCCGAAGTGAGCGAAGGGTGAGCGACGTGTTCCCTCAAAACAGCCATTGATGCACTTGAAGTGTGTGCCGTTGCTCCGTCTTGTTGGAACCAAATATCCTAAGTCCTAAGTCTAATTCATCAAGTCGTGGAAAGAAAAATTCCTCCAACATGTTCACATACCGGTCCGAATTCACTGTCGTTGTCACCTCATTTTCTTCAAAAAACCAGGGACCATCAATCTCAGTTGAGGAAATTGCACACCACACTGTCACTTATAAAGGCCTTTGAGGCAAATCTAGGGGATTGGTATGAGTCCAGTAGCACATCTTCTGCTTGTTAACGTATCCTCTTAAGTGAAAATGGGCATCATTACTTAAGAAAACAATAGCGTGCTTAGGAACGTTTTCGAGAAGTTCATCGCGTTCGTTTCTTCGAGAATTGAAGTCTTAGAGTTTCTGCACAATCGCCAACTTGTGGGATGGTAATGAAGGTCATCGTCTCACATCGCGAAGAATTTGCCTCACTGAACGATCTGAAAGTCCAAGGGCAGACGCATGTTTGCGCGCAGAACACCGTGGGGATTGCAAGTTTGAAGCTATCACTATTGATCTGATGGGCCGAGGAACTCCAGTTCGTCGTTCTTCTTACCTAAGTAACAATTGATTTCCGGTCCGGGACAGGACCCAACGGGGCTATATTGAAACGATTACGGAAGGCGCGCTGCGCTGGGTTGCGATCAGAGAACATCCTTTCGAAAAGCAGGCCTCGACGGATCTCGCCCCGCTCCAGCGCCTATAGCCTGAATGGTAAAAAGTTATGTTGCCGCACCCTGTACCATTTTTATGCATCATCAAGACGATCACAATGATATTTGATAAACGAATTGTACATACATTACAGCTATTCATTAACATTTAATTTTTTAGTTACAAAATTTCACTTATTTAAAATGTCATTCGACATTCAATTTTAACCATATAGCAATAAGCCTTATATTAAATAAGGTCCTCAATAAAAGTAAAATTTACAAAAAACGTTACCTTAACAAATTAGCCAATTTATGCAAATCCAAAATTTCCAACTTTTGACTAGCAACTTCAGCATCTTCTTCCTCTTTCATATTCGAAAAACCCAACTGCAAATTCTTCAATATTTTTGGTTGCACCAATTTGAATTCCTGATCCACAAAACTACAACAAGATTCTGCATCGACTGTTTCATCGTATAATAAGCTGAACTCTTCGGGTTCATCTGATGGGCGGGGATAAGAGACTAATTGCGGATATGTGGATAAGTCTGAGGTTGTGGATCCGGTGGATTGCAATAAAGTAGTTTCGCTAGATATTATGCTATTGCAGGGACTATAAATCATTTTCCAAGAGTTTTGCGATGGCATTTGAAGAATATTAAGTCTTATCATTGACACAAAATTGTCGAGAGGTGCAGAGTTTAATTCCAAATCTATTATCATGCCCTTGGTATAGGGAACCAAATGAAAAGATTCACAGCTAAAAATAAATGGGAATATTGAAGTTATTCATTTTATTTTTTGTTCTTTCATATTTTATTAAAAATACAGGGTGTTAGGTAAATATGCGGCAAAAATTCAAGGTGTTATTCCTTGCCCTATTCTAAGAATATTTTCTTACTTGATGATTTCGGAAAAAAACAAAACAAAAAAAAATTTACAACAGTAACAACATTTTATTAACCAGAAGTACATGTGAAGTTACACCATCTACAATAAATGTTCGAAATGACTTCCTTCAGGCTGGATACAAGGATTCAATCTTCTCGTCATTGAGTGTGGAACTATTTTAAACACACCAGGGTTATTTCTAATTGAGTTACACACAGAAATTATCCGAATTCGTTCAGGTTCTCGACTGTAGAAGCGTAAACTAATGACTTCAGATAGCCCCATAAGAAGTAATCCATAAACCACTTTGCAATTCTTGTCGCCAATGGTACATCCTGCAGAAACGGGGCTTTCTTCCAAAAAGTTGTGATACCAAAGTTGTGTTTCTTCCAAAAAGTTGTGATTGCTGGTAGAAATACTGGTCCAATAAGATCATCATCATCTGTGGTGCTGCAGCTCTGTGCGGGTCCTGGCCTCCCAAAGTGTGTTCCTCCATTCGTCCTTGTTTTGTGCTAGTCCTCTACAGGCTCGAAGTCCTAACTTTGATGCGTCTTCGGTTATCTTTGGCTTTATATTTGGCTTTATCTTCTTTATTTTTGAGTTTTGGCCTGGTACTTTTTCGTCCTCCCTGTAGTTGGGCGTCTAATAGCCTCTTTGCTACGCTGTTTTCCGGTGCTCTTGCTACATGCCCTGCCCATTAAAACCGCATAATTTTCACTCTGGTTACGATCTCGGGTTCTTCGTGCTTTTTTAGTAAGTGTTGCAGTTCAAAATTGTATCTATTGTCGCATATTCCCTAAGATTGTGTGAACATTTTCCTCTCCAAAATGTTTAGGAAGTTGGTGTCTTGTTGGCTTATTGTCCATGTTTCCGCGCCATATGTTACTACAGGCCGTATTAGTCTTGTATATGACCATCTTCGTCTTTCTAGTAACGCTAGGGTTTGCTAGTTGTTTTCGTAGTGCGTTGTAGCACCTGTTATCGAGCATTATTCTCTTTCCTATTTCAGAAATTTCGATTTTTTTTTGTTCCGATTGTAAGTGCTTCACCGAGTTCCCTTTGTGACGTGATTACTGGCAGTATATTTGTTTTTTCTCGTTTATTTGTGGGACGAAGATGTTGTCGGCCTCCTTGAGGGCTGAATAAGTTCTAGTCATTTCTCTTGTCGCCCAGGTAATTATTTGAAAGTCGTCTGCGTATTCGAGTAGTTGTGCAGATCTACCATAGTATTGATTGTATCTCTCCTGTTTGCGTTCGCGTCTCTGATTGCTTTTACTAGGCATATGTTAAATAGGAGGCACGCTAACGCGTCTCCTTGACGTAGCCCGTTGCGTATTTATATGTGCTCTGAGATATTATTTTGTATTTTTATGGTAAACTTAACGTTCTTCATTGTCATCATCAACAGTCGCACTAGCTTCGTTGGTATTTCTAGGGCCTTTAGAGCATCATAAAGTTTGGTTCGTATAATGCTGTTTTAAAGTCGACGAACATATGGTTCGTGTCCATTTGGTGTTCCGTGCCCTTTTATAACATTTGTCTAAACGCCAATATTTGGTGAATTGTGGATTTTCCGGGACGGAAACCCGGGACGGAGGCCCTGATAGACCCCTATGAGTTTTTCCACCTTTGGAAGTAGTCTTCCATAGAGTATGTTGGAGAGGACTTTATATGCTACGTTTAGCAACGTAATGCCTCTGTAATTCTTACAGTTTAGAGCCCCCCCCCCCCCTTTCTTGTGTATGGAGCATATTACTTCTTGGTTCCACTCTTGGGGAAGTTCTTCCTTCGCCCATATTTCAGAGTATATGATTTGTAGTTGGTTAATCAACTGATTCCCTCCCTGTTCGGTCGCTGCTAGCCTACTTATTGTTCCTCATCTTTTTAAGGGCGTCTATAATTTCTTATCTGCTAGATGTTCCATCTCTTCTTCGCCCATTCGTTGTCCGATGCTGCGTCCATCTAGTTAGTATCTCCTTTGGGTCCGTTAGTAGGTTTCTATTGGCGTCCTTACACACTACGTTTCTGGGTTTATATTCGTTTCTTTCCTCGTTTATTTGCTTATAGAAAAGTCTGGAGCTGCTGTTTTGCCGGGGGTTTTCTAATCGTCTCTATTTGTCCTTATTCAAAAGCTCGTTTTTTCCCTGTGTATGTTGCTTGCTCTTCTGTATTCTTACACATTTCTCCTCGTTCTTCTTTGTATCTTCTCATTGTTATCTCTTATATACTTCATTTTTTTTCTGCTGTTCGCCTTTCGCATTCCGCTTCGAACCAGTCGCCTAAGATGGTCTTAGGCTGCTTGTGCAGGTCCAGAACTTCTGAGCCGGCCGAGACGAGTGCTTTCTTCCATTTCTTCCACCATTCTGCTATTGGAATATTATGTTATCTTCAAAAATCTTTTGTTTGCCCTCGTTCCGTAGTAGCTCTGTGTTAAATCTGGGTATCTTTTCTCCTCGGATTTGTTTGGTGTTTGAGATTCTCGCTCTTAATTTCGCTTTTGTCAGAAAATGGTCCGAATCAATATTTGCTCTGCTCTACAGGTTTTTATGTTCATAGGGTTGGACCTACGACGAGCATCAATTAGTAGGTGATCGGTTTGATTGTGAGTTTTCCCGTCTGGAGATACCCATGTCACTTTGTGTATATTTTTCCATTCTAACAGTGTGCTTCCTACTACTAGGTCTCTCGTTCCGTTATCATTGCTTTCCATGTGCAGGCAGTTTTTCCCAATTTGTGCTTGGAATTGTTTTTCTCCTCCAATTAGATATTCACCCACAATTCCAACCCAAACATTCAAGGAGAACTGATGTTGAAATCGATCTTCACATACCTCATATGGATTTTCATCTGCCCACACATGGTTGTTATGAAAATTCCTTATTACATTTCTTGAGGAACTGGCTTCATCGGTGAAAGGAATTTATGTCAACCATTGAGGGATTAGAACTTAGAACTAATGTATGCAAAAGCCATTGGCATAATGCAATACATGGACAATAATCCGCAGGTAGTAGTGCCTGAACACGTTGAATGTGGTATGGATACAACAAATTGCCCTTAAGAATTCTCCAAACTGTCCAATGACTTACATTTAAAGTATTGGCAATTTGTCGTGTATCACGTCCAGCACATGCTTTTCCAGTTGTATCGTTCTTACAGTCATTAATCCTCCGGATTGTGTCCCAATGTGTTTGGGTGGAAATGGGGTGTTTCGAATCGTTGGATGGATCGTTTCAATGTGCTTGTTTCACGAAGACGTAGATGAATGTTTTCGAAGATTTTTCGGTGGGGGATATTACGGAAAGGTAACCGTTCAATGTACAATCGTCTAGCTTGTAATGAATAGCCATCAGCAAGTCCATACATAAAATGCATGTCAGTCATCTAGGCGTTTGTATACCTGGTAGAGGACTTCACTAACTATTAGTGACACGTGAAACAGCCAAACATCGCTCAATGTAAACAACTGCGACCGATACAGGTAATGATCACTGATTTTAATGTTTGCCTAATGTTTACCTAACACCCTGTATATACTGATGTGTTGAACATATGTACACTACTCTGTTAATATTTATCAGAAGATCATCAAGATAGAAAACATTCAAGTTGCAATAAATTTCATGTGAATAAGTGTTTCAACGAAGTCTGTGTGTTGTTGTGTAACGAAGCTTCATGTGAGATGTTCGATATCTTACATTTTGCCACCAGATTGTTTTGCGACCAGTCGATACCAATTTCAAAATAATCCGCATTAGGTGAACCCTGTCGAAACAAGCAGCGCATATGCAAAGATTATGGTGCTATGGTTTATGAAAATCTCATGTCTTCAGACGACATTGTTTGTAGATCTAGTAATATATAAAACATAGCTAACCATCTTGAAATTTTACCGTGAAAGACGGAATAATAATAATATAGCAAATTACCCCGTGCAGCCACCAAAGCTTGAATCCTCAAATCGCAAATTATAATTAACCCTGTGCCATTAAATTTCAAAAACAACATCTGAAAATTGGCTGTCATTTGAATTCTTGCCAATTTCTGTGACAAAATTGTGGGATTAGATTTTTTATTTCGTGTTGAATATTTAATAATTGTCAGTCATAGTCAAGTTTGGGCCAGTTGCTATATACGAATATCTAATTTGTGTGAATGAATTATTTCCTTCAATTAGGGAATCCCTATTGTATAATACTTTTTCTTTCGTTTGTAATTAATTTGAAACTCGTAATTATATTCTAAGAGTAGTATTTTACAAGGGTACGGTGGATGTAACACCAAATAAATCTAATACATAAAATTAATACTTATAAAAAATACCTGGAAATAATATTTTGCCCATACAGATTGCTGATAAACCCACAAATCTTGGGTTTGTTAAAAACATCCTGAATCAATTCCTTGTTGCGGACAATTAAATGAAATTTCTTAACGATCTCAGGATTAGAAGTTTCCAGCGCCTGTTGAATGGAATTGACGATCTGCAAGATCTTTAAATTTATTATAATCCGCAACGCCAGTCTCTGATCCTTGATCACTTCCCTCTTACCATTCTGAATCTCTAGAAGAGCAACATCAATAAAATCATCAATCAAAACAAAGTGCCAAACAGCCAATTTATTTATATATATATATATATATATATATATCGCTCCCGCTGAGACTACAAGACATATTTTTCGGTATGACGTACAACGGATCAGATAAAGTCTTATTTAATATAAATATTATAAAAAGATTCGTATCGAAAAGTGAATCACAGTATATTGAATACGGAGTTCATTGTACGGTCGCATTCCGAGAAACGCACGAAATGTATTCAAAAAGTTCATGGTGTGCACGAATATATATATATATATATATATATATATATATATATATATATATATATATATATATATATATATTACATTATAACTACATTACACGATTGTGTTATTAGTTAAAGAGTAAATAGAAAATTTCTATACAAAGGTAGAATTCGGGTAATAAGAATGAAAATCAAATTTTCCTAAATCAAATCATTTTTTTTAAAACGTCGATATTTCTATTTATTATATAAAATCTTTTTCAATATCGACAATGCTGCACAAAAATAGCTTTAGGCACATTACAATCCAGGCAAAAGTCATATAAATTAATAAACAACAATAATGCTCAACAAACATTAAACTAAACACATTACAATTTCTACAATTATAACGTATAGAAATCAGACGACGCTAGCTGGACGACTGGGAGCAAAACAAAAATTATAAATATTTCATCTAAAAAACGGTCAACGGAGCACCCGCTGTGCGAAATGCGATTTATAATGAACTGACTCAGTGTCAAGTTTACAACACGATAAAATGTTAATTTAAATTTACCAATCTAAAAAAAAATATTGAAAGTGAACAATTTGAATTAGTGAAAGAATTTCTGAATTTTACAGTAAAGAATCAAGTAAAAAAATCAAGTAAGAAGATTAAGGGTTAAAGGCAACAATTAATCGATCATATTTGTTAACTGCCCAGTGCATAAGCCACGCGTACATATACTCAAACTATCAGACATTTTTTGAATTCACGACAGTACCGGTATTCTGACTAAATCACAATTCCAGAAAAAGTCTTTTTGAAAGATTGAACTATCTCGCAAGAATTTGAAGATGTATTCTTCACCGCACGACGCTGTGATCTTTATTATGATATTATTACAATGTTCTGCCAGAGCACAAGAAAAAGATACTCTTTATATATATATATATATATATATATATATATATATATCTATATCATACACACTTGTCCTCAAACGCTGTGTATTTAAACCATCTTCTCAATTTTTTCCTCTGCTTATGAAACGAGCAAGGTTTCTGAACTTTTTTTACGCAGCAATGCAACTTATCCTGCGGGTTAAAGAACTCCACACAGTAAAACTTCATAGTAATAAGTAACAAGTGAAGACATGTAGACTATCACACAATAACATAAATATCTTAGAAGTAGATAGTGCATCTAAGTAATAATTCGCAGAAGAAAAAGCAAGTAGAATTAGACAAACAACACAGAGAGACAAGATTAGTCAGGCAAAACTACACTTCTCGGTCTAGCCTAATCTGTCTAAACAGGCAAGACCATACTGACAAGTCAGGGCAGACAAGGATGTGGATCCTCGTCCACTGACCTTTTGTGGAGTTATTCCACTTTTCCTGCCACTTCCAAGAGAGATTGGTACCGGCCTCCTTTTTAGAAGTTTTATTAGACAGACAAGACAAGACAGACAAGACTAGACAGACAGGACTAGACAGACAAGACTAGACAGACAAGACTAGACAGAGAAGACTAGACAGACAAGACTAGACAGACAAGACTAGCAGCAAAGACTAGACAGACAAGACTAGACAGACAAGACTAGACAGACAAGACTAGACAGACAAGACTAGACAGACAAGACTAGACAGACAAGACTAGACAGACAAGACTAGACAGACAAGACTAGACAGACAAGACTAGACAGACAAGACTAGACAGACAAGACTAGACAGACAAGACTAGACAGACAAGACTAGACAGACAAGAATAGACTGACAAGACTAGACAGACAAGACTAGACAGACAAGACTAGACAGACAAGACTAGACAGACAAGACTAGACAGACAAGACTAGACAGACAAGACTAGACAGACAAGACTAGACAGACAAGACTAGACAGACAAGACTAGACAGACAAGACTAGACAAGACAAGACTAGACTAGACAGACAAGGACTAGACAAGACTAGACAAGACTAGACAAGACTAGACAAGACTAGACAAGACTAGACAAGACTAGACAAGACTAGACAAGACTAGACAAGACTAGACAAGACTAGACAAGACTAGACAAGACTAGACAAGACTAGACAAGACTAGACAAGACTAGACAAGACTAGGACAAGACTAGACAAGAACTAGACAAGACTAGACAAGGACTAGACAAGACTAGACAAGACTAGACAAGACTAGACAAGACTAGACAAGACTAGACAAGACTAGACAAGACTAGACAAGACTAGACAAAAACTAGACAAGACTAGACAAGACTAGACAAGACTAGACAAGACTAGACAAGACTAGACAAGACTAGACAAGACTAGACAAGACTAGACAAGACTAGACAAGACTAGACAAGACTAGACAAGACTTGACAAGACTAGACAAGACTAGACAAGACTAGACAAAACCAGACTAGACAAAACCAGACTAGACAAGACTAGACAGACAAGACTAGACAGACAAGACTAGACAGACAAGACTAGACAGACAAGACTAGACAGACAAGACTAGACAGACAAGACTAGACAGACAAGACTAGACAGACAAGACTAGACAGACAAGACTAGACAGACAAGACTAGACAGACAAGACTAGACAGACAAGACTAGACAGACAAGACTAGACAGACAAGACTAGACAGACAAGACTAGACAGACAGACTAGACAGACAAGACTAGACAGACAAGACTAGACAGACAAGACTAGACAGACAAGACTAGACAGACAAGACTAGACAGACAAGACTAGACAGACAAGACTAGAACAGACAAGACTAGACAGAGAAGACTAGACAGACAAGACTAGACAGACAAGACTAGACAGACAAGACTAGACAGACAAGACTAGACAGACAAGACTAGACAGACAAGACTAGACAGACAAGACTAGACAGACAAGACTAGACAGACAAGACTAGACAGACAAGACTAGACAGACAAGACTAGACAGACAAGACTAGACAGACAAGACTAGACAGACAAGACTAGACAGACAAAGACTAGACAGACTAGACTAGACAGACAAGACTAGACAGACAAGACTAGACAGACAAGACTAGACAGACAAGACTAGACAGACAAGACTAGACAGACAAGACTAGACAGACAAGACTAGACAGACAAGACTAGACAGACAAGACTAGACAGACAAGACTAGACAGACAAGACTAGACAGACAAGACTAGACAGACAAGACTAGACAGACTAAGACTAGACAGACAAGACTAGACAGACAAGACTAGACAGACAAGACTAGACAGACAAGACTAGACAGACAAGACTAGACAGACAAGACTAGACAGACAAGACTAGACAGACAAGACTAGACAGACAAGACTAGACAGACAAGACTAGACAGACAAGACTAGACAGACAAGACTAGACAGACAAGACTAGACAGACAAGACTAGACAGACAAGACTAGCAGACTAGACAAGACTAGACAGACAAGACTAGACAGACAAGACTAGACAGACAAGACTAGACAGACAAGACTAGACAGACAAGACTAGACAGACAAGACTAGACAGACAAGACTAGACAGACAAGACTAGACAGACAAGACTAGACAGACAAGACTAGACAGACAAGACTAGACAGACAAGACTAGACAGACAAGACTAGACAGACAAGACTAGACAGACAAGACTAGACAGACAAGACTAGACAGACAAGACTAGACAGACAAGACTAGACAGACAAGACTAGACAGACAAGACTAGACAGACAAGACTAGACAGACAAGACTAGACAGACAAGACTAGACAGACAAGACTAGACAGACAAGACTAGACAGACAAGACTAGACAGACAAGACTAGACAGACAAGACTAGACAGACAAGACTAGACAGACAAGACTAGACAGACAAGACTAGACAGACAAGACTAGACAGACAAGACTAGACAGACAAGACTAGACAGACAAGACTAGACAGACAAGACTAGACAGACAAGACTAGACAGACAAGACTAGACAGACAAGACTAGACAGACAAGACTAGACAGACAAGACTAGACAGACAAGACTAGACAGACAAGACTAGACAGACAAGACTAGACAGACAAGACTAGACAGACAAGACTAGACAGACAAGACTAGACAGACAAGACTAGACAGACAAGACTAGACAGACAAGACTAGACAGACAAGACTAGACAGACAAGACTAGACAGACAAGACTAGACAGACAAGACTAGACAGACAAGACTAGACAGACAAGACTAGACAGACAAGACTAGACAGACAAGACTAGACAGACAAGACTAGACAGACAAGACTAGACAGACAAGACTAGACAGACAAGACTAGACAGACAAGACTAGACAGACAAGACTAGACAGACAAGACTAGACAGACAAGACTAGACAGACAAGACTAGACAGACAAGACTAGACAGACAAGACTAGACAGACAAGACTAGACAGACAAGACTAGACAGACAAGACTAGACAGACAAGACTAGACAGACAAGACTAGACAGACAAGACTAGACAGACAAGACTAGACAGACAAGACTAGACAGACAAGACTAGACAGACAAGACTAGACAGACAAGACTAGACAGACAAGACTAGACAGACAAGACTAGACAGACAAGACTAGACAGACAAGACTAGACAGACAAGACTAGACAGACAAGACTAGACAGACAAGACTAGACAGACAAGACTAGACAGACAAGACTAGACAGACAAGACTAGACAGACAAGACTAGACAGACAAGACTAGACAGACAAGACTAGACAGACAAGACTAGACAGACAAGACTAGACAGACAAGACTAGACAGACAAGACTAGACAGACAAGACTAGACAGACAAGACTAGACAGACAAGACTAGACAGACAAGACTAGACAGACAAGACTAGACAGACAAGACTAGACAGACAAGACTAGACAGACAAGACTAGACAGACAAGACTAGACAGACAAGACTAGACAGACAAGACTAGACAGACAAGACTAGACAGACAAGACTAGACAGACAAGACTAGACAGACAAGACTAGACAGACAAGACTAGACAGACAAGACTAGACAGACAAGACTAGACAGACAAGACTAGACAGACAAGACTAGACAGACAAGACTAGACAGACAAGACTAGACAGACAAGACTAGACAGACAAGACTAGACAGACAAGACTAGACAGACAAGACTAGACAGACAAGACTAGACAGACAAGACTAGACAGACAAGACTAGACAGACAAGACTAGACAGACAAGACTAGACAGACAAGACTAGACAGACAAGACTAGACAGACAAGACTAGACAGACAAGACTAGACAGACAAGACTAGACAGACAAGACTAGACAGACAAGACTAGACAGACAAGACTAGACAGACAAGACTAGACAGACAAGACTAGACAGACAAGACTAGACAGACAAGACTAGACAGACAAGACTAGACAGACAAGACTAGACAGACAAGACTAGACAGACAAGACTAGACAGACAAGACTAGACAGACAAGACTAGACAGACAAGACTAGACAGACAAGACTAGACAGACAAGACTAGACAGACAAGACTAGACAGACAAGACTAGACAGACAAGACTAGACAGACAAGACTAGACAGACAAGACTAGACAGACAAGACTAGACAGACAAGACTAGACAGACAAGACTAGACAGACAAGACTAGACAGACAAGACTAGACAGACAAGACTAGACAGACAAGACTAGACAGACAAGACTAGACAGACAAGACTAGACAGACAAGACTAGACAGACAAGACTAGACAGACAAGACTAGACAGACAAGACTAGACAGACAAGACTAGACAGACAAGACTAGACAGACAAGACTAGACAGACAAGACTAGACAGACAAGACTAGACAGACAAGACTAGACAGACAAGACTAGACAGACAAGACTAGACAGACAAGACTAGACAGACAAGACTAGACAGACAAGACTAGACAGACAAGACTAGACAGACAAGACTAGACAGACAAGACTAGACAGACAAGACTAGACAGACAAGACTAGACAGACAAGACTAGACAGACAAGACTAGACAGACAAGACTAGACAGACAAGACTAGACAGACAAGACTAGACAGACAAGACTAGACAGACAAGACTAGACAGACAAGACTAGACAGACAAGACTAGACAGACAAGACTAGACAGACAAGACTAGACAGACAAGACTAGACAGACAAGACTAGACAGACAAGACTAGACAGACAAGACTAGACAGACAAGACTAGACAGACAAGACTAGACAGACAAGACTAGACAGACAAGACTAGACAGACAAGACTAGACAGACAAGACTAGACAGACAAGACTAGACAGACAAGACTAGACAGACAAGACTAGACAGACAAGACTAGACAGACAAGACTAGACAGACAAGACTAGACAGACAAGACTAGACAGACAAGACTAGACAGACAAGACTAGACAGACAAGACTAGACAGACAAGACTAGACAGACAAGACTAGACAGACAAGACTAGACAGACAAGACTAGACAGACAAGACTAGACAGACAAGACTAGACAGACAAGACTAGACAGACAAGACTAGACAGACAAGACTAGACAGACAAGACTAGACAGACAAGACTAGACAGACAAGACTAGACAGACAAGACTAGACAGACAAGACTAGACAGACAAGACTAGACAGGACAAGACTAGACAGACAAGACTAGACAGACAAGACTAGACAGACAAGACTAGACAGACAAGACTAGACAAAGACTAGACAGACAAGACTAGACAGACAAGACTAGACAGACAAGACTAGACAGACAAGAACTAGACAGACAAGACTAGACAGACAAGACTAGACAGACAAGACTAGACAGACAAGGACTAAGACAGACAAGACTAGACAGACAAGACTAGACAGACAAGACTAGACAGACAAGACTAGACAGACAAGACTAGACAGACAAGACTAGACAGACAAGACTAGACAGACAAGACTAGACAGACAAGAATAGACAGACAAGACTAGACAGACAAGACTAGACAGACAAGACTAGACAGACAAGACTAGACAGACAAGACTAGACAGACAAGACTAGACAGACTAGAAGACAGACTAGACAGACAAGACTAGACAGACAAGACTAGACAGACAAGACTAGACAGACAAGACTAGACAGACAAGACTAGACAGACAAGACTAGACAGACAAGACTAGACAGACAAGACTAGACAGACAAGACTAGACAGACAAGACTAGACAGACAAGACTAGACAGACAAGACTAGACAGACAAGACTAGACAGACAAGACTAGACAGACAAGACTAGACAGACAAGACTAGACAGACAAGACTAGACAGACAAGACTAGACAGACAAGACTAGACAGACAAGACTAGACAGAAGACTAGACAGATAGACAGACAAGACTAGACAGACAAGACTAGACAGACAAGACTAGACAGACAAGACTAGGACAGACAAGACTAGACAGAAAGACTAGACGACAAGACTAGGAAGACAAGGCTAGACAGACAAGACTAGACAGACAAGACTAGAAAGACAAGACTAGAAGCCTGACAAGACTAGACAGACAAGACTAGACAGACAGACTAGAACAGACAAGAACTAGACAGACAAGACTAGACAGACAAGACTAGACAGACAAGACTAGACAGACAAGACTAGACAGACAAGACTAGACAGACAAGACTAGACAGACAAGACTAGACAGACAAGACTAGACAGACAAGACTAGACAGACAAGACTAGACAGACAAGACTAGACAGACAAGACTAGACAGACAAGACTAGACAGACAAGACTAGACAGACAAGACTAGACAGACAAGACTAGACAGACAAGACTAGACAGACAAGACTAGACAGACAAGACTAGACAGACAAGACTAGACAGACAAGACTAGACAGACAAGACTAGACAGACAAGACTAGACAGACAAGACTAGACAGACAAGACTAGACAGACAAGACTAGACAGACAAGACTAGACAGACAAGACTAGACAGACAAGACTAGACAGACAAGACTAGACAGACAAGACTAGACAGACAAGACTAGACAGACAAGACTAGACAGACAAGACTAGACAGGACAAGACTAGACAGACAAGACTAGACAGGCAAGACTAGACAGACAAGACTAGACAGACAAGACTAGACAGACAAGACTAGACAGACAAGACTAGACAGACAAGACTAGACAGACAAGACTAGACAGACAAGACTAGACAGACAAGACTAGAGACAGACTAGACAGACAAGACTAGACAGACAAGACTAGACAGACAAGACTAGACAGACAAGACTAGACAGACAAGACTAGACAGACAAGACTAGACAGACAAGACTAGACAGACAAGACTAGACAGACAAGACTAGACAGACAAGACTAGACAGACAAGACTAGACAGACAAGACTAGACAGACAAGACTAGACAGACAAGGCTAGACAGACAAGACTAGACAGACAAGACTAGACAGACAAGACTAGGCAGACAAGACTAGACAGACAAAACTAGACAGACAAGACTAGACAGACAAGACTAGACAGACAAGACTAGACAGACAAGACTAGACAGACAAGACTAGACAGACAAGACTAGACAGACAAGAATAGACAGACAAGACTAGACAGACAACACTAGACAGACAAGACTCGACAGACAAGACTAGACAGACAAGACTAGACAGACAAGACTAGACAGACAAGACTAGACAGACAAGACTAGACAGACAAGACTAGACAGACAAGACTAGACAGACAAGACTAGACAGACAAGACTAGACAGACAATACTAGACAGACAAGACTAGACAGACAAGACTAGACAGACAAGACTAGACAGACAAGACTAGACAGACAAGACTAGACAGACAAGCCTAGACAGACAAGACTAGACAGACAAGACTAGACAGACAAGACTAGACAGACAAGACTAGACAGACAAGACTAGACAGACAAGATTAGACAGACAAGACTAGACAGACAAGACTAGACAGACAAGACTAGACAGACAAGACTAGACAGACAAGACTAGACAGACAAGACTAGACAGACAAGACTAGACAGACAAGACTAGACAGACAAGACTAGACAGACAAGACTAGACAGACAAGACTAGACAGACAAGACTAGACAGACAAGACTAGACAGACAAGACTAGACAGACAAGACTAGACAGACAAGACTAGACAGACAAGACTAGACAGACAAGACTAGACAGACAAGACTAGACAGACAAGACTAGACAGACAAGACTAGACAGACAAGACTAGACAGACAAGACTAGACAGACAAGACTAGACAGACAAGACTAGACAGACAAGACTAGACAGACAAGACTAGACAGACAAGACTAGACAGACAAGACTAGACAGACAAGACTAGACAGACAAGACTAGACAGACAAGACTAGACAGACAAAACTAGACAGACAAGACTAGACAGACAAGACTAGACAGACAAGACTAGACAGACAAGACTAGACAGACAAGTCTAGACAGACAAGACTAGACAGACAAGACTAGACAGACAAGACTAGACAGACAAGACTAGACAGACAAGACTAGACAGACAAGACCAGACAGACAAGACTAGACAGACAAGACTAGACAGACAAGACTAGACAGACAAGACTAGACAGACAAGACTAGACAGACAAGACTAGACAGACAAGACTAGACAGACAAGACTAGACCGACAAGACTAGACAGACAAGACTAGACAGACAAGACTAGACAGACAAGACTAGACAGACAAGACTAGACAGACAAGACTAGACAGACAAGACTAGACAGACAAGACTAGACCAGACAAGACTAGACAGACAAGACTAGACAGACAAGACTAGACAGACAAGACTAGGACAGACAAGACTAGACAGATAAGACTAGACAGACAAGACTAGACAGACAAGACTAGACAGACAAGACTAGACAGACAAGACTAGACAGACAAGACTAGACAGACAAGACTAGACAGACAAGACTAGACAGACAAGACTAGACAGACAAGACTAGACAGACAAGACTAGACAGACAAGACTAGACAGACAAGACTAGACAGACAAGACTAGACAGACAAGACTAGACAGACAAGACTAGACAGACAAGACTAGACAGAGAAGACTAGACAGACAAGACTAGACAGACAAGACTAGACAGACAAGACTAGACAGACAAGACTAGACAGACAAGACTAGACAGACAAGACTAGACAGACAAGACTAGACAGACAAGACTAGACAGACAAGACTAGACAGACAAGACTAGACAGACAAGACTAAACAGACAAGACTAGACAGACAAGACTAGACAGACTAGACTAGACAGACAAGACTAGACAGACAAGACTAGACAGACAAGACTAGACAGACAAGACTAGACAGACAAGACTAGACAGACAAGACTAGACAGACAAGACTAGACAGACAAGACTAGACAGACAAGACGAGACAGACAAGACTAGACAGACAAGACTAGACAGACAAGACTAGACAGACAAGACTAGATAGACAAGACTAGACAGACAAGACTAGACAGACAAGACTAGGGGTACCGGGACAATACATTTATGAGATACTAATTTTTAATTTCAAGCATAAAAATAACTTTGTCAAGAGCGAAACCAGCTGCAATATACCAACAAGAAGAAAACATTTGGAATATGTGCCACCAATTCACAGTTTATCATTAACAGAAAAAGGTACCTATTATAGGTGTATTACATTCTACACCTCTGACAGGGCTAGACAGACAAGACTAGACAGACAATACCAGACAAACAAGACTAGACAGACAAGACTAGACAGACAAGACTAGACAGACAAGACTAGACAGACAAGACTAGACAGACAAGACTAGACAGACAAGACTAGACAGACAAGACTAGACAGACAAGACTAGACAGACAAGACTAGACAGACAAGACTAGACAGACAAGACTAGACAGACAAGACTAGACAGACAAGACTAGACAGACAAGACTAGACAGACAAGACTAGACAGACAAGACTAGACAGACAAGACTAGACAGACAAGACTAGACAGACAAGACTAGACAGACAAGACTAGACAGACAAGACTAGACAGACAAGACTAGACAGACAAGACTAGACAGACAAGACTAGACAGACAAGACTAGACAGACAAGACTAGACAGACAAGACTAGACAGACAAGACTAGACAGACAAGACTAGACAGACAAGACTAGACAGACAAGACTAGACAGACAAGACTAGACAGACAAGACTAGACAGACAAGACTAGACAGACAAGACTAGACAGACAAGACTAGACAGACAAGACTAGACAGACAAGACTAGACAGACAAGACTAGACAGACAAGACTAGACAGACAAGACTAGACAGACAAGACTAGACAGACAAGACTAGACAGACAAGACTAGACAGACAAGACTAGACAGACAAGACTAGACAGACAAGACTAGACAGACAAGACTAGACAGACAAGACTAGACAGACAAGACTAGACAGACAAGACTAGACAGACAAGACTAGACAGACAAGACTAGACAGACAAGACTAGACAGACAAGACTAGACAGACAAGACTAGACAGACAAGAAGACTAGACGGACAAGACTAGACAGACAAGACTAGACAGACAAGATTAGACAGACAAGACTAGACAGGACAAGACTAGACAGACAAGACTAGACAGACAAGACTAGACAGACAAGACTAGACAGACAAGACTAGACAGACAAGACTAGACAGACAAGACTAGACAGACAAGACTAGACAGACAAGACTAGACAGACAAGACTAGACAGACAAGACTAGACAGACAAGACTAGACAGACAAGACTAGACAGACAAGACTAGACAGACAAGACTAGACAGACAAGACTAGACAGACAAAACTAGACAGACAAGACTAGACAGACAAGACTAGACAGACAAGACTAGACAGACAAGACTAGACAGACAAGAAGAGATAGACAAGACTAGACAGACAAGACTAGACAGACAAGACTAGACAGACAAGACTAGACAGACAAGACTAGACAGACAAGACTAGACAGACAAGACTAGACAGACAAGACTAGACAGACAAGACTAGACAGACAAGACTAGACAGACAAGACTAGACAGACAAGACTAGACAGACAAGACTAGACAGACAAGACTAGACAGACAAGACTAGACAGACAAGACTAGACAGACAAGACTAGACAGACAAGACTAGACAGACAAGACTAGACAGACAAGACTAGACAGACAAGACTAGACAGACAAGACTAGACAGACAAGACTAGACAGACAAGACTAGACAGACAAGACTAGACAGACAAGACTAGACAGACAAGACTAGACAGACAAGACTAGACAGACAAGACTAGACAGACAAGACTAGACAGACAAGACTAGACAGACAAGACTAGACAGACAAGACTAGACAGACAAGACTAGACAGTCAAGACTAGACAGACAAGACTAGACAGACAAGACTAGACAGACAAGACTAGACAGACAAGACTAGACAGACAAGACTAGACAGACAAAACTAGACAGACAAGACTAGACAGACATGACTAGACAGAAAAGACTAGACAGACAAGACTAGACAGACAAGACTAGACAGACAAAACTAGACAGACAAGACTAGACAGACAAGACTAGACAGACAAGACTAGACAGACAAGACTAGACAGACAAGACTAGACAGACAAGACTAGACAGACAAGACTAGACAGACAAGACTAGACAGACAAGACTAGACAGACAAGACTAGACAGACAAGACTAGACAGACAAAGACAAGACTAGACAGACAAGACTAGACAGACAAGACTAGACAGACAAGACTAGACAGACAAGACTAGACAGACAAGACTAGACAGACAAGACTAGACAGACAAGACTAGACAGACAAGACTAGACAGACAAGACTAGACAGACAAGACTAGACAGACAAGACTAGACAGACAAGGACTAGACAGACAAGGACTAGACAGACAAGACTAGACAGACAAGACTAGACAGACAAGACTAGACAGACAAGACTAGACAGACAAGACTAGACAGACAAGACTAGACAGACAAGACTAGACAGACAAGACTAGACAGACAAGACTAGACAGACAAGACTAGACAGACAAGACTAGACAGACAAGACTAGACAGACAAGACTAGACAGACAAGACTAGACAGACAAGACTAGACAGACAAGACTAGACAGACAAGACTAGACAGACAAGACTAGACAGACAAGACTAGACAGACAAGACTAGACAGACAAGACTAGACAGACAAGACTAGACAGACAAGACTAGACAGACAAGACTAGACAGACAAGACTAGACAGACAAGACTAGACAGACAAGACTAGACAGACAAGACTAGACAGACAAGACTAGACAGACAAGACTAGACAGACAAGACTAGACAGACAAGACTAGACAGACAAGACTAGACAGACAAGACTAGACAGACAAGACAGACAAGACTAGACAGACAAGACTAGACAGACAAGACTAGACAGACAAGACTAGACAGACAAGACTAGACAGACAAGACTAGACAGACAAGACTAGACAGACAAGACTAGACAGACAAGACTAGACAGACAAGACTAGACAGACAAGACTAGACAGACAAGACTAGACAGACAAGACTAGACAGACAAGACTAGACAGACAAGACTAGACAGACAAGACTAGACAGACAAGACTAGACAGACAAGACTAGACAGACAAGACTAGACAGACAAGACTAGACAGACAAGACTAGACAGACAAGACTAGACAGACAAGACTAGACAGACAAGACTAGACAGACAAGACTAGACAGACAAGACTAGACAGACAAGACTAGACAGACAAGACTAGACAGACAAGACTAGACAGGACAAGACTAGACAGACAAGACTAGACAGACAAGACTAGACAGACAAGACTAGACAGACAAGACTAGACAGACAAGACTAGACAGACAAGACTAGACAGACAAGACTAGACAGACAAGACTAGACAGACAAGACTAGACAGACAAGACTAGACAGACAAGACTAGACAGACAAGACTAGACAGACAAGACTAGGACAGACAAGACTAGACAGACAAGACTAGACAGACAAGACTAGACAGACAAGACTAGACAGACAAGACTAGACAGACAAGACTAGACAGACAAGACTAGACAGACAAGACTAGACAGACAAGACTAGACAGACAAGACTAGACAGACAAGACTAGACAGACAAGACTAGACAGACAAGACTAGACAGACAAGACTAGACAGACAAGACTAGACAGACAAGACTAGACAGACAAGACTAGGACACAAGACTAGACAGACAAGACTAGACAGACAAGACTAGACAGACAAGACTAGACAGACAAGACTAGACAGACAAGACTAGACAGACAAGACTAGACAGACAAGACTAGACAGACAAGACTAGACAGACAAGACTAGACAGACAAGACTAGACAGACAAGACTAGACAGACAAGACTAGACAGACAAGACTAGACAGACAAGACTAGACAGACAAGACTAGACAGACAAGACTAGACAGACAAGACTAGACAGACAAGACTAGACAGACAAGACTAGACAGACAAGACTAGACAGACAAGACTAGACAGACAAGACTAGACAGACAAGACTAGACAGACAAGACTAGACAGACAAGACTAGACAGACAAGACTAGACAGACAAGACTAGACAGACAAGACTAGACAGACAAGACTAGACAGACAAGACTAGACAGACAAGACTAGACAGACAAGACTAGACAGACAAGACTAGACAGACAAGACTAGACAGACAAGACTAGACAGACAAGACTAGACAGACAAGACTAGACAGACAAGACTAGACAGACAAGACTAGACAGACAAGACTAGACAGACAAGACTAGACAGACAAGACTAGACAGACAAGACTAGACAGACAAGACTAGACAGACAAGACTAGACAGACAAGACTAGACAGACAAGACTAGACAGACAAGACTAGACAGACAAGACTAGACAGACAAGACTAGACAGACAAGACTAGACAGACAAGACTAGACAGACAAGACTAGACAGACAAGACTAGACAGACAAGACTAGACAGACAAGACTAGACAGACAAGACTAGACAGACAAGACTAGACAGACAAGACTAGACAGACAAGACTAGACAGACAAGACTAGACAGACAAGACTAGACAGACAAGACTAGACAGACAAGACTAGACAGACAAGACTAGACAGACAAGACTAGACAGACAAGACTAGACAGACAAGACTAGACAGACAAGACTAGACAGACAAGACTAGACAGACAAGACTAGACAGACAAGACTAGACAGACAAGACTAGACAGACAAGACTAGACAGACAAGACTAGACAGACAAGACTAGACAGACAAGACTAGACAGACAAGACTAGACAGACAAGACTAGACAGACAAGACTAGACAGACAAGACTAGACAGACAAGACTAGACAGACAAGACTAGACAGACAAGACTAGACAGACAAGACTAGACAGACAAGACTAGACAGACAAGACTAGACAGACAAGACTAGACAGACAAGACTAGACAGACAAGACTAGACAGACAAGACTAGACAGACAAGACTAGACAGACAAGACTAGACAGACAAGACTAGACAGACAAGACTAGACAGACAAGACTAGACAGACAAGACTAGACAGACAAGACTAGACAGACAAGACTAGACAGACAAGACTAGACAGACAAGACTAGACAGACAAGACTAGACAGACAAGACTAGACAGACAAGACTAGACAGACAAGACTAGACAGACAAGACTAGACAGACAAGACTAGACAGACAAGACTAGACAGACAAGACTAGACAGACAAGACTAGACAGACAAGACTAGACAGACAAGACTAGACAGACAAGACTAGACAGACAAGACTAGACAGACAAGACTAGACAGACAAGACTAGACAGACAAGACTAGACAGACAAGACTAGACAGACAAGACTAGACAGGACAAGACTAGACAGACAAGACTAGACAGACAAGACTAGACAGACAAGACTAGACAGACAAGACTAGACAGACAAGACTAGACAGACAAGACTAGACAGACAAGACTAGACAGACAAGACTAGACAGACAAGACTAGACAGACAAGACTAGACAGACAAGACTAGACAGACAAGACTAGACAGACAAGACTAGACAGACAAGACTAGACAGACAAGACTAGACAGACAAGACTAGACAGACAAGACTAGACAGACAAGACTAGGACAGACAAGACTAGACAGACAAGACTAGACAGACAAGACTAGACAGACAAGACTAGACAGACAAGACTAGACAGACAAGACTAGACAGACAAGACTAGACAGACAAGACTAGACAGACAAGACTAGACAGACAAGACTAGACAGACAAGACTAGACAGACAAGACTAGACAGACAAGACTAGACAGACAAGACTAGACAGACAAGACTAGACAGACAAGACTAGACAGACAAGACTAGACAGACAAGACAGACAAGACTAGACAGACAAGACTAGACAGACAAGACTAGACAGACAAGACTAGACAGACAAGACTAGACAGACAAGACTAGACAGACAAGACTAGACAGACAAGACTAGACAGACAAGACTAGACAGACAAGACTAGACAGACAAGACTAGACAGACAAGACTAAACAGACAAGACTAGACAGACAAGACTAGACAGACAAGACTAGACAGACAAGACTAGACAGACAAGACTAGACAGACAAGACTAGACAGACAAGACTAGACAGACAAGACTAGACAGACAAGACTAGACAGACAAGACTAGACAGACAAGACTAGACAGACAAGACTAGACAGACAAGACTAGACAGACAAGACTAGACAGACAAGACTAGACAGACAAGACTAGACAGACAAGACTAGACAGACAAGACTAGACAGACAAGACTAGACAGACAAGACTAGACAGACAAGACTAGACAGACAAGACTAGACAGACAAGACTAGACAGACAAGACTAGACAGACAAGACTAGACAGACAAGACTAGACAGACAAGACTAGACAGGACAAGACTAGACAGACAAGACTAGACAGACAAGACTAGACAGACAAGACTAGACAGACAAGACTAGACAGACAAGACTAGACAGACAAGACTAGACAGACAAGACTAGACAGACAAGACTAGACAGACAAGACTAGACAGACAAGACTAGACAGACAAGACTAGACAGACAAGACTAGACAGACAAGACTAGACAGACAAGACTAGACAGACAAGACTAGACAGACAAGACTAGACAGACAAGACTAGACAGACAAGACTAGACAGACAAGACTAGACAGACAAGACTAGACAGACAAGACTAGACAGACAAGACTAGACAGACAAGACTAGACAGAAAAGACTAGACAGACTAGACAGACAAGACTAGACAGACAAAACTAGACAGACAAGACTAGACAGACAAGACTAGACAGACAAGACTAGACAGACAAGACTAGACAGACAAGACTAGACAGACAAGACTAGACAGACAAGACTAGACAGACAAGACTAGACAGACAAGACTAGACAGACAAGACTAGACAGACAAGACTAGACAGACAAGACTAGACAGACAAGAACTAGACAGACAAGACTAGACAGACAAGACTAGACAGACAAGACTAGACAGACAAGACTAGACAGACAAGACAGACAAGACTAGACAGACAAGACTAGACAGACAAGACTAGACAGACAAGACTAGACAGACAAGACTAGACAGACAAGACTAGACAGACAAGACTAGACAGACAAGACTAGACAGACAAGACTAGACAGACAAGACTAGACAGACAAGACTAGACAGACAAGACTAGACAGACAAGACTAGACAGACAAGACTAGACAGACAAGACTAGACAGACAAGACTAGACAGACAAGACTAGACAGACAAGACTAGACAGACAAGACTAGACAGACAAGACTAGACAGACAAGACTAGACAGACAAGACTAGACAGACAAGACTAGACAGACAAGACTAGACAGACAAGACTAGACAGACAAGACTAGACAGACAAGACTAGACAGACTAGACAGACAAGACTAGACAGACAAGACTAGACAGACAAGACTAGACAGACAAGACTAGACAGACAAGACTAGACAGACAAGACTAGACAGACAAGACTAGACAGACAAGACTAGACAGACAAGACTAGACAGACAAGACTAGACAGACAAGACTAGACAGACAAGACTAGACAGACAAGACTAGACAGACAAGACTAGACAGACAAGACTAGACAGACAAGACTAGACAGACAAGACTAGACAGACAAGACTAGACAGACAAGACTAGACAGACAAGACTAGACAGACAAGACTAGACAGACAAGACTAGACAGACAAGACTAGACAGACAAGACTAGACAGACAAGACTAGACAGACAAGACTAGACAGACAAGACTAGACAGACAAGACTAGACAGACAAGACTAGACAGACAAGACTAGACAGACAAGACTAGACAGACAAGACTAGACAGACAAGACTAGACAGACAAGACTAGACAGACAAGACTAGACAGACAAGACTAGACAGACAAGACTAGACAGACAAGACTAGACAGACAAGACTAGACAGACAAGACTAGACAGACAAGACTAGACAGACAAGACTAGACAGACAAGACTAGACAGACAAGACTAGACAGACAAGACTAGACAGACAAGACTAGACAGACAAGACTAGACAGACAAGACTAGACAGACAAGACTAGACAGACAAAACTAGACAGACAAGACTAGACAGACAAGACTAGACAGACAAGACTAGACAGACAAGACTAGACAGACAAGACTAGACAGACAAAACTAGACAGACAAGACTAGACAGACAAGACTAGACAGACAAGACTAGACAGACAAGACTAGACAGACAAACTAGACAGACAAGACTAGACAGACAAGACTAGACAGACAAGACTAGACAGACAAGACTAGACAGACAAGACTAGACAGACAAGACTAGACAGACAAGACTAGACAGACAAGACTAGACAGACAAGACTAGACAGACAAGACTAGACAGACAAGACTAGACAGACAAGACTAGACAGACAAGACTAGACAGACAAGACTAGACAGACAAGACTAGACAGACAAGACTAGACAGACAAGACTAGACAGACAGACTAGACAGACAAGACTAGACAGACAAGACTAGACAGACAAGACTAGACAGACAAGACTAGACAGACAAGACTAGACAGACAAGACTAGACAGACAAGACTAGACAGACAAGACTAGACAGACAAGACTAGACAGACAAGACTAGACAGACAAGACTAGACAGACAAGACTAGACAGACAAGACTAGACAGACAAGACTAGACAGACAAGACTAGACAGACAAGACTAGACAGACAAGACTAGACAGACAAGACTAGACAGACAAGACTAGACAGACAAGACTAGACAGACAAGACTAGACAGACAAGACTAGACAGACAAGACTAGACAGACAAGACTAGACAGACAAGACTAGACAGACAAGACTAGACAGACAAGACTAGACAGACAAGACTAGACAGACAAGACTAGACAGACAAGACTAGACAGACAAGACTAGACAGACAAGACTAGACAGACAAGACTAGACAGACAAGACGAAGACTAGACAGACAAGACTAGACAGACAAGACTAGACAGACAAGACTAGACAGACAAGACTAGACAGACAAGACTAGACAGACAAGACTAGACAGACAAGACTAGACAGACAAGACTAGACAGACAAGACTAGATAGACAAGACTAGACAGACAAGACTAGACAGACAAGACTAGGGGTACCGGGCCAACACATTTATGAGAAACTAATTTATAATTTCAAGCATAAAAATAACTTTGTCAAGAGCGAAACCAGCCACAATATACCAACAAGAAGAAAACATTTGGAATATGTGCCACCAATTCACAGTTTATGATTAACAGCAAAAGGTACCTATTATAGGTGTATTACATTCTACAATCACCTGCCCAGACATATAAAGGATGTAAAAAATTTCAAGATATTTAAAAAACAAATATTCAACCTCATAAATGAGTTAGAACCCTACAGTGTGGAAGATTTCATCAATGGAGAGAGAGGGCAGATTTGAAAAAAAGTTGAAAAAATGATTTTAATATTTATTATTATTTTCGTATTTTACTATTTAATATTTGTATTTGTTTGACATATTTCCTTAGTTATGTAACTTGAATAAGGAAATAAACTAATTTGATTTGATTTGATTTGATTTTACTAGACAGACAAGACTAGACAGACAAGACTAGACAGACAAGACTAGACAGACAAGACTAGACAGACAAGACTAGACAGACAAGACTAGACAGACAAGACTAGACAGACAAGACTAGACAGACAAGACTAGACAGACAAGACTAGACAGACAAGACTAGACAGACAAGACTAGACAGACAAGAGTAGACAGACAAGACTAGACAGACAAGACTAGACAGACAAGACTAGACAGACAAGACTAGACAGACAAGACTAGACAGACAAACTAGACAGACAAGACTAGACAGACAAGACTAGACAGACAAGACTAGACAGACAAGACTAGACAGACAAGACTAGACAGACAAGACTAGACAGACAAGACTAGACAGACAAGACTAGACAGACAAGACTAGACAGACAAGACTAGACAGACAAGACTAGACAGACAAGACTAGACAGACAAGACTAGACAGACAAGACTAGACAGACAAGACTAGACAGACAAGACTAGACAGACAAGACTAGACAGACAAGACTAGACAGACAAGACTAGACAGACAAGACTAGACAGACAAGACTAGACAGACAAGACTAGACAGACAAGACTAGACAGACAAGACTAGACAGACAAGACTAGACAGACAAGACTAGACAGACAAGACTAGACAGACAAGACTAGACAGACAAGACTAGACAGACAAGACTAGACAGACAAGACTAGACAGACAAGACTAGACAGACAAGACTAGACAGACAAGACTAGACAGACAAGACTAGACAGACAAGACTAGACAGACAAGACTAGACAGACAAGACTAGACAGACAAGACTAGACAGACAAGACTAGACAGACAAGACTAGACAGACAAGACTAGACAGACAAGACTAGACAGACAAGACTAGACAGACAAGACTAGACAGACAAGACTAGACAGACAAGACTAGACAGACAAGACTAGACAGACAAGACTAGACAGACAAGACTAGACAGACAAGACTAGACAGACAAGACTAGACAGACAAGACTAGACAGACAAGACTAGACAGACAAGACTAGACAGACAAGACTAGACAGACAAGACTAGACAGACAAGACTAGACAGACAAGACTAGACAGACAAGACTAGACAGACAAGACTAGACAGACAAGACTAGACAGACAAGACTAGACAGACAAGACTAGACAGACAAGACTAGACAGACAAGACTAGACAGACAAGACTAGACAGACAAGACTAGACAGACAAGACTAGACAGACAAGACTAGACAGACAAGACTAGACAGACAAGACTAGACAGACAAGACTAGACAGACAAGACTAGACAGACAAGACTAGACAGACAAGACTAGACAGACAAGACTAGACAGACAAGACTAGACAGACAAGACTAGACAGACAAGACTAGACAGACAAGACTAGACAGACAAGACTAGACAGACAAGACTAGACAGACAAGACTAGACAGACAAGACTAGACAGACAAGACTAGACAGACAAGACTAGACAGACAAGACTAGACAGACAAGACTAGACAGACAAGACTAGACAGACAAGACTAGACAGACAAGACTAGACAGACAAGACTAGACAGACAAGACTAGACAGACAAGACTAGACAGACAAGACTAGACAGACAAGACTAGACAGACAAGACTAGACAGACAAGACTAGACAGACAAGACTAGACAGACAAGACTAGACAGACAAGACTAGACAGACAAGACTAGACAGACAAGACTAGACAGACAAGACTAGACAGACAAGACTAGACAGACAAGACTAGACAGACAAGACTAGACAGACAAGACTAGACAGACAAGACTAGACAGACAAGACTAGACAGACAAGACTAGACAGACAAGACTAGACAGACAAGACTAGACAGACAAGACTAGACAGACAAGACTAGACAGACAAGACTAGACAGACAAGACTAGACAGACAAGACTAGACAGACAAGACTAGACAGACAAGACTAGACAGACAAGACTAGACAGACAAGACTAGACAGACAAGACTAGACAGACAAGACTAGACAGACAAGACTAGACAGACAAGACTAGACAGACAAGACTAGACAGACAAGACTAGACAGACAAGACTAGACAGACAAGACTAGACAGACAAGACTAGACAGACAAGACTAGACAGACAAGACTAGACAGACAAGACTAGACAGACAAGACTAGACAGACAAGACTAGACAGACAAGACTAGACAGACAAGACTAGACAGACAAGACTAGACAGACAAGACTAGACAGACAAGACTAGACAGACAAGACTAGACAGACAAGACTAGACAGACAAGACTAGACAGACAAGACTAGACAGACAAGACTAGACAGACAAGACTAGACAGACAAGACTAGACAGACAAGACTAGACAGACAAGACTAGACAGACAAGACTAGACAGACAAGACTAGACAGACAAGACTAGACAGACAAGACTAGACAGACAAGACTAGACAGACAAGACTAGACAGACAAGACTAGACAGACAAGACTAGACAGACAAGACTAGACAGACAAGACTAGACAGACAAGACTAGACAGACAAGACTAGACAGACAAGACTAGACAGACAAGACTAGACAGACAAGACTAGACAGACAAGACTAGACAGACAAGACTAGACAGACAAGACTAGACAGACAAGACTAGACAGACAAGACTAGACAGACAAGACTAGACAGACAAGACTAGACAGACAAGACTAGACAGACAAGACTAGACAGACAAGACTAGACAGACAAGACTAGACAGACAAGACTAGACAGACAAGACTAGACAGACAAGACTAGACAGACAAGACTAGACAGACAAGACTAGACAGACAAGACTAGACAGACAAGACTAGACAGACAAGACTAGACAGACAAGACTAGACAGACAAGACTAGACAGACAAGACTAGACAGACAAGACTAGACAGACAAGACTAGACAGACAAGACTAGACAGACAAGACTAGACAGACAAGACTAGACAGACAAGACTAGACAGACAAGACTAGACAGACAAGACTAGACAGACAAGACTAGACAGACAAGACTAGACAGACAAGACTAGACAGACAAGACTAGACAGACAAGACTAGACAGACAAGACTAGACAGACAAGACTAGACAGACAAGACTAGACAGACAAGACTAGACAGACAAGACTAGACAGACAAGACTAGACAGACAAGACTAGACAGACAAGACTAGACAGACAAGACTAGACAGACAAGACTAGACAGACAAGACTAGACAGACAAGACTAGACAGACAAGACTAGACAGACAAGACTAGACAGACAAGACTAGACAGACAAGACTAGACAGACAAGACTAGACAGACAAGACTAGACAGACAAGACTAGACAGACAAGACTAGACAGACAAGACTAGACAGACAAGACTAGACAGACAAGACTAGACAGACAAGACTAGACAGACAAGACTAGACAGACAAGACTAGACAGACAAGACTAGACAGACAAGACTAGACAGACAAGACTAGACAGACAAGACTAGACAGACAAGACTAGACAGACAAGACTAGACAGACAAGACTAGACAGACAAGACTAGACAGACAAGACTAGACAGACAAGACTAGACAGACAAGACTAGACAGACAAGACTAGACAGACAAGACTAGACAGACAAGACTAGACAGACAAGACTAGACAGACAAGACTAGACAGACAAGACTAGACAGACAAGACTAGACAGACAAGACTAGACAGACAAGACTAGACAGACAAGACTAGACAGACAAGACTAGACAGACAAGACTAGACAGACAAGACTAGACAGACAAGACTAGACAGACAAGACTAGACAGACAAGACTAGACAGACAAGACTAGACAGACAAGACTAGACAGACAAGACTAGACAGACAAGACTAGACAGACAAGACTAGACAGACAAGACTAGACAGACAAGACTAGACAGACAAGACTAGACAGACAAGACTAGACAGACAAGACTAGACAGACAAGACTAGACAGACAAGACTAGACAGACAAGACTAGACAGACAAGACTAGACAGACAAGACTAGACAGACAAGACTAGACAGACAAGACTAGACAGACAAGACTAGACAGACAAGACTAGACAGACAAGACTAGACAGACAAGACTAGACAGACAAGACTAGACAGACAAGACTAGACAGACAAGACTAGACAGACAAGACTAGACAGACAAGACTAGACAGACAAGACTAGACAGACAAGACTAGACAGACAAGACTAGACAGACAAGACTAGACAGACAAGACTAGACAGACAAGACTAGACAGACAAGACTAGACAGACAAGACTAGACAGACAAGACTAGACAGACAAGACTAGACAGACAAGACTAGACAGACAAGACTAGACAGACAAGACTAGACAGACAAGACTAGACAGACAAGACTAGACAGACAAGACTAGACAGACAAGACTAGACAGACAAGACTAGACAGACAAGACTAGACAGACAAGACTAGACAGACAAGACTAGAGACAAGACTAGACAGACAAGACTAGACAGACAAGACTAGACAGACAAGACTAGACAGACAAGACTAGACAGACAAGACTAGACAGACAAGACTAGACAGACAAGACTAGACAGACAAGACTAGACAGACAAGACTAGACAGACAAGACTAGACAGACAAGACTAGACAGACAAGACTAGACAGACAAGACTAGACAGACAAGACTAGACAGACAAGACTAGACAGACAAGACTAGACAGACAAGACTAGACAGACAAGACTAGACAGACAAGACTAGACAGACAAGACTAGACAGACAAGACTAGACAGACAAGACTAGACAGACAAGACTAGACAGACAAGACTAGACAGACAAGACTAGACAGACAAGACTAGACAGACAAGACTAGACAGACAAGACTAGACAGACAAGACTAGACAGACAAGACTAGACAGACAAGACTAGACAGACAAGACTAGACAGACAAGACTAGACAGACAAGACTAGACAGACAAGACTAGACAGACAAGACTAGACAGACAAGACTAGACAGACAAGACTAGACAGACAAGACTAGACAGACAAGACTAGACAGACAAGACTAGACAGACAAGACTAGACAGACAAGACTAGACAGACAAGACTAGACAGACAAGACTAGACAGACAAGACTAGACAGACAAGACTAGACAGACAAGACTAGACAGACAAGACTAGACAGACAAGACTAGACAGACAAGACTAGACAGACAAGACTAGACAGACAAGACTAGACAGACAAGACTAGACAGACAAGACTAGACAGACAAGACTAGACAGACAAGACTAGACAGACAAGACTAGACAGACAAGACTAGACAGACAAGACTAGACAGACAAGACTAGACAGACAAGACTAGACAGACAAGACTAGACAGACAAGACTAGACAGACAAGACTAGACAGACAAGACTAGACAGACAAGACTAGACAGACAAGACTAGACAGACAAGACTAGACAGACAAGACTAGACAGACAAGACTAGACAGACAAGACTAGACAGACAAGACTAGACAGACAAGACTAGACAGACAAGACTAGACAGACAAGACTAGACAGACAAGACTAGACAGACAAGACTAGACAGACAAGACTAGACAGACAAGACTAGACAGACAAGACTAGACAGACAAGACTAGACAGACAAGACTAGACAGACAAGACTAGACAGACAAGACTAGACAGACAAGACTAGACAGACAAGACTAGACAGACAAGACTAGACAGACAAGACTAGACAGACAAGACTAGACAGACAAGACTAGACAGACAAGACTAGACAGACAAGACTAGACAGACAAGACTAGGCAGACAAGACTATACAGACAAGACTAGACAGACAAGACTAGACAGACAAGACTAGACAGACAAGACTAGACAGACAAGACTAGACAGACAAGACTAGACAGACAAGACTAGACAGACAAGACTAGACAGACAAGACTAGACAGACAAGACTAGACAGACAAGACTAGACAGACAAGACTAGACAGACAAGACTAGACAGA